>JAOYSI010000024.1:684495-692230 GCA_025775065.1 Hiodon alosoides | reverse complement strand
GTGTGTGTGTGTGTGTGTGTGTGTGTGTGTGTGTGTGTGTGTGTGTATGTGTGTGTGTGTGTGTGTGTGTGTGTGTGAGTGTGTGTGTGAGTGTGTATGTGTGTGTGGTGGAGATTAACATGGCCCCTACATCAGTGTGAGTACGTGTATGTGTGTGTGAGTATGTGTGTGTGTGTGTGTGTCAGTGTGTGTGGTGGAGATTAACATGGCCCCTACATCAGTGTGAGTACGTGTGTGTGTGTGTGTGTGTGTGTGTGTGGTGGAGATTAACATGGCCCCTACATCAGTGTGAGTACGTGTATGTGTGTGAGTACGTGTGTGTGTGTCTGTGTGTGTGGTGGAGATTAACATGGCCCCTACATCAGTGTGAGTACGTGTATATGTGTGTGAGTAAGTGTGTGTGTGTGTGTGTCTGTGTGTGTGGTGGAGATTAACATGGCTCCTACATCAGTGTGAGTACGTGTATGTGTGTGTGAGTACGTGTGTGTGTGTGTGTGTCAGTGTGTGTGTGTGTGTGTGTTAGTGTGTGTGGTGGAGATTAACATGGCCCCTACATCAGTGTGATGGGGCCTGTCAGTCCTCATCGTTCTCTCTCCCCTGGCAGCAGAGGCATGGAGCACGCAGTTAATTTCTGCCTAATTTATTACACTGCGTCCCCAGCCCTGAGGGGCCATTAGCAACACACACTGACACAGCACACTGGCCTGTGTCGTAATTTATTGTCTTATTACAGCACGGGAGCAGCGTCAATGAATTACCCATTAAAATGTTCCTGTCCTAAAGATTTATGGAGAGTAAGAGAGAATTGGTTTGGGGAGACAGATTGGTTTCAACGGTGGGGTTGGGGTGAGACAGAGGAAGTTTGGGAGGAGGTTCGAGGTTCACAAAAAAAGAACTGGACGGATTATTGGCTAAAAATGTTTGTGTGCTTTTTATTCTACCAGCTGAGAACAAATGAACTTGCCCTGTATGCTAAAGACAGGGTGGAAATTAATTTCCCTCCTGTAACACAGTGTCCTTGTAAGGAAAATCTGTCCCACACAGTGCAGTGTTGACTATGTAAGTTATCCTTCACTTGCTGACATCCTGTTTAATAACACCCTCATAATTATACATACAGTCTTTTCAGTCTGTTTTAGTGATTAATGACAAACACAAGCAGTCAGGCACAACTAGGGCTTTTTTTAATTCACTAATTGGAGAAATAAATACTGACTTTTTGTTTTAGTGCCCCTTGCAGAAAACACGTCTTAGGGGTATTTAAAACTACATTTCCTTTCACAACAGTAATCAGCAAGTCCGTAATTTGGTGCACTTAATTTCTCCGTCATTCTAAAGAATGCTTTCAACATTCACTCTGTGTTTTTGATTCTTTTTTTGTCCTGTAATGAAACAGTTTAGAACAACGGCCAATTAGCCAACAAAGCCGGCTCAATCAAACTGACAGCTGCTTTCAGTTTTGGTGTCAGCAAAAACGGGTGGTCATAGGAAAAGCAGAAAAACAAGTCCTGTTGTTCTCTCTTCTCCCTGGTCCTCACGCCTCACGCCTTACGCCTCACGCCTCTCCCTGGTCCTCACGCATGGCTGCCTTGCAGAAGGACACCCCCTGAGCAATCTGAAAGGAGGCCCTGTTTCTGTGTTGTTGTTTTGCAAGGTTTGCTGACACGGCTACGATCGGGTAATTAGGGTTTCCCTTTAAGTTATTGCTGTAATTTCGCTTTCTAAAATCACAGTAAATTTTGGGGAGCACATCCCGCCCCATCTCCCCCGCGCCCAGCGCCTTCTCAAGGACGAGCCATTGGTAAGAACAGGCGGCTGATGGATTGGGCCAGGAGACAGCGGTGCGAGCATAACACCCCAACGTGGCATAAATACTGCCTCGCACCGATAGCTTTCCACAGACCATGTAAACGATATTGTCAGGCCGTCACTTCTCCGTCTGCAGTGTGGCTAACAAGCGTCGCAGAGACTGGGAGTGACCTGGGAGACCGGATGTTGAGAGGGGAGGTTAATAAAACAAATAAAAATCTTTTTCCCTACGTCACTGCCGTATTTAGCTGTAGATGAACTACTTTGTGATTCATTTCGCCCTGTCTCACTCTCTCCTTCTGTTTCTGAATTTAAGTGGGTCTGGTGAAGGTCAAGGCCACTTTTCTGGCATGGGAGAGCCATGGTGATAGCTGTAGGCAGCCATGTTGGATCCCTGCTGCTCTAGTTTCCAGCAGTTTGAACCAAATGGGATTGAGGTGGAAAAGGGCTTTGTTGAAGTCTGGTCACCCGAGGCTGCTCGGTATAGAACACTGGGAGGTGGATTTCCTGACAAGATCACAGTCTAATCTAAACCTGACCTCAGGTAATGTGAAGATTACTAGCATATTGCTTTAATTCGGTTTCACACCCCCCAAGTTCCAATCACCCCATTTATCTTTATTTAGTCTTTAATTTTCTACAAGTGTTCTGTGTCTGCTTGGTTTTGAGGGCCTCGCTGCTCATCAAGGCTGGGTTATCAGATTTTGTACAGGTAGAGCTGTTCATTCAAAAATCAATAAGCATTTACAAAATCGTTCTATAATGTTGTCCACAGCAGATGATAATGCCTTTAGGGAGATGGCAGATAACTGCAGATTGGGCAGAGTGAAATAGAGAAAGGCAGAACTGATCATTAGCAAAACAGTCAGCTTGCTCCACCGACCTACACATTGCCTTCTGCATCAACCTTAAGCTAGGCCAAAGACTCACAAAGGTGCTTCCCCAAACTAGACACAACGTATTGCAGGGGTTTAGGTGTTATTGAGCCGCTGATAAAAATCGCTTTGATGGAAAAGTCAGCCCAAAGCGTGTCTGTGTCTATATATATAGGGAAAAATGTCTTGCTAATGCCCCAATATCGCAACTGGACAAAATTACAAAGGACACACATTGTCTAAATTAATTAATAAATTAGATTAAAATGAAATTGGATTAGATTACCATCAAACATTTTCAGATGGGTCACATACATTAACAATTCATCTTCAGGCAAGTTTTGTGAATGGCCGACAGCTGATCTTATCTAGGCTAATGTGAGCTGCCACGAAACCTAAACCTGGAAATTCCAGTTTATCTTAACATATTCAAAAAGGCCAGTGAAATCATGTGACATTATAAAAGCAATGGTTAGGAAAATTGGAGAGGAGTTTTTTTTTTAATTATCCAAGATATGCCTGTGTGTGGTGTCGTACTTGCTAAAGCATAGTAACATCCATGCTGTTAGCCTAAAAAAAACACACTCACACATTCATTAAAAACAAATACACAGACAAAGAAATGCAATCTATTCAACAAACTTGGAGATACCTTATGCCAACTAACAGTTTTTGCACAAACAGCTTTGCCATCAAATGTTTCCCCTGCAGCCTGCAGAGTTAAAAAAAAAAAAAGCGACAGTAAGAATAGATTGCTTCCATTACATTGTACAAGAAACACATTGGGCTCAGATGAAGGCGCTGTAAATTGTGCACGACCAAGCCTCGGAAAGGCCTGGAAACGCAGCTCTAGGGGAGTTGACTCGTGGCCACAAATCAGACCTCGGTTGACTGAGAGTCGTATTTGTGAGGACACTCACTCGGCTGCCCCTCGCTGGATCACACCTGTGCTCAGGTGTGTCGCTTCCCCATCGCTGTGCCTATCTGATAAGCCCCAGTCAGGTGGCAGGAAACTGGCACTTCAAAAAGGAAGTCTGGAGAGAGGAGGTTAGCGAAGTGGGCTAGGTCAAGATCTTTACGTTGGGAAGTTTCTTTCGTTGATTATGGGGGTGCTTGGTCAGCTTTTTGTTGAGATTATTTTGAGTTTTTTTCTGGTTGTGTTTTGGTTGTTTTGAGTTTATGTTTTAGTTGTTTTGGTTGTTTTGTATTTATGTTTTTGTTGTTTTTTTTGTTTAGTGTTTGGTGTTTTGTGTATGGAGGAAAAAGTGAATGATGTATCCTAGTTCGTGTTGTCGCGGATTCAAACAGGCTGGTCTCCACGGCAGTTGATGGAAATTGAGTTGCATTGCGAGGAGACTATCTACCATCGCCCTTTCAAAGGGCGGCAACCAAGCCATACAGTGAGAGTGGGCTGAGTATTGGCTGGCTGTGGGTTGAGGGCGCTGTTGCCTTTCAGGCCTGACTGATCCAAGGGGACCGGCCGCATCGTGGCAGCACAACAGCTCGTCTTCTGTGTGATTCTTTCAGGCTATTGAGGACGCTAGCTGGCCGAAACACAGGCGTCTATTTCTTTTGTGTTATACGTTTTCGTGCTGTATGTGCTGCAGCTCCTATTGGCTTATTTTTTTGTTATTTTCCCCTCCCCTTTGCGGGTTAGGATGGTGCGTTGTTATAGTAGCATCGTTTTGTCTAAGGGTAAAAAATGTTTTCCTTGTTTATCTTTGCAGCTGTGTTGCACTGCACCTAAAAATAAAATGATTGTATTCACCTAACTAACCTTGTATATATTATATAATTCATTTTCATCTCTTACCAGAGTGACATTCGTCTCTAACGACGCCACGTTTAATCTATTATCAATAGTAATTTGTATTTGTACTGTACAGAGACAAATCTATGGCAGAAATGCTTCAGTGTTTAAGAACAAAAAATGCACAGCAAGTTAGTTAGAAAGGGCCCAAGATGAATATTTACTACTACATTCCCTTGTGCAGAACAACCCTGGTAAGGTTATCAATCAGAGGTGCTTCTTGCTCAGGCCTGGTTTTGGTATAAACAGGGTCTGCTGAAAATAGGCAATTCCCAGCACTTTAGGGTGTGTCTTTCCCCACATCAATACCACCTCATCTCTATTAGCGAATTACATCTCTTTCAGTTTACTTTGCAATCATTAACACTAGTCTTATTACTAACACTGGCAAACAGTCCAAACACTGCTGCCAATTTACAACGAAGCTCGGTTGTTATAGCTGCCATAATGAAAATGGGGCTGTCCCGAAGGAGACGTGTTGAAAGGAAGCATGAATTTTGTATTGGTATCCGCCGAGGTGGACAAACATGAAGCGGTAAACGGTGATGGCTGCGGGCCGGAGAGCAGGGGAATGTGAACCTCATTTATAAAGTGCTGTTCAGCTCTTATATAACGACCGAAGGATTTAAAGTAGAAATGTTTAATGTTAAAATACAACCAACTGAGCACCACCACAATCAAGAACAATACACACACACACACACACACACACACACACACACACACACACACACGCGCGCACACACATATACACATATACACACACACACATACCTCACACACCAATAGTCTTTCATGTGACTGCGCTGTCCCCCAGTGCGTTTTACCACCCTAGAGAAAGCCTATTGTGTTCCTTTCTCTCTAACCTCTTGTGTTTCTTTCTGCCTCGTTGTCCCTTTCTTGTTCCTTCACGCCCCCCCCAGAGATTCCTGAGAGGCCCTCTGTAATCGGGACGACCCCTGGTGCTCCGACCCTGGTGCTCCGACCCTGGTGCTCTGCGGGACAGCCTCTCTGGTGGCCAAGCCACACAATGCGAGCCCTCCCAGGCCCTCTCCTAATCCTGTCTGCTCCCTCAATGCACACAGCTGCCGGGGCCGGGCCGGAGTGGGTCTGCTCGACAAGCTGCATTATACCTGAGCACTGACAGGTGTAATGGGGTCAGGTCTTGCTGTCAGGTCAGCTGACTCCCACTACACCATGCCAGGCTGAAAACCAGCACAGCTGTGATAGCGCTCTGACAGTCTCCTCTTAGACAACCAAACACACACACACACACACACACACTCACACACACACACACACACACACACACACACACACACACAACAACAACGTTCAGAAACGTATGACATTACAAATGGATGCAGCTGGCACCAATTTGAAGTAGATAGATAGACAGGCGTGATATTGTGTAAATAACTCCTGCTGTGTTGCAACAAGATTTTAAAAAGGGTATAAAAAGGGTAGTGTAAAATGGAAAAACTACATCACACAGGAATCACCTCAGCTATCATTAAGGTAGCGGAGACTGTGTGGAGGCTAATTGTGAATTTCGAACAATCGTCATTTTTTTGCATCACAATGTACTGCCTGTACTGTTAGAAATGAAACCTGTGAGGGAAAAGTTCAGCTTTTCCTGGCGGTTTACATTAGGTTTCCTTCAGTACAGTGTCTCTGTGAAGTTGTGGTTAGCTTTGAGTAAGAACTTGGCTCATAACCCTCGTAAAAACAATGATACATTTGTGGAAAACGACTCGCCAGCTAGCTTGCATTTTTACTACCGTCATCCCTAGCAAGACTTTTCCGAGGGATGGTCTGACATACGTCAGGCCCAGGGCCGCCCTGTGTTCCCACATACAGATCCATTTAGTCCATTTCAAAAGGCGATCATTTTAGACCTTTTGCACAGTTTTATAGTATTAGTGTAATGCACCACGGAGGACAGAAACAGGGGAACCCAGTTGCAGTACTGAGAGGGAAGGTCAGACAGGCGTGGGTCGAGTACCGGCAGAACAGAACAATCAAGTTTGGGCAAAAAAGGGGTCAGGGACAAAAGCAATGGTCAGGCGATCAGGCAAACAGAGTTGAGAGGAAAAGACAAAGTCCTGGTCAGTTCAGGCAAGGCAAGGAAAGGCAAGGCAAGGCAAGGCAAGGCAAGGCAAGGCAAGGCAAGGCAAGGCAAGGCAAGGCAAGGCCGCTGAAGTGAACCTGAAAAGACTTCTCAATGAGTAAAGGTTAGTGATGGGCTTCTAAATGTGGAACAGAACAGTTGGAAGGTGCAGGGCCAATGGGAGCAGAAGGTGATTGAAACAGTGAACATGGGCTTCAGGAATGTTAACTGAATGATTGGAGAGATAAGTGACTGATAACATCTACTGCGGAACATGGGGCTATTGTGTGAACTGTGACAATTAGTGCGTCTGAAACAGCAAGTGTGGATGGGGTCTAAATAGTTCTTGTATTTGTATCTGTTTCATTTCACTCCAAGTCAAGTCTGTTAATCACTTTGGAAGGCATCTATCGTCCACTGGAGCAACCTCATCATCTCTTATGTCCTTGAGATAAATATTTACAAAAATATGTTGCAGTTGGATAAGTGGACAGCTGCGATTAAATATCAGACGTAACCTGCACCTGCTGTGAGAATTGGAGATTGCAGCGATTGTAAGATCCCAACGGCCGCAACTCCGGTCCCCTTCTCATTTACTCTGTGCTTGGCTGGGGTCTGAAAGCCACGCCCTCCAGCTGCGCCTCTTCTGGTGGACTTCAGCAGCACCACGGCAGTTCCAGGGGACAGAGATAACCGAAATAAAACTGTTAGAACTCTGGATTAATCCGCGTGGTCCACAAGGGAGTGGCACGTTTTGAGAGAATTCTGTCAATTCCGCGCAGGTGACTGCATCAGTAGCACATGGCTCCATTGTGAAGTCGGTTGTGTGTTTGTGCGCGTCTCTGTGTGTGTGTGTGTGTGTGTGTGTGTGTTTGTGTGTGTGTGTCTGTAAGTGTGTTTTGTTTTTGTCATGGAGATACGTGCAGTGATTTTGGGTACCGATTCATTCCAACAGACAATATCATGGCTAACGTGGCTATTTCCCTTTGTTCAGGCACAAAGGCCATTCCTTTCCTGCCAGTTCACACAGTCCATTTAGCCATCACCCATAAATCCAGCTGTAAATGAAGACAGGGCTTTATTGGGCTGAGTTAAAACTATCTGTCCTGCCTGCTCCTGGCTGGACCCCGC
>JAOYSI010000024.1:661160-677727 GCA_025775065.1 Hiodon alosoides | reverse complement strand
ATCGTGCCATTTTTCTGCGTATTTTGCAAACCACCCCCTGACCCTGATCCGGGTGCTGTTACCCCCCCCCCCCCCCCCCCCCCGCAAGCCTTGGCAGTGCCTCAGTCAGTAAAGATGCTTCCCGCAGTCTGAGTTCTTTGAGCTGGAGATTGCCCGAGTGCAGACTGAGCCCTATGAGCTGGAGTTTGCCCCAGTGCTGATTGAGCTCTATGAGCTGGAGTTATCCCCAGTGTAGACTGAGCTCAATATTCAGGAGTTTGCCAATCCAGCTCATGTTATTAGCTGATTGTGACTGAGAGCACAGTGGCGGTGCACAATTAGCTTAGCGCCTCCCGGGCTGTGGTGGGTTTGTCGCCAACAAGTGTCTCCCATCTGCCTTCCCAGGTGCCTTTCCAGGTGCTCATAGGGCTCAGCCATCAAGAGGGATGTGCCTCTCCTCCAATCGGTGCTGAACCTTTTGTGTGGGCTGTTTGACCTGCAGAGTGGAAAAGAGACCGGTGGCTCAATGGTGACTAGGATTGGAGTACTAGTTGTACTTCCCTGCCCTCCCTGTGTGCGGTGGTGGCAGGATTCGTAGCGACGAGCCAAGATGCATTTGCACAATTGATGATTACAAATAGCGGAGAAAATGAAAATATTTTTTATTTTATTGAATGGAATGTATGTATGTATGTGTGTGTGTTTATTAGGGCTGCCCCCGACTAAAGATTTTGTAGTCGTTATTTTAAGCCATTAGTTGACCAGTCGTTGCACGTTTATGATATTAATTTAATTACTATAATATATATTTTGGGGGGCATCAGAAAATGGTTTGAGTTCCAGGGCTGAGAAAGAATGTTATAAGTAACATTGCTAACACTATTCTACATTACAGAGAAATACTAAACCATAATAATGAGCCTATAAACAAAGTGAGCTGCAGCAACACAGGCAAAAGCGGTAATGATTCTGAATGTTGGAAAAACCAGCAAGGGGACGGTCTGAACATTTTGTTAATTTATTAATATACAAAGTGTAACATCACAAAACGTATGAATGTATGAATAAAAAAAACGACATTTTTTAAAAAACTTTTTTTTTTTTAAAAAGTTTTTTTTCTCCGGCGACCAACCGACCAATCAAAACTTGGTCCACCAAGACTTTCCTCATCGACTAATGTTTGGTCGACTATTAGGGGGTAGCCCTACTGCTTATAGGTTATGTTATGTTATGCCTTGTTAATTAAGCTCTTTTTGTGAATATTACTGATGGAGCGAGAGAGATTAAAGGAAGAAAGCTTTAATGGCGACTGTCACTGGGTATCCCAGAGTGGGAAGCTGGCTCAGTTCTGAGCTCTGTGGGCTGCACTGGACTGGGATGCTCGGGGGCAGTGGGTGGAGCTTCCGCTGACCAATCACTGCACAGCTGCTCAGCCCTGACCTGAACGTGCACTTGACCAGGAGCTGTAGTGCACGGGGAGCATGTGTTCATGTGTTTTATTCACTTCATGGCATGTGTGCATGCAGAGCTGTTTATCGTGTGCTTGTAAATATACGTAACCATCTACATATGTAAATGTCTATCACTAGATCTGTATCCATCAACAGGGTATGTTACTTGCTTTTATAATAGGTGCACTGTTTTCCAGCGTTGTAATACTTTTTAAACTGTAGGTAACAGTAATAAAGTTGTTGTTGTAAATTTAAATTGAAATGCTCTTGATGGGGGAGGTGTGTACTATAGAAAGATCATCCCTTCAAAAACTTTCTCAAAACCCCCATTTTCCGGTCCCAGAGAGACTGCATACTTGATGATGTATTTCACATTGTAGCTTGGAATGAACAATACCACAGTGTGTTGCTATGATGTTCAAATTGGACCTCTCTATACAAATATAGCCTACTGAAGTTTTCTTGTTTGGAAAAAAAACCTTTTATAAACTGAATATCCTTGTCTCAAGCTTCTTCATTGGGCAGTAGCCCTGCCTCTCCAAATCAGTGCTGTCCATTTGGCTCCAGATTAGAGCTCAACTCCAAATACCAGTCTGCTTCAAAATGTAGCTGGACCAACCTAGAAATCAGTGTCGTCACAGGTGTGCTCCTGTAACTAATGTGGGGTTATAGAAGGAAACCGCACGCTTGAGAAGCATTTGTACAATAACGTCAGTCAGAAGGAATAGTCTCATCAGAGCACCCCTTTAACTGCTAATGAGACTCTTATTGTGTTTAGTGTCAGACAGTTTAGCTTGTATGTTAGAGGTTTTGAGGTCCTTGTAATTTGTGGTTTGTGATTGGTTGAGGAGGTGCTGTGTGTGTGTCTGATTGGATGAACTTACCCTGGGGAGATACGCCGTTTTGCCCTCCCATCCCCACCCTGGCCTTTGCACGGGATTGTGACGCTGCTCAGACTAACACACCCCCTGGTGTTTGCATGCAGTCATTGCATCCAGCAGATCCTGGAGGCGGTGCTTCACTGCCATCAAATGGGTGTGGTGCACCGAGACCTGAAGGTGAGTGACAGGGCTGATAATATTGCTTATCCTTGGGTGTTGGTTTGTGTGTGTGTAGGTCTGTGTGTGTGAATGTTTGCCTTTTCACAAAAACTTGCGTTTCATCACCTCTGTTTTGCTAGAAGTTTAAGGTAATTGCATTTATGCTGTAAAATGTATTTTTTGGAGAGTCTCCTACGCAGTGATTACCTCAGTCCTGGTGTGTGTGCTGTTCGCAGCCCTCATTTCACTACTGTGTCGTAGTCAGGTCCACTTCATTGGCGATAACATTCAAAGAAATCTGTAGATCAATTGAGACATTGAAGATCTGGTCAGGTCATTACAGTGTGGGAAAAATAAACAGACAATAAAAAATGAAAGCCGCTGGCCAGGTGATATAAACGCTAAACTGTATAAATAAAAGCTAAATGGCAGAAAGGTCTTTCCTGTCCTGACAGACAGATTCAGGATGCGCTTCACCTCTGCAAAACAAGCTTGATGCTAACTGATGCTAACAGTGTATCCCCCTGAACTCTGAACTCTGCAATGCTGATGGTAATGAACGTGCTGATTGGGAATCAGTATAGACAGTGCCGGTGGCGAGACTCCAACCCCAGGTTTGACTGCTCTGTGACGGCACCTCTTGGCCTGTGGCTATTCTTCTGTGTGCTTCGTGCAGTTCAGTGTATTCCAATCTCTTAATGTAGTCCTTTATTTTCCCTTGTGGAACGTGTGTGGATCCGATAAGACTAATATTATTTAGATGGAGAATAAATTACGTCTGCCTTGATGTATAGCCAAAGGGATTCCAGTCAATCCTTGTAGACCTGGGGCAGTGTGTGTAAAACTTCTCAGAAAAGTGTCTAAGAATCCCATAAAAAAACAGATTTATGAAACTTTCTTCTATAAACTGCCAGAAATCAGCTGATTTTTTACAAAATTTGGAGGTACTGCAAATAAAAGTCAAATTTTTACCGTTTCAACCAATCACGGCATTGTAAATGTTAAATGCTTATATTCATTGCTTTCATGTTGCAGTTTTTGTTAGTCATTAAAATAGGCTAAGCAATTATTGATTTAATTGCAGATAGACACAATTCACTTAAGTTGCGCATTTACTTTTCATTTCACCATACATGGTTTCTGGGTGGGAAATCCAAACCGGAGGGAAGAGGAAAAGCCTAATATTAGCTGAGCTAAGGGGTGAAAAGTTGGCACGGCAACAACATTCTAAAGAAGAGACACTGAGAAATAAATGCAGCCTTCCACCTCACTGTCCGCATTGCAGACGAGGGCTGGAAAAGTAGCCAGGAAATTGCTTCATTAAAGAAGGCTACTGGGCGCATTGGATTTCATGTATTTTTAGCGCGTTTTGCATTTCCGTAATTAACTACGCCCTGTTTCATTGTAATTTGCAAGCAACTGAGTTGGCAGAGGTGACGTTTAACATACTGGTGCATTTCAGTGTAACCGTGTCAGGACTGGAATAATCACAGGATGCAACCATCGGCTGGCAACCCTAGCCTAGTTAGAAGAGGTTGGGCCCTGAGGTGCTGAGTCCTAAGTTAGAAGTACTCTTTAGGTAAAATAACTTTCATCCATCCCTTTTAATGCTGAATTTCCATTTTATGACTGTTTCAGTCTCAATGTTCCTGATACATAAACCCTGATTTTTGTTAGTTTCTTTTGTTCTGCAAGAGGAGCTGCATGCCAAAAGCTACACAATATATTATGAACAATGCTAGTAATCAATCAAGGTTTATTAAACCCACTGCAACACTTAGCTCCCTCTCAGCCCTCTGGGAAGGAGCCGTGAAATGAGACCAGAGAGGGAGCTGGACTTGATTACATCTCCAAAGCCCGTGTGTTGCTCTGCTACCTAACCCACTTTTCTCACCCAGCCTGGCTTTCACGCCTGCAGAACGGGCCTCTAACCTACTTTATCAGCAAAGGCAATGTGTGGAGTTGTGCAGTGGCTGGCCTACATGCCTGGAGAACTTGTCTGAAGTTTGTCACAGTGTGTCGAGTGTCGAGGCCATTCAGGTCCAGGCTAGTTTTGTCCCTAGCTGTGAACACAATGATTGATGGTTTGTTGCGTGTCACACCATTTATTTGCCTTTACTTGAGTGTGTGTCTGAAGTTTGCTCCATCTGCCAGGAATTTGATTCCCTGGAAGCCTTCATTAATTTTTCCTGCTACTGTGTCCTAAGACTGGATTAGTGTTTTGGCAAATGGAGAATTAAATCTTGTAGACGCTGTGTTCCAAAGTTAAGGAGAAAGAATTCTGACTTGTGAGAATAGGAAAGGGAGGGAGAGAGAGCAGTTGGTGTGACAGGAGCTGGTGCTCTGCAGGGGGAGGGACAGCACAGTGAAAGGAGCTGCTGCTCTGCAGGGGGAGGGACAGCACAGTGACGGGAGTTGCTGCTCTGCAGGGGGAGGGACAGCAGAGTGACGGGAGCTGCTGCTCTGCAGGGGGAGGTACAGCAGAGTGACGGGAGCTGCTGCTCTGCAGGGGGAGGGACAGCACAGTGACGGGAGCTGCTGCTCTGCAGCACCATTAGAAGGATGCTGGGATCCTAACTAAACTGATGGACGATTCGATTGCTGCAGTAAGCGAGGTGTCACTTAGGATAGCACCATTATAGGCAGCCAGTGACAGAGATTAAATTGGCTCCCTAATCTGGGACAGCAAGGAATTTCCCGTAATCACAGTTGATGGACACGGTTTTTAGGCCTGCAAGAAAACAAAAAAAATTAAACTCTGAATAAGATCCCAAGTGACATGGCATTACTGTAAGAGGGACTCCAGCTATTAAAGAAACAAGACTATAGAGATCCAAAATCATTGTTTATTCTACGGCAATGATCCTATTGCATAATGGCATCAGAGATTTCTTTGCTGTAGGTTTGAGTATTTTGTGTGTGTTTGTGTGTGTGTGTGTGTGTGTGTGTGTGTGTGTGTGTTCTGCACGGGGGCAGTAGTAACCTGGCTACCCCTTTCTTCCCCCCTCCAGCCAGAGAACTTGCTCCTGGCCAGTAAGTGTAAGAACGCTGCAGTGAAGCTGGCTGACTTTGGGCTGGCTATTGAGGTGCAAGGGGAGCAGCAGGCCTGGTTTGGTATGTAATCACAGCATGTCAGTCGTTTAGGTTATAATTACTGTGCCCCCTGCTGAAGATCAAAACTGGGCTCCAGGCTAAGAGCCAGCTCTTTTTCTGGGGCTGATCACTTTCAGCCAAGTTCCAGACCAGTTGCATTATGTAGCTTACAGCCAAACCGGGGTTATGAAAATTATAATTACAAGATTTGGCCTCTGGAAGTCTAAATGTCCTATAAACAATGATGCCAGCTAAAAATACACACTTACAACTGTGTAAATGTATGTGCTAGGACTAATACGCATTTTACTTAATTTTCTTCCGCTCCTAGAATTCTCCCAAAACTGAACCCCACAGCCGTACACAGGGAACTGCTCCGGCCACTCCCCTTTAAGCCATTGGTTATTTAATGCAGGTTCAGGGCTGATTGGTGGAAAGTCCTGACAGTAATGTAAACCTGCAAGTGCCCCAAGAGATCTGCAGGTGTCACTGTGTAGGGCAGACTTCCCTGCTTCCATCCCTGCATGGCGCTCTGCCTCCTGTGTCCTGTCACTCAGGGACATGATCCAGATCAAACCTGTGATCTTTGTGTCACTTGGGAATACTGCACTTGGGAGTACTATAAACCTGATGTTTTCCCCTCATCTTAATGAACTGGAGTTAAAGTGAATTTTCAATCAGAATATTAAAGCTGCAAGTGTCATAGCCACAATGTTCAGCTCTTCAGTCTTAGGCCATTGTAAACAGGGTTAGAGTTAGGTAGCAGTGTAACAGGGTTAGGTTCCAGTGTAACAGGTTTATGGTTAGGTTCTAGTGTACCAGAGTTAGGGTTAGGTAAAAGTCTAACAGGGCTTGGGTTAGGTAACAGATTAACAGGGTTAGGTTCTAGTGTAATGGGGTTATGGTTAGGTAAAAGTCTAACAGGGCTTGGGTTAGGTAACAGATTAACAGGGTTAGGTTCTAGTGTAATGGGGTTATGGTTAGGTAAAAGTCTAGCAGTAAAGAGCTGGAATCCTGGGCCCTAAAAACCAGGGATCTGCGTAATCTTGGTGTTCTGATAGACTCGGATCTCTCGTTCACCCGTCATATCAAAGCGGTCACAAAAATAGCATTCTATCATCGAAAAAATATAGCCAGAATCAAGGGCTTGGTGTCCCGAAAAGGCCAGGAGAAGCTTCCATGCTTTTATCTCCAGTAGGGTTGACTACTGTAATGGGCTCTTAACTGGACTCCCCAAAAAGACTGTAAAACAGCTGCAGCTTATTCAGAATGCTGCTGCTAGAACGTTAACCAGGACTAAGAGAACAGAGCACATCACTCCGGTTCTTAAATCACTGCACTGGCTTCCAGTCAGCTACAGAATGGATTTTAAAGTGATGCTTTTAGTCTATAAATCACTGAATGGTTTAGGCGAATACATTTCTGATGTGTCTGAAGATTATAAACCTAGCAGGGCCCTTCGATCCATGAACTCAGGTCAGCTTGTAGAGCCGAGAGTCCTAACTAAACATGTCGAAGCTGCATTTAGCAGTTATGATGCATACAACTGGAACTAACAGAATATCTTAGATGTGCTCCAAATGTATCAATTTTTAAATCCAGGCTAAAAACACTTCTCTTTTCACGTGCCTATGACTGAGCGCTTAATCTTAGCCACATTGGTAGCCTGGAATTAACTTTGGAATTTACCAGCTATGTTTTATTAAGTTTTAATTGTATTTCTTTTTTCTTTTTCTATTGTATTTTTCTATTTTTCTTTGTACCACACACGTTTTATTTGAATTTAATGGCCTATTTGATGTTTTTATTTGTTTTTATTCTATTGTATTTTCATATTTTTCTTTTTCTTTGTAAAGCACATTGAATTGCTTTTATGTATGAATTATGCTACATAAAAAAAAACTTGCTTACCAGGGTTAGAATTATGGTTAGGTTTTGGTGTAATTGGGTTAGGTTACAGTCTACTGGGGCTTAGGTTCCATCCAGTGTAACAGGGTTAGGGTTAGGTTCTGTTGTAACATAGTTTGGGTTAGGTGTTGGTGTAACATGGTTAGAGTTAGGTAACAGTCTAACAGGGTTAGATTTAGGGTCAAGAACAATTGAAACAGGGTTATGGTTAGGTGCCTGTGTAACAGGGTTAGGTTTAGGTAACAGTCTGACAGGGTTATGGTTAGGTATTGGTGTAACAGGGTTAGGGTGAGGTTCCAGTGTAACCGGGTTAGGGTCAGGTAACAGTCTGACAGGGTTAGCGTTAGGGTTAGGCTACATTGTTACAGGATGGTCGTGACTGTGCTGCTGTTGCAGGCTTTGCTGGGACGCCAGGGTACCTTTCTCCTGAAGTGCTGAGGAAGGAAGCCTACGGAAAGCCTGTCGACATCTGGGCCTGTGGTGAGCCCCATGCAGATACACAGAGACATAAACACACACACACACACACACAGGCATACACACTGAGACTTAAACACACTCTTACAGCCATACACACAGAGGCTTAAACACACACACAGGCACCAACTGAAGGAGCATGTCAAATTTGTTATGCTTTAGAGATAACATTACCAGTACAGCATGCATATTGTCATACCCATTACCAGTGCTACACTCTGTATTTAACTTACACAAGGTTACTGTCAACATAATCACATAGCATTAGTGCTTTAATGGGAAGCTGTCATACCATTCTGAGAACCTGATCTGTGGGAAAAAATAAACTAGCTGTATAATTGTAGGAGATTTTGGTGCCTACAATTGTCTGTGTCTATCCCTGGACCAGGTGTGATCCTGTACATCCTTCTGGTGGGATACCCCCCATTTTGGGATGAAGACCAGCACAAGCTATACCAGCAGATCAAAGCAGGAGCCTATGATGTGAGTGTGTGTGTGTGTGTGTGTATATATATATATATATATATGTACACATACACTATGGACAAAAGTATTGGGACACCTACACATTACACCTACAGGAGCTTTTATGACATCCCATTCTAAATCCATAGGTATTAATCTCAAGTTGGTCCCCCCTTTGCAGCTATAACAGCTTCCACTTTTCAGGGAAGGCTTTCTACAAGATTTTAGAGTGTGTCTGTTGGAATTTTTGCCCGTTCTTCCAGAAGGACCTGGCTCGCAGTCTCCGTTCTAGTTCATACCAAAGGTGTTCGATATGGTTGAGGTCAGGGCTCTGTGCGGGCCAGTCAAGTTCTTCCACACCAAACTCATCAGGTCAACAGAAAAGGGCCTTTTCCGAAATGTGAATGCCTCAGCTTACCAAGACATTTTGGAAAATTCTATCCTTTTCTGTTCCAGCATGACTGTGCCCCAGTGCACAAAGCAAGGTCCATAAAGGGATAGTTGGATGAGTTTGGTGAGAGTTTGGTCAGAGCCCTGACCTCAACCCTATCGAACACCTTTGGGATGAACTAGAAGGGAGATTGTGAGCTAGGCCCTCTCGTCCAACAACAGTGTCTGACCTCACTGGATGTCAGAAAAGCTCCTGTATGTGTCCCAGTACTTTTGTCCATATAGTGCATATGTAATGGGCTGAAATGCGTAAAAACAAAAACAAATTTGCACCAGATTTGCACCAGATTCTAATAAGATTCTAATAAGTATATCTCTGTGTTTTCACCCTGTGTTCCCTGTAGTGGTGGTATTTGTTATCTTGCATTTTTTTGGAAAATCATTAGTTTTTTTCCGGATTACTGCCAGGGCCCAGTCCTGACAGTATTGCTCCACGAGTGCCAGGCTCTGCCCTGTTTAGTGGGCGATAGCAGGACCCGGTCAACAGCATAGAGCAGGAATTTTATTTCTATTTCATATAGGGGGTGGCAAAGGAATGCAGATTGTTTCCGACACTCTGCTGCTCCGTTCATTTGTTGCCGTTTGTTGTAAACTTTACCTCCTATACCGCTTTGAAGTATTATCTCATATAGTCCTTCATGTCAGATCGAATCAAAATCTTTCTTAAATCAATTAAGCATGCAAACATTTTTATCTATATGGGTGTGTAGGGTGTAAATTGGGTACGCAAAGTGGTAGGCCACACAAGTTTGCAGAACGGGACTACCGAGTGCTGAAAATAAATTGCCTGTCCTTCATTTCAACACTCACTACCGAGTTCCAGACTGCTTCCTGAAGCAATGTCTGCACAATAACTGTTTGCCATGAGTGGAGACTATTATAGCAGGTTTGGTTTATGGCAGGGTCAGGGTTGTTCCTGATAGGGTTAGGGGTAGGGTCAGTGTTGTTCCTGATAGGGTTAGGGGTCGGGTCAGTGTTGTTCCTGATAGGGTTAGGGGTAGGCTGCACACAGGTATATATATTTCTCACAAAGGCCTACACCTTTGTAGATCTTGAGCCATATGTGTGTTGTGTGTATTGGCAGGTCCAAACTACTCAGTCTCTTTTCATCGTTTTTTATTCGATGGATGTGACAATTACTTCCCTTTAGCCTGAGGGACAGTGCGTAGGCATATCGGCACGGTACCAAGTTTTCAATAAAATCATTACGTTTCGACTATATTCATTAGGTTAGGAAGTTAGGAATACAGGTTTCAGCTGACTTTGAATGATTTCATTTGTCTTTCAATTTGTTCTAATTTTCTTTAAATGTATATTTACTTATAGTGAGAAAACTGACTGTTGTAAAAACAAAAGCTTTATCTATTAGATATATTTTCCACAATTTCCCCGTGGGGATGAGTAAGGTACCTATCTATCTATCTATCTATTGGTTTAAACAATAAGAGTGCTAAATTATTATAGTATCAAGTAGTATTGATAGTGTTCTACCCGTGCTGAGGGTCTTTTGAGGCTTTGATCACCAGTCTTTGCGATATTCCCGTAGTTTCCCTCTCCTGAGTGGGACACCGTCACCCCTGAAGCCAAGAACCTCATCAACCAGATGCTGACCATCAACCCCACCAAGAGGATCACGGCACAGGAGGCTCTTAAGCACCCATGGGTCTGCGTAAGTGTCCTCCAGACCCTGCAGAAACGCACACAAACACATACGCATGTGCATATGCAAGCACATGCTTACACACACGCACGCGCTTACACACACTCGCGCGCGGTTACACACACATGCACGCATGCACGCACACGCATACACACACACGCACGCATGCACACACATGCTTACACACATGCACACATGCACTTACACACACGCACGCACGCTTGCACGCACACGTTTACACATACACATGCACTCACACGCTTACACAAACACACTCACGCATGCACACATAAACGCACACAGATGCACACACGCTTACACACTCACATGCACACATTCACATGCGCATACAGACAAAACTGTCCATGCACGCACACATGCATACAAACACATGCACGCGGGAAGACACATACACACAAACGTATATATATAAATATATTATGTGTGTATACAATTATTCCATTGCTACTTTTTCTTTGTAAATGAACTCGCTACTAGTGCAGTTTTCTGTGACTTTTCACTGTCTCTGTTGTAGCAACGCTCCACAGTGGCTTCTATGATGCACAGACAAGAAACGGTGGAATGCCTGAAGAAGTTCAACGCCAGGAGAAAACTCAAGGTTTGCCAGCAGTTCCAGTTCCACACAGACTGTTCTGAGATTTGCGTCTGGCTCGGTCAGGCTCAGTGGTGCATAAGAAGCATGAAAGCATAATGGAGATAGCACAGGATGTCACAGGCTCAGGTTTTGGACAGTCTGATGATGATCATTTAACTACACCTCTGAGACAGCAACCTGCCTTGTTTCCCCCCACAGGGAGCCATTCTCACCACCATGCTGGTTTCACGAAACTTTTCCAGTAAGTAGAAGGCAATTCTCACATCTCTTCAGTGCTGACTGTAAATTAAATAGTAAATAATCAGAATAATTACTGCTCTCAGAGGGCTAACCTAGAAAATACACCTTAAAGGATTTCTTTATGGAAAACACACCATAAAGGAATTCAATTTACCGTACACAGCACGTGTTACCAATATGCACACATTCACTGAGATGGTTTTCTAGAAAAAACACCAGTGGCATGTAGACAAATTTTAAAAATGAAAATTTTTAAATGAAATTTAAACATTTATTTATCTGTTGCCATTTAATATAGACTATATGGATTCAACTGGCAATCTGGGGGTGTTGTAGTGACAGTTGTAATAGATAGGGCCTTGCCCTGTGCTTGTATTATTTGTATGACAAAATCCAAGTAAAACAAGACCATTCAAGCTTTCCAGGATATTTTCTGTGGATTCAGTGCTGTTGAGGAAGGCAACTCAAAGGGAAAGCTGTAGCTGTAGGTACTGTAAATACTTCCTCACAGCCGTGTGCCATAGTAGATGGCTGGCACACATTAAAAGGCAAGTGTCTTTTACGATGTGAAATAAAATTTCTCCTTTGTGTTTTGTCAAAAAATTATTTTATGTGGGTGTGTCTGTGTGTCTGTGGGATTATAATGACGTTATAGACACACATACACGCGCACACATTCTCTCTCTCTCTCACACACACACACACGCACACCTTCTCACGTACACAAACTCACACATACACATTCTCTCACACACGCACGCCTACACATTCTCTCTCTCTCTCTCTCTCTCTCTCTCTCTCTCTCACACACACACACACAGACACACACACACACATTCTCACGTACACAGACTCACACATACACATTCTCTCGCACACGCACACCCACACATTTTCTCTCTCTCAAACACATGCACACACATCCTCTCTCTCACACACATACATTTTCTCTCTCTCACACACATGCACACATACACATCCTCTCTCACTCACATACATTTTCTCTCTCTCACACACATGCACACATACACATCCTCTCTCTCACACACATACATTTTCTCTCTCACACATACACATACACACACACACACATTCTCTCACAAACAAGCAAACATATACATGTGCAAACACACTCACACACACTCAAAGAAACACAGGTGGGGGCATGTGCACAGGGCTTTGCCGTCTGCCATCAAAACACTAACACCCCTCTCTCCACAGGGAGCAGTCCCTGCACTGTTCTTATCTGTTCTTATCTGTGGCATGATGTCATCTTCGCAGATGGGTCCGGGGAGCCCAGCCGTGGGAGGAGGTTCTGTTTTAGGGGAATGGTTGATAACATGCTAACCTTCACCCAGAAAGATCTACTTGGTGTCTGAACTTAAATAACCACACCAGCAGTTCTCTGAAGGAGTTCTTGTGCTTAAATAAACCCAATCTAAACAGAAGTACGCCAGAAATGGCATGATAGAGCTTCTCTAGGGTCATTGTCGGGGGTTTTATTCCAGCACACATCACACATCTTTCGCTCTTGTGAATAAAATGATTCATGCTTCATTAACAGGTTCTCTTCCCCCCTTTCTGACTAACGAATGGTTCTCTCTCTCTCCCTCTCCTCCCTCTCTCTCTCTCACTTTTGTCTCTGGGTTTTTGTTGTTGTTATGTTGGACAATAACAGTGGGCAGACAGACAACGGCTCCTGCCGCTGTCTCTGTGGCCGCCAGCACAACGGCGGGGCTGGTGGAACAAGGTAGCCACGCCCATCAGGGGGCCCCGCCCTCCTCACGCCTCTCTATCTCCGTCCGAAGCCAGAGCATGCAACGCCCACGGCAGACTCACCCCGCACCCCTCACCACCCATCTCTTCTCCCTTTTAGCCTGACAATAAGCCGGCACTGATGAAATGGCCTGATTTCCTCCCTCCCCGAATCGCTTCTTCACCGACTGCCTCCATTTCCTCATAGCGCCACCTATAGGACCGTGCATGACAGATCCATTATCTATCTCTCTCTCTCTCACTCACGCTCTCTCTCTAATTTGCCCACTCTTTCTTTGTTCCCTTACTCCAGCCCGAGTTATCTGACTCGTCTTCTCCCTTCATCCCTCTTCCCCTCTTCTCTCTCGCGTTTCCTCCTTTCAGTGTGGAATCCGCCCTTCTCAGCTCTGCTGGTCTGAGGGTGACTTTGCCTGCCCGCTGGTCTGCTGAATGCTGCATGAGGCACAGGTCCTGTGCATGAGCTGGAACAGGGTTGGCAGACGCGAGGCCCAGAAATGGTGCATGCTGGGATCTCTGTTTTCTACACAGTATTGAAGTTAGGGGGTTCTCTGTGTTCTGCACACTGTTAAGGCTAGCCGTCACTGTGTGTTCGACACCATATAAAAGTTAGGGGGGCTTTGTGTGTTCTGCACAGTATTAGGGTTTGAGGTCTCTGTGTTCTGCATAGTATCAAGGTCAGGGGGCTTTGTTTGTTCCAGCAAAACTGAGCTTAATTTAGCTTATAAGGAGTTGAACTAAAGACTGAAGGACTATTGTGGTACTGCTTGGTTCTGGACCAGTTGGAGCTTTCACAGCTGTAATAAGCTGGTTATTCATCTAATCAGATGTTCACAGTGAACTGCCAGTCTGCCAGTCCAGCACTCGAGTGGCGTCTGGTATCAGGCGTCACCAAGGACTCTAACAGGGAAGTAAAAATGGTTGAGTTGTCTCGTTGTACGTGAAATATAGTCCATGTAGATTTTTTATTGTTTTGTTTTGCACACATTCCCCATGTGTGACAGGAAATGCAGAAAGGTATGTAGTAAGTATTTAGTGTCGCTTGGTGACTGTGCCGTCACGTTTCATAAAGTCATAAGGATCTAACTGAAAAGTTGCTCTTGACTGGACAAGCGTACAGCTACTGCAGTGTGAACTCTACCATTTCTGAAGGCAAACGTGGGTATTGATGTTGGCTGCGTGCTCTTGTTGACTTTGAACCACCTATCCTTACCTTTCCTCCTTAATATATATGTTCTCTTTGACATTATAGGTAAATTTCTGCTTTTCTCTTAATCTGTCCCCTTTTCATCCTCTGTCTTCCTCCTTGCTTCTGTAATTTCTGACAAGGTAAGGGGTCACTCTTTGCACTTGTTCTACGGGGAAACACTGCCCTCCCTAGGGCTTACTGGGCATTGCAATGCCAGTGAGTTTTCTACCCTTCCAGTCGTGACTCCTAGGAGCTTGTCCGTCAGGAGAAAGCTTTTCTGAGACTGTAGATACCTGACAGTAAAACCCTACAGATCTCTCACCGAGGAAGAGAAGTCAGCTTGCCTTCCACCTGAAAAAGTATTAAAACAAAACAATCAGTGCCGAGCAGCACGCCGGTAGCTTATTCCGGCTCCTTTACGAGTTTATAACTTGGCTGAAAAGCGGGAATTTCATTAAACTCGTTTACCTCAGCAAAAAAGTTTGAAGTTCTGGGCAAAGGGCAAGATCCGTATGCATGGCCTTACTCCCAATATGGAGGGTTTTATTACCGACCGGGACAAGTGTAGAAAACGACTGTTTTTAAGCACGTGCAAGATAAATCATCTCCAGTAGTGATAATATATGAATATATGAATAAAATGTTTATACAGTTAGATAAATTGAAGTTGTCACATTTGTTAGCAATGTTTGTCTGCCTCATACTGTCTGTCGGTTGCTAAAGTATGTGAAATACCCAAACAATATTTAAATGTCCCATCTGCTTCACCATACTTTGAGTTGCTGCCAGAGTTAGAGACTGTGCCCGCTAGTGCTAACTGGAAAGGCCTCTGTTCTGATCATTTCTTTGCACTATGTCTCCCTATAAATACACCACATACTAAAATGTGCTTTTTGTATTAAACTTGCAAATGCATATTACAACTTGTCGCAGTCACTATGAATGGTTTGCATCACGCAGTCTACACTGCGAGTGTTCAGACACGCGGGTCGATGTTCACGGTGTAAAGATGTGTACGACCGAGGCCAGGACACCGTTTCCCATCATGCCTGTATTCACTGCCCCCTCAGCTTCGTTAACTCAATTAAGATGCTGTTAATGAGGATTTGCTGTAGGCAGCAGACCTTATTCAGTCCTGCTACACCTCATCTGTAATGAACAGGAGGAATTGCCCTCGTCTTGCATGTCAGGTTACATGTGTTTTAGGTCTGTTGTGGGTGAACATGTGGGCATACGATTAAGGTGTTTTTTTGTCTGCATATCTTTGTGTGAGTGAATGAGTATGAGTCCTTGGTCTCTCCGGTCAATGTGTAGATACCCTACAATAATAACCTGATATTACTGCGTTGTGTCTCAACTTCATTCATCCCATCTCTATCTCTACCCCTCTCCATTACCTGCCTTGGTCTGCATGTGTGTCTGTGTGTGGTGTGTGTGTGTGTTTACATGTGATTGTGTGTTTGAGAGAGAGTATGTGTGTGTTGTGTGAGAGAAAGATAGTTTTATGTTAGAAAACAGTGTCCACACACACAAATGTATTATTCTTAGTGGAAACATGCCTCTGGGGAATTCCTCATAGTAATTTATATTTAATATCATCTCTGTCACTGGTGTTATTCCAGTTACTCTGTCACACCATACTTTTTCGCATTGCTCATTGTTCTGTTGAAGTCTACAAGATGATCTTGCCGTCAAATCTTTTCCCCAACTGAGAGAAAATTAGAAACTTAGTACTGGGAAAGTGTTGTAATAGCGTTGCAATAGAATTACCGGAGCAAGTGGTATCTACTTGGGTATGAAAACAGCAGATTGTGTTTACTTGTATTCGGTCTCAACATTTAGCGTGTGTCTTTCTCCATCCCCTTTGCAGCAGCCAAGAGTTTGCTGAACAAAAAGGCTGATGTGAAGGTAATGCTGCCTGACCTCAGAGCTCCCTCCTGGGTCTGCTCTCCTTTTACCTCTCCCTCCTTGGTCTGCTCTCCTCTTACCTCTCCCTCCTGTCCCTCCTGGGTCTGCTCTCCTCATACCTCTCCCTCTTGTCCCTCCTGGGTCTGCTCTCCTCTTACCTCTCCCTCCTCTCCCTCCTGGGTCTGCTCTCCTCTTACCTCTCCCTCCTCTGGGTCTGCTCTCCTCTTACCTCTCCCTCCTCTCCCTCCTGGGTCTGCTCTCCTCATACCTCTCCCTCTTGTCCCTCCTGGGTCTGCTCTCCTCTTACCTCTCCCTCCT
>JAOYSI010000024.1:632772-659632 GCA_025775065.1 Hiodon alosoides | reverse complement strand
GTGCGAAATAAAGAGCACGTCTTCCTGTTAAATCGGTGTCTGACTCCATGCTTGAACCCAGCAGAGTAGTAGCACTCTGACAAAACGCTACAATATGTATGATTGTGGAGACCACAATCATTAGCGTTCTTCTTAGCCTGTTCTACTTAATGGTGTGCTGCCACCTTCAGCCACCAGAAAGCAGAACAAGCCCGTTATATGATTTGAAAAAGAATAAATCACTTAGAATTGCTTTTACGCAAAATGCAAATATTGTGCTCCTTTCTACAAAACACTGGCTCCTTTCTGCGTATGTACAAATAGGCATTCATGTATTCAATTGTTCAATTATCACTCAGTATCACGCAATCTCTACTAAAAGAGGTCACCATTAAGTTGATAAAAGACAAAAAAAACAAAACAAAAAAACAAAGAAGATGAAGAGGGGCAGCACAATCCCAAAAGAAGAGGCTGCTCAAAGTGGGAAATTTTAGGTGTCCAAATAAATGAGTGCCTCTATGGACATCTGTGGACGATGTTTTAAATAATGTCAATGTGTGGGGCTGTGCAAAAATTGTAAAATATTCAGGAATGAAAGTGGGCAGCAGATCACATAATACAATGTAACACAGTACTGTAATGATATCCTACCTCATGGTGGAAGAACATGGTCAACGCACATATCAACCAGACACCAATACCTTATTTTATATCTAGTGGTAGATGATTGGTTACCTTCTAGTTTGCAGAAGCCAGTTTTCCCAGAATCCCGCGACATTGAGTTTTTCCCCCCTCAACTTAGACTAGTATTCTAGTTGATATCAGATAAGAAAACACATTCTTTACTTACTTCAAACGCCTGAAGAACGCCGGCCAGTTTCAAGTGTAAGTCCCTCTCCCCCCTGGTCGTTAAACATTCACCGAAAAAAGGAAATAAGATCATCAAATCAAATAAGAACGTCAAATGTTCTTTTTTTGTCTTTATCAGTAACACAAAGTTAGGCTAGCTAACAGAAAATAAATCAAATAATAATAATAAAATAATGCACAAGCTTCTGTAATCAAAAACTGGCGACAGCGCCCCCTCTTTTTATATTTAATACTTACAGGAGTACCCTAACGGTCGATATATGCGTTTCTCGGCTGTCTGACCAAATGGGGAATGTTAGTTAAAGGATATTTTAGGGAAAATGTATCAAAAATGTATCATACCAAATTCTAGTTATCGGCCTGGTTATTAAATGGTCTTTTTCAAAAGGCTGGAAGGGAATGTTTAAAGAACTGACGTCATCTCGGCATCGCCCAATCATGGAAATCTACGAACCGGCTTTTCTGTTGCTGTGTTAGTTGTCGCAGGCGGTACGGAAGGGGTATCTAAACCAATCACAAATGGTGTACAATAAATAATTCACCAATTGTCGTTGATTTAGCGAAAATGTCAGTTCCTTGCACACTATACAAGTATCTATTGGTTTTTAGTTGGTGATGTAGAAACGTTTGACTTGTATTACGGCAGTGACAGTCATTATTTTGGTTTCTTTATAGCGTCGAAGACAGACACTTTTAAAAGGTAACGTTCTTTTACTATTTTTTTTATTCAGTGAATATAGCAAGGGAACTAACTTAAGAACAGGAAATATATTGTGTGTTACAAGCTAGATACGTAAAATGTACCTGACCTGTAGCTAACGAGTACAAAACCTAGCCAGTTAAATGCCCTTATGTAACAGAAGCTAAACTTGGCGATTAGTTATCTTTATGCCACGTAACGTTACTATTGAATACTTACTAAATGAATAGCTTATGGTTAGCTGTCTGGGTAAAACTAAAATGTAACGTCTTAGTGGTTGTCATCGAGCTCTTTATGATGATTTGTCGTAGTAACACGATAATAAATTTATTTTTTGCAATTAATTTACGTCACTTGATGCAAGGTTAGTCAGTACAGTACTGTCGTGTAAAAAAACAAAACAAAAAAACACCAAGTTAATGAGTCTATTCTCTAGTTAGTCAGATTTGACCCAATGTTATGTGTAGAACGATAAGATGCGATACCTTAGTCTGTTTGCTTAGAACCTGACTTGAAAGAGCAATAAAAACGAATCTTATTTGTCTTATAAACGAATTTAGCATTAAAAAAAAAATATAGTTGTCCCTTTTGATACCTCATGATTTTGATTGTTTGTGTCTTGCAGCCCTACATCTACCACTATTTTAGTTTATTTTATTTTTTTTAGGCACCCAAAGTCAGATGATGGAACTCTCACCGAGGAAAGGGCGTGGTTTGACTTGATGGCGGTATTAGAGGTGTGGCGCTATGCCAGTGGCAGAGTTCTCTGTAGCTGGGGCCCTCTGCTCTGTTTGCTCCTGGGCTCTCTGCTAGCGCTGCTTTTGCCCTTGGTGGGGATAGAGGAGCAATGCTGTGCCACGTTCAAGGGCCTGGCCCTACTGCGCTGCAACCTGTGGGGGAACGCTCTCCACTACGCCGCCCCCTCGACCAGCCTCACCATCGCAAACACCGCGTACGACCTCTTGCCCCTCAAAGCCAAGCCCAGTGCAGGTGGGAGTACTACATTTCTGCATTGTGGCTTTCTCAAAGCTCAGTGATGTTGTTCTGGATTAGTGGACCATTTGGAGGGAGCTGTTGCATGCTACTGGTCAGGTTTTGTTTTGTTGTAAAAGTCATGAATAATAAAAAGGTTACAGATGTGGTTTTATGTTCTTGTTATTTTCTAGAGACCAAACTAGAAGCCAAAGCTGCTTTGCAACAAGCTCTTGAGATGAAGAAGCAGGGAAAGAGGGAGAAGGCCCACAAGCTGCTGGTGCACTCTCTCAACCTGAACCCGGACTTTGTGGAGGCCCTGACAGAACTGGGGACCGTCTTAGAGGAGGAGAAGGATGTCATCCAGGCCGACCACCTTTACTCCAAGGCCTTAGCCATTTCTCCCTGCAACGAGAAGGCTTTGGTGAACCGGGACCGCACCCTGCCCTTGGTGGCGGAGATTGACCAGCGTCACTTCAGCGTCATCGATGGCAAGGTACGAAGGCTCATGTCCATCCCCAAGGGCAACTCGGCCCTCCGGCGGGTGATGGAGGAGACCTACTACCACCACATCTACCACACGGTAGCCATTGAGGGCAACACCCTGACGCTCTCAGAGATACGCCACATCATCGAGACGCGGTACGCTGTGCCCGGGAAGAGTCTGCAGGAGCAGAACGAGGTCATCGGAGTGGACGCTGCCATGAAGTACATCAACACCACCCTGCTCTCCAGGGTGGGGTCCATTACCATCGACGACATTTTGGAGATCCACCGACGGGTCCTGGGTCACGCGGACCCCGTGGAAGGTGGGCGGCTGAGGAACAGCCAGGTTTTTGTGGGTCATCACATCCCCCCCCATCCGCACGACTTGGACCGGCACATGGAGGAGCTGGTGCAGTGGCTGAACTCGGAGGAGGCGTTCAGCCTGCACCCGGTGGAGTTTGCAGCCCTGGCCCACTACAAGTTGGTGTATGTGCACCCCTTCATGGACGGCAACGGCAGGACGTCCCGGCTGCTCATGAACCTGGTCCTCATGCAGGCACGCTACCCGCCCATTACTATCCGCAAGGAGCAGCGGGCCGAGTACTACAGCACGCTGGACATGGCCAACGAGGGCGACGTGCGGCCCTTCATCCGCTTCATCGCCAAGTGCACAGAGATCACTCTGGACACTCTGCTGATCGCCTCCAAGGAGCATGCAGTGGGACTGCCGGGCTCCAGCCACCAGCCTTGTCTGGACTGCAAGTACACCATCCCGGTACACAACTGAGGGCACAGCCACAAACTTACCTCCAGCAGCGTAATTATTTGACTGATCATGATCCCAGATTGCACATTAAATCATGCATGTTGAAGTGTAAAAATGATTAAAATTATATGGGGGAGGGGGTAGAGAAGAATTTTTTTTTTTTTTTTTTTTTTGCTTGTACAATGGTTCTATGAACAGATATGTTGTATCACGTTGGTGCGGTAAACCTAACTGTGCCTGCTGCCTTCTGGACTTAAATTTATAAGATTTGTTTAATAAGAGTGAGGGAATGTTGGGTTGAGGCTTATACTGAGTTACCTAGGAATTAAGGAATGCTAGAATTTAAAAATCTTCAATTGTTCTCAAGGTATGGTCATTGTAAAGTGAGAAATATTTATATATTAGAGGCCGCCTTATAAAAATAAGAATACTAAAAGGGGTTCTAATGCCACTTCTGTTCAATAGGAATCATCAGCTCTTGGAATAAAAACAAGGTGTGGCACTGAAGTATAAACATGGGAATTTGTCCCTAGGTAAGTTCTTCTAAGACTAAAAATTTCATCAAACAAGTTACTTTACTTGTTAGGTTAAATGTTTACCCTTTTTCAACGGTATCTAACATCAGACTCCTCATTTGCAGTTACTTTGTTTTAGTTTAAGGTTTATTTTACTCCATTTCCCAGAAGCCTTTATATCAGCTATTTGTATTATTGTGCCTTGTTTAGTAGCTCACGTTAGTGTGTAGTACCATTGTACTTTCTAACCTATTTAAATGAGAAGTCTGCTTATTTATTACAGAATTAAACTATTTTACAAGAATATATACTAGACTTGGTATCCTCATTTTTATCTCCAGCCACCCAGGGCTTTCTCAGAATTTTTTTGAAAATTGAGTTCTAGATTAAACTGAAGGATATCACCATGTATTTCACAGAAAAATTCATTTAAATAATTGAATTATTACGTGGCATTTATCATAGCACAGACATTCTTGTATTTAGGTGGTTTCAAGTGTCCCCCACTCTAAAAATGCATACATATTTAATTGCTTTTAATGAAGGATTTTAGGCCAGAAACAACAAAAAGGAATCACAAAAATTACAATTTTTATACAATCTTAAAACAACCACCAAAGGATAATTCTGGAAACCTTGGGACAAGCAGAGGAAAGGGTCACACAAAACGATCCTTGTACAACTCTCAGGGAAAATGCAATGCAAGAATAACTCCCAGTACATTTCCAAGCGTTCCTACTAAATTAACCAACATCTTAACACAGAAAAAAAAACTATTTAAATTGTCTATATACTTTAATACCACCTTTTCATAAATAACACCAAAAAAGCTGCAATTTTTAAACATTTGTATTCTTTACTCAGATAGGCAACTGTGGTGATGTATGTCACTAGATTTAGCTAATGTTGTCCTTTTTTAAAAAGTACAAATGCTATACAAAACTATGGCCAAACACTGGGATGTGAACACAACACCTAACAAAAGATCATTAAAACCAAAAATGTTTACTTGTGACACTAGTACAGAAGAACTCTACCTACCGAAGGCCTGCTTTA
This sequence comes from Hiodon alosoides, assembly GCA_025775065.1. Taxonomy (NCBI): domain Eukaryota; kingdom Metazoa; phylum Chordata; class Actinopteri; order Hiodontiformes; family Hiodontidae; genus Hiodon; species Hiodon alosoides. The sequence continues at coordinate 654,288 of JAOYSI010000024.1, read as the reverse complement.
TTCAAGACCATTCTAAAAAATACAGATTTTTTTGGTTAAAATAAATATTCAAAACCCATTTTCCAATTTCATTTATTGTTTTAGACCAAAAAAAATAAAATAAATTCTCTTACCACTATCGGTTAACAATACCATGCTTTATATAGGATTTATTGTCTATCATATAGTGAAAGTATTTCTGTACAATCTGAAAAGGAACGGCACGAGGACGGTTCTCATTGCGATATACAGCTGCATAGGTTTAACAGTGGTTAGTTCCAAGGGTGGTGGCAGGGGGACTTGTGACCCTTTTCCAACACCATCATCCCAAAACCCTTCAGGCCTTTTCCTTGTCCCCATCAACACCTCTGAGAAGTGTCCGTTTCACAGTGTTGACCACAACCGTCCGTCGCGTTATGGCTATCATTGAGAGGACTAAAGAGTAAGGCAGGGTTACGTGTACTGCGTCAGCCTAAGTTAAAGGATTATTATTTTTATTTTTTTAAAGAATAGCTGGAAGGGATTAGAGCATTGGCGTTCTTGGATTGGCAATAATACAATGCTCACTCTAGGAAGTGTCTGCTGGGAAAACACCAACATATCTTCTGTTCCTGCTGTAAATTCTCTCAATGTGAGAAACGGTCATCACCAGGTTTTTTTATAGCAGAACACTGGTTTTCAAAAAAAAAAAAAACCTGTTAACGCCCTCGTTGCGCAAAGCCAGAACAGAAATTTACATAACCATAGCTGATGAATCCTGGTTTTGCGGGTCAGTTCAGTAAAGAGTAATACTTTAAAATAATATTTACAAGCACTGGTTTAAGAGTTATCTGGACTAACTATAAATTATTTTTTCCATTAAAGTAGCCTCAATTCTCAGGTATAATTTCCACCCAGTATGCTTGCTAACTTTGACTAAGGGGACAATGCTTGCTAACTTTGAGTTAAGGGACAATTCCTTGGTCATACAATTTAAAATGAGATTTCAATAAAAATCAAGCACTTGCATATACCCCTGTAAAACGATGGCAAACAGTTTTTACACGTTTTACCTCATGGACTGCACCAACCAAAGACTTTCTGGTTCTGTAATAAGTTTTAAAAAAAATAATAAATTAGAAGGGGGACATACAGTAGCCTCTACCCATCACCCCCCACCCACAAACTTAAGAAATTAAACGAAATGCAAGTGCACTTTTTGCTCATGACACTTACACACCACTAAGAATAGCGTAGGGATTACAAATAAAAATTATTATTTGAAACACTTCATATATATATTCACACCTAGAACATGTCCCAGGAATGAAATGTTAATATGCATGACCCTGCAAAAATTGATGAGGGTTAGGCACTTAACTCCTAACAGGATTTCTGAAGGAGACAACTGGTTAATTTCGAGTCTTCATTTAGCAAAGAAATGGTCAAAGTTACATACGGCTACAAAGACTCCAGTGTTACATGGCGTTTAAAAGCATGAATCCAAGTCAACGATGGGAACTTGAGTTCTATATCATGCCTTAATCATCCGGCAGGGACTCCTAGCTCTGAGGGCCCAGAAATTGGACAGCACAACAAGGAAATGTTCAATGTTACACTCAGCTATAAACACTCCAGCGTTACAACGCAACGTTATGTTTAAAAGCATGAATCCAAGTCAACGACAGGAACTGAGGGGCCAGAAACCGGACAGCACAACAGATTTTCCCACCCATTTTACCGCGTTTACATTTAACCATATTCCATAACAGGACATGGTTGTTGCTCTGAAAAATACATTTACGAACTACATCCAAGCGAGATAACATCTGATTAAGTGGCATGAGAATAGTAGGCGTACAGGAAGGCGTAGCCGGCTTTTGCCTTCCGGTTTATATAAGCTGATCCATAGCTTCCGTGTGTTACCCCTCTATGAGGGGGATTAAATGAAGCTCCAGATAGATTAATACAAGGTGTGAATACATTTGAGTATTTAAAACAACCTCATTGCCGGGAACCTTGTTGGAGGCTAATATTTAACGTCAGAATTCCATCGGTGGTTAAATTGTATACCAGCATTCCTTCCGGTCATAATTACTTCTGCTAAAATTTATCAAGGACCATCAATACATTTAGAAGCGACTATACATTTTAAATAGAGATTTAAAAAAAAAAAAAACTAGTTTTATTAAAATCAGTGATCGAAACATTTCTCAGACAGACTTATCTCCCGAGTGGCGCCATCTAGGAAATCTAAAAAGCAAACTCGAAGGGGAAAAAAAAAAATAAAAAAAAAAAAAACAGAAATCCAGCTTGATTAAGGCCTTCTCGTCATTGACAGGCGACAGGGATCGTTTGGAAATATTTACAGCAAAATTCGCTATTTCTTTTCTGGTTAAGGACACAAAATGGCTTCCATAAAAAGGCAGTTATTTCCTGTTGCGCTGCAAGTTCATTTTTTTAGAAGCAGCCGGGCAAAGTCTGCATTGGACAGGGGCTTAGTCTGAGCCTCCAGCCCCGACCCCCCAGCTGCAGCCGGCAGCCCGCTCGCGGATCCGCCCAGAGGGTTCTGCAGGGTCCCGTTCTCCGCCTTGGGTTCGGCGCCGCTTTGCCGGTGCAGTGCTCGAGGAAGCAAAGACAGCTGCGTGCGCCCCTTCCCCCTCCTATACAACACAAGACAGGGGGAAGGTTAGGGGTTAAGTTTCAAATGCTGCTCCCATATAAACTCCAGCCCTGCATTTCTACCGTACGCATCTGTCCCATGTGTAGCATTTAAAACTGCATGCCGAGGCCATCTACGTTAAGATGGAGCCTTTCGATCCTCGGACTCCACAGCAAAGCACAATTTGAGAATTTAACCGAGACACCGAGTATCGTGCTAGACTTACGCTCCATAGAGTTGCCGCGGCACCATGGAGCCTCCTGCCCTGCTGGAGTCGGCCTTGTCTGCTACGTTCCTGCGGGGCGGGTTGCTGATGGCCACAGTCAGCGAGTGGCCATGGAGCGTCGTCCCGTCCATCTTCAGCACCGCGTGGGAGGCCTGGGCCTCGTCCTCAAACTCCACGTATGCCAAGCCCTGAGAACAACAAGGAAACGCCATCCAGTGTGCGCTTGCCCCAGCCCTCCGAGGTCTCTTCCAAGACTGCACCCAACACGCCTCCAGTTCTACAGGGGTTTGGAAGCGCAGCCGCTCTCACCTTGGGCTTCCCAGAACGGTTGGTGACCAAGCGGATGTCCTTGATGGTGCCGTGCTCTTTGCAGAGCTCCTCAAGCTCCTCCTTAGTGCAGGCATACGGAAGACCCGAAATGAAGATCTTGTGTTTCTCCAGAGACGTGCTGTACTTGAAAACCTGGGGAGCGATGAACGGAAGCAGGGTAAATAAACCACTTGGAGGAGGAGGAGTGAGTTCCCCAGTTGGAGTTCCCCACCACGGCAACACATTTACCTTGAAGTCTGGGTTTTTGTTTTTATCTACGCACGGAGACACGAACATGGGCCTGCCATCCATCTCCTGACGGTCCAGCTTCAAGGCCGCTTGTACAGACATCTGATCCTCAAACTGCACATAGCAGTAGCCCCTGAAGATCCCTTTGACACTGTAGATGGGGCGAACTTGCTCGATGGGGCCACAGCTCTGAAAAACGTCCTTCAGCTTCTTCTCGGGCTCCTCCATGGTGAAGGCCAGGTTGCTGACGAACACACTCATGTTGTCGTTGCGTTTGTCCGGGGTAGAGTCCTGGGCCTTGCGGGCTATGTCGGCCCCCTGCCGGGCCTTCCTGGCCACCGGCACCTCCGCCTTCCTACGCCCTAACAGTCCAGCGTCAGTCCCTATGCCGCCCGAGCCAGGGTGCCCTTCGGCTCTGTGCTTCTTTGTGGGCTGTTCTGAAATCACAAGTCAGGAGGAGCACAATTGATTTTTTTGACCTAGGCAGAAAGATCAGCCCCAGTATTAATGTCGATTCTGTTTCAGCATGCCAACCTCAGTGATATCAAACTGGCAGGTCGCCTTACCTTGCGGAGAGAAATACTAATACATTTTATTAAACTTTGTGCCCGTCTCCAGTTACTGACACAACCAGAAAAACTTTAAATATCCATTTTGTTTTGCTAAACCACAAAGCGTGTCATTTTATAAATTTCTTCCAAAATGGCTACTGACACTGACAAAAGGTCAGGACCTCAAAGCATTAGAAATCTTAGAGAGCTTATATCCCCTCATGATTATTTCAGACAAATCTAATACAGAAACATCTCCGCAATTTCCCCATGGGGATTAATAAAGTACCTATCCATCTAGTGGTGCTGATGCATTTCAAGTTATAACAGCAGATTAAACAAGACCTTTCTGCACCAATCACCTGACTCTTCTCCCCACTCGTCCTCTTCATCCTCGTCTTCCTCGGCCTTCCTCTTCTCCCCAGCACGCGCCGTCTTCGGCGTTTTCTTCTGGGCTTTTTTGTCCGCCTTTGCTTTCCTCCGCTGCTCCGCCTTCTCCTCCTCCTGCTGGGCGGCAAGCGCCTCCTTCTCCGCCACCTGCAGGAGGGGCAGGTGCGTTAGACCGCACTGGTGCCGAGGATCTAAGCCGCAATGGAGCAGAAACTAACGGGCCACAGGCATGCACTCACTTTAGCCCGCTGCTCGTTCACCCGGGCCAGACGGTTCTCCGTCTTTTGCACAGCGACGTCCCAGTCCGCCAGCGAACCTGAGTGACGGCACAAACCAAGAACACTTTTTACTAAGAGCAACTGGAGAAAACGACGCTGAAGCGTAAAATACGGGCACAACGTACGGACGTTAGCGGAGACTCACCCTCCACCCTCTCGAAGGTGAGCAGGACCTCACACACGTGCTCGGGGTAATCGGACGTACACTGCACAGCCCGATGCAGGGCCTTCCTGCAGTGAGCGGCGTCCCCGTAGGACCTGTGGGTGAGTGCACGCCCTTTACGGTCCGCCTCCCACTCCTGCTCAGCCAGTTAGCATCTCTCAGCCACACATTCCCACAAACGGCACCATAGCAACCGGCGCAACAGCCAATCGATGAAAGGGAGACCTCACAGAAGAGGGTTACCTTTCCAGATTGTAATACTCCAGCCACATGTTGGCGTACTTGGCATTTCCTTTAGTCATGATGCTATCCCATAATTCCCGTGCCTTTTGAATGTTCTTGCAGTGCAAAGCCTTGCAAAAGGGAGTTGCAATTAGGACATGCAGACAACATTAAGGGATCCGGTTACAATAATCTACTTTTCATAATTCACTGGATAAAGATGGTGCACACTCAAATACATTCTGCACAGACAAAACTAGACTGTAAACCCACTTTGATCCAAGAACCCCTGCTGAATAATGCATTATGTTTTTAACCATGCATTGTAAAATAGATTGGAACCTTAACCAGGTTCATCTGTATTCAAGTCTCAAAATATATAACATGAGGTAAAGATGCATGCACTCCTAAATATAACTAATCAAATTTAATATAAATATGCTTTACCGGAAAAAGTTCATTCTGTACAGGTTTCTATAAAAACAACAACCTTTCCCCCGCACAGGAGTGGGGCAACCTTTCCAACATTAGAATGAAGCTTGCTCACCTCTATCCTGGCCCATATCTGCATTATCGTACAGGAGGGGTCTCCACTTTCACTGAACCCTGAAAAAGATGCACAACGTGACCCGTTGCCACCCAGATACGAGGCAGGAGGAGCGAAGAGTAAAAACACAGGGAACACTCACTCTCCTCCACGTCCTGCTTCATGTAGTCCAGCGCTCGGGTGAAGGTCGAGCGCAGTTCCTCCAATTCTCGGCTCGACTCTGGAAGGGAACCCGCCAATGCTCAAGTTGGGTTCTTTAACACTTTTTCCTCTTATATGTACGCACGCACACACATTTAAAAGTTTGGGGTCAACTTAGAAATGTCCTTGTTTCCATGGAAACATACATGAAATGAGTTAGAATAGGAAATATACTATATATATACTATAATATATACTATATAATATAATACTATAATAGTGTCTTAAAAATTTGTCAAAGAATCCTCAATTTGCAGTAATTAGAGCCTTGCAGACCTTTGGTATTCTTGTTGTCAACTTGTTGAGGAAATCTGAAGAGATTTCACCCCATGCTTCCTGATGCACCGCCCACAAGTTGGATTGGCTTGATGGCCACTTCTTGCGTACCATACGGTCAAGCTGCTCAATAGAGTGGAGATCAGGTGTGTGCTGGCCACTCCATTATAGACAGAACAGCTGACTGCTTCTTTCCAAAATAGTTCTTGCATAGTTTGGAGCTGTGCTTTGGGTCATTGTCCTATTGTAGGAGGAAATTGGCTCCAATCAAGCACCGTCCACAGGGAATGGCATGGCGCTGCAAAATGGAGTGATAGCCTTCCTTCAAGATCCCTTTTACCCTGTACAAATCTCTCACTTTACCACCACTAAAGCACCCCCAGACCATCACATCACAGATGGCGTCAGGCACTCCTCCAGCATCTTTTCATTTGGTCTGTGTCTCACGAATGTTCTTCGTTGTGATCCGAACACCTCAAACAGATTTGTCTGTCCATAACACTTTTTCCAATCTTTCTCAGTCCAGTGCCTGTTTTGCCCATCTTAATCTTTTCTTTTTATTGGCCAGTCTGAGATATGGCTTTTTCTTTGCATCACCTCTTCACGTTGAGACTTTTTTGTAGGTACTATTCAATGAAGCGGCCAGTTGAAGACCTGTGAGGTGGCCGTTTCTCAAAGACGACACTAATGTATTTGTCCTCCTACTCAGTTGTGCACCAGGGCCTCCCAGTCCTCTTTCTATTCTGGTTAGAGCCAGTTCTGCTGTTCTGTGAAGGGAGTAGTACACCACATTGTACGGGATCTTCAGTTTCTCACATGGAGGAGCCTTCATTTCGCAGAAGAATAGTCTGACAAGTTCTAGAAGAAAATTCTTTGTTTCTCGCCACTTTGAGCCTATAATCTAGCCAACAATCGCTAATGCTCCAGATACTCAACTAGTCTAAAGGCGGCCAGTTTTATTGCTTCTTTAATAAGCACAAGTTTTCAGCTGTGCTAACAATTGCCAAAGGGTTTTCTAATGATCAATTAGCCTTCTAATATGATAAACATGGATTAGCAAACAACGTGCCATTTGAACACAGGACTGATGGTTGCTGATAATAGGCCTCTGTACGCCTACGTAGATATTCCATTATAAATCAACCGTTTCCAGCTACAACAGTCATTTACAACATTAACAATGTCTACACTGTACTTCTGATCAATTTTATGTCATAAGATGTTAAAAATTTGCTTTTCTTTCGAAAACAAGGACATTTCTAAGTGACCCCAAACTTTCCAACAATAGTGTATAAATACACAAGTATAAACAGGTGTGCCCAGGAGCAGGTTTGACAAACAATGAATTGTAGAAAAAGCCATTCAACCCTAAAGCATTACTATCTGTGACTTATCAATTAACCATCCCATCCTCTTCACAGATCTTCGGTTAACATGTAGACCTCCAGACAATTCACATAATTCAGTCTACCCGCACTTTGCAATTAGTTTAATTTTATTTTACGATTTTCAACCCCACTTCTATGGCGAACTGGTTCTCACCTTTGCTAAAATCCACACGTCTCCTTAGGTAGTCCAAGTACACCTGCCAAATGTCCACATAATCTGTTGCCTGAATGAAGCCGGCGTTCAGGGCCTTCTCAAAGATTTCTGAGGAAAAATAAAATCAAATTCAAAACAGGTCAATGCCAGGACTATCCCCCTCACTTACATGGCGGTGCAGAATGAATCTAGCCACACTAGTGTCCATTATATCTTCGTATCAAAACCCTACAGTTACTACTTTCTCTTTCCCAGCATCCCAGTCTAAAGCAGAAACGTAAAGCACATACCCCTTACCGTACATCATTCACAAGAAACCCTATCTAATTAAAATAAAACAAAACCTGCAGCCCAGAATAGACTGTAAGCCACCCACACACCGGTAGCCCCAATGCCACACCACAGCCAGTACGTACCGGTCACAGTCTGATTTTCAGCTCCATGCCTTTCCAACGCCAACAGGTAGCTCCTCCACAGGCCCATGGTCCAGGGACAGTTTCTCACTGCACGGTCGTGGCAGGACAGAACCAGCTCTGGGATCTTTAACTGGCGGTCCTGAACAAAAAAAAAAGTTAAAATCAAATGACACACAGGTCAGGACCATACTGGAATTAATGTACAAAAACTAGTTTAGAGAGCAATAAGAGGTGTTCTCTTTTAATGCTTAAGAACATCTATTTTAATAAGAGGTAAGATTTTTGAAAGCAGACTTGCCAATTTATGCTGAAGATTTTCCATCCAGTTACATTTGTACTAAAATTGTTAATTCAAGTAAAATACTTTCTATCAGATTGGCAAGATTTGAACTATATTGTTACCGTCAGTGGTATAAATTGGAATACTTATTACATTGTTAAACGGTTATGAATAAATTAAATGCAAGGGAAAGTCTCTGCAATCCATTTACAATAGACCGTAAAGTAATTTCTTTGGGACAGACTCTCACCAGATACTTGGTGTATTTGGCCCACATGTCTGGCACCAGGCAGTTTTCGGCCAGCGCTCGCTCAAAGATGATTTGGATTCGGGCAGGATCCCCCTCTTTCAGCTCGTAATCAATGTAGGCCTGGTACTCGGCCAACTTCGGGGGCTCAGCAACCAGCTGCCGGAACAAAAAAGTGGAACGCATCGTACGCGTACGGGGCAAGTGTCTGCTGCGTGTGCAATAATGGACACACAGTACTGTACCCTAGCTTTTTTTTATACATAAATGTAGTCCCATGTTTATTTCCTGTCTTCTGCATTACTGTGTCAGTAGGGGAAAAAAAAGAAATTTTTAGTTATAGGGTGGTCACACCAAATACTTTAACCATTTACTGGTCTTATTAGTTGTTTTTATGTTTAAAAACTTTTTTTTCACACTTTTGCAGAGAAAGAAATTCAGGCAAGACAAGACATTTAAGTGTAACTACCAGAGCCTGCTCGTATGGGCGGCACCTCTCCATGTGCTGCAGGGCTTTCTTGTAACGCTGTGCAACATCTTCCCCCACGCCCTTGTCCGACCACTCCTGGTACTCTGATAAAGTGGCCTCCATGTCTGTGGAGAAGTAAAGCATCGCCGACTCAGCCCTGGTTGTCTTACCAGCACCATTCCCAGCTCCACGTTATGCAGTCATTGACTTGTCAAAGCGGTACTTTTTCAGTCAAATCATAAACTGATACCTTCTCACAAAACCACATGGAAAATTAAAAGGATTCTTAATTGGAAAGCTGGCAATAAATCATTTTTTAAAAGCACAGGGAAACACGTTTGGCAGTCTTAGATGCCTCAGGTGGAGACTATAGCAGGTCACACAATGCAGGACCATCTGTTTGTATCTGGGCCACATTCTCCTGACAGAAAGAGCTGGCTAGATACTTCACATCAGGTCTGGCGAAACGCTTGCCTGGAAATCTATCCGCCCTTTTCCTCCAAGCAACCAGAGCGCGGCAGAAAAAGACTTGTACAGCGAGAGGCAACGAGAGAGAGAGAGCTTCTAAGTCCCCACCCCCATAAAGCTGAAAGCCTTACCCATTAAGGGAATGGCCAGCTGGCGCCGGAACAGCGTGTGGATGCGCTCGAGTTGAGCGTTCAGCAGCTCCTGCTGCTCATGAGTAGGAACACTGCCTGGGGCCGGCTGTGGAAAGAAGAGAGGGACGTTGCCAGCATTTCACTACCCAGCCAAGGGGGCCGAAGAACAAAAGCACCAGAATTAAACGTTTCTGTTATCAGGGCCAGATATGATTTATAAGCAGATATAGCCATAACTTAGTAATGTGGGAAAATGCAGGCTTCTTGCTTGTATACAGCTGCTCCATCTACATGTATTACCGTTTTTGATTCCAAAGCAAAAATTTCCTAACAAGACCACAGCAAATTAAGCTAAGTTTCTAATTCATCAAAAATACAGGCATGTAATTGCTCAAAACTACAGTTTGCACAGAAGGTCAGTGGAGCTACAAAGAAAGAATAATAAATGAAAAAATGCAAGTGCTCTCACCTGCACTGTGGCCAGAATGGCATTTTCGAACTCCCTGTAGGCCTCCCACAAAGTTGACCCCTTGGTCATGTGCAGACCCACCGCTGTTAGGGCGCGTTCGAAAATTGCGCGCACCCTCTCGATCCCGCCAGGCGACCCCATGCCCCCGATGGAGTACTGGGCATACTCCAACCAGATCTCAGGGCCTGCATACAGAAATGAATTCATTCCACAATGTGGCACACTGGAATCCTTCCTCATGACGTCAGTCTTACACACGCGCAATATAGGTCAGTACTCACAGATATAATCCTTCGCAGATTTCTCAAAGAGCTCATAGACCTTCTCACGATTGGGCTCTTCTTCGGTCATGCGGATCTCGTCTTTTAGCCAGTCCAACCAAATCTCTGCAGAAGAAAACGGTTCATGTTCCGGAACGTTGCAAATAACATTTAGACAAACGTGTTCTTAAACACCTCCGTGTATAGCCAAGACAAGACACAATCTAAAAATCACTTATGCAAAAGCTTATGAGAACCTCAAAAATGCATATCAATGGAGGTAAGCACCAAGGAATTGCTGCGCACAATTCTGAGCCACAGAAACCAGACAATGGACAAACACTGGTGTTGGCAAAGCAACACGGCGCCGCGCACACGCTAACCTTCGGTGAGCGGGAAGAGCTCGCTCATCTTTTGCCTGGCCCTGCGCAGCCGGAGCAGCTCGCCCTCCTGCCTCAGGAGCTTGATCAGATCCACGTGGCAGTTGTAGTCAAAAGCATTGATGGACAGCTGTAAACCAGTAAGTGATCATGTAGGCTTTCAGATAATCACGTTGATCGCTTGTTGTCTCCGTACCGAGGGGAATATTTATATGCAGTAGGTATTGGCTCCAGGTTACCAATCTAGCCAAGGTTGCGATTAAGCTATGGTGTGTTTAATAAATCTATCTGAACAGGAGAAAAGCTAGAGCACACGTTCAGCCCACGCATGTCTGTCATCATTCATTTCACACAGTTTTGTAAACCAGTTAACACTGGTTATTACGACGACTGGGTGCGCGTTTACATAAGTTAACGTTACGTCGTTTCATTTTCCCCATCACCGTGACTATATAAAATTCACTTCATATAGAATATAGACTCAACTTCGTGTCCACACTAATGTACCGACCCCATTCGCTCGTCTCTTCTACAGCTAATGACTATGTGTTGGTAGCAAGGGGCTGCGTAGTTATAACGCAGTAATTTAAATCCCAGGTTTGAACCGGGAAATACGTTCAGAAAATCATGGCAAATGTTACTCGCGTTACGCATAAGTCCCAGAGTTTTTTGTGCTAAAGAATGACGACTTTTACTGCGCCATAAACAACAAATCATTAATGTTAAATAAATATTAGCTACCAACACTTAATCACCCATTCCTAATCACGCTGTATACTCTCGATAACTGCACATATCGCAGCCCCATTCATTCGTTTTCCATACCTGTTCCTCCAAACGCTGTATTTCCGCCTCATTCTCCTTCTCATCTTCGGAGGAATTGTCTTCATCCTCACCAGAATCATCAACTCCCATTCCTTCCTCCTCGTCAGATTCCATTTCTCTCTCGACCCCAGTTACCGTCTCCTCCTCCATCTCTAGAAACTGCGTCTTCTCTTCGCTCCCCTTTGCCGCCATCTTTGGATTTGATCTGCCTGGTAACAGAGAAATGTTGTCCCAGGAGGAGCCTGATTTCAATTACCTTGGAAAAACACGCACGATGCTAAACTGTTAAATCATACTTTTTTCACACAGGGCACAAACGTGCTTACGTACTTCTAATATCTTTATAACTTCCAGTACACATTTTATTCCGCATGCTTTCGATGATACTTTCAGGCGTTTTAAAAGTCTTTTTTTTACACAACATCGCTTTGGAAGTATCACGTGATTACAATGGTATACCCTTTAGCGCCATGTTTGTAAGGCTGTTTACGTCATATTACAAAATTTATTAAACGCGGCAAGCAAAATCCCGTTGTTTCAGTTTTTGTTAAATGTAACCTATACCAATTCCGTTAAATTCCCATGTCAACCTCTTTATGCAACTCACTTGGAATTTTGTGTTACATTGCATTTTTACCCAAAAATATATATATATTTTTTATATAACATTTTTATTTATTTAACTAACATATAGTTACTAAAAGACTGTAAAGAAAATATCACAAACACTAAATTATGATAATAATATAGTTTTAGGATTATGTGCAATTCATTAAAATATTGTACAAAATTTAAATTTTAAAAATACTCTTACTGCTACCGCAAAGCTTACATGTATACCGAGGGTTTTTTTTACATTATAGTTGACATGATTCCATCCAACCTACAGACCCCTATCAGAACAGTAGAAGAAGGCTAGATTACAGGAACAGGTGAACCAACCTGAAGACCTGGACCAACCTATTGCTATCAAATTGTGCCCCCGGTTTGAGAGCAAAGATTCCATTAGGTAACGCAATATTTCTGCTCCTGCCTGGTGAATGTTCTATGCCCCTGGGATTGGATAACACTGCCACAACTATTTTTATGTGTACAATGCAAATGAGCATTTAATCTCTGAAAAATATGGTGGGTACTGACGTACGATAGTAGCCAATTCATTTGACCGTCCATAAAATTGGTAGGAAGGCAACAGGTAAGCCAAAATCAAATTAGGCTACATAGGAAGATAACTCGAAAAAGTTAGCGAACGGAATCCGCAAATAGTACTATAAAAATAGACAATATAAAGTACTTTCAAAGGTAGCTAGAAACGTCTTTATTACATGTAAATGGTACAGCAAATCGAACTCTATGCTGCGGTATCTCAGCATTATGGGCGCGATCAAATGTGCTAGCCGTCAAAAAAAAAACATCAGGTCGCATGCGTCTGTATACACCGTTTTTGCGGGTATGTCGAGGTGTTGCTCAGATTATCAGAACACTGGCAGCGTTTATATTTTTCCCCGTTGCAGTGAAAATACGGGGCATAAGCATATACCAAAAATGAATGGCGTGGGCCAAACCTTCTCCGCCATCGCCTTGATATGTTCCTTTGTCACCCCAGAAAAGTTCAAATGAAAAGTTACTCATACACACTTTAAGTTACGAGTACGATGTTTTGGATGGGAAACGACAATAAAGAATACGCAACACATTTTGTGTGCACGTATTTTGATTAACCAGCACGAGACTTCTGGCATTAATCTGACGCCATAAACATGCTCCATCCATAAACCCCAGGCTGACTGCGTCACTGTGTTATCATGGCGGCGGTGGTGGTTGTCCAACGATGTGCCTTCCGTCTCGTCCGCAGTGTATCTGCACCGGAAATAAAGTTCCAGTGTCTCTATCACAAAAAGGTAATATAACTAATAACAATTAGGACTTATGTTTTCGAAGGGATTACGTGGTTACTAGCAGTTGTTTTAGTTCAGTGTAGGTTTGTTTTTGTTTAGCCTTGTATAACAGTTACCTTTATCTTTTAGTTAAGGTAATTTGTTATGCCGTCTAATAGTTGTTGTTTTTTCAGTAAGATAAATACACTTAACAGGTTATTAATGATAAATATCATAGAAAGCACAGCTGTCTATATTGTGACATTATTTTAGACAGTGCTGGCTACTGAAGTTACTTCGTTCTGCAACACTAGTCCTGCTGCGCTTTAGCATGACCTCATCAAGGTACTGACATATATTGACAGATCACAGTGTTGCATAAAGCTTTTCATAGTTGGTGGATAACTAAACACGCTTTTCCGTTTCGGTTCAAAAACCATTGCGCATTGGTATAGTTTAAAATGGTAAATGTTTTACATGTCAGCAACGCTGTACGTAGGCTGCACGACGATGTAACGTTTTATCCAGCCAACTAGTTTATTTATTTTTATACAAAGCGGCGTTTCATCTTGTTTGGTAAGGGCTGTGAGGCATTTCACGTTATTGCGTCGGGATCTCTTCCTTGGGTTATTTTGTCATTGAAGCAGAATTGAACGTGTTATGTAAATAAGTCACACAAATGTCACGTGCTTGGGCTACTTTTGCGCATTGTTTTATCTGCGTAATGATTCCCAAAATGAAGATGGATCCTTCACCCCTAATGCTTAGATAGGTTATACATTATAGGTTATGATTTATACATGCCAAGATATATATGTATTGTCAGCAATGCATACTCGTATTTGAATTAAAGTAAGAACTGTGTCGACAGACATTACAATTATAAACAATAAAGCAGTTCGTCAGCAATATGAATGTCACATTTGCATGATATTAATTAACATTGAGAGTTTGAAGTTCAATATTGTGGAAAACAAATTTCTTTGGCATTGAGGTAACTCTGGTATGCCACCTTGTCTTTTTTGAAGGTTGTGGATCACTACGAGAACCCCAGGAATGTGGGTTCCTTGGACAAGAGCTCCAAGAATGTGGGGACTGGTTTAGTGGGGGCGCCTGCATGTGGAGATGTCATGAAACTGCAAGTATGTCTGCTGGGTTTTTTTCTTCTTCTTCCAGACTCTATTCAGGGCCTTTTTTTACTTTAAGTTTTTAGAATTTCTGTTGGTCCGGCGTTTTGGATAGCTTTCCATAATGTGTAAAAAAGCTAGTCTGTTAGATTGTCTTGGGATAAAGACTTCAGTGTATTTGTGTGGCTGCACTGCAGATCGAAGTGGATGACCAGGGGAAGATCGTTGACGCCCGGTTCAAGACTTTTGGCTGTGGCTCTGCTATTGCCTCAAGCTCCCTGGCTACAGAATGGGTGAAAGGCAAATCGGTTGGTAGTCTTGTGTTTTGAATTTTGTGTAACGTACAAGATGTTTTGTTTGTTTTTTTAAACTTTTGCTCTTCCTGTTTTTCTTGCAGGTCGACGAGGCTCTGAAAATCAGAAACACTGATATTGCCAAAGAATTAAGTCTTCCACCTGTAAAGCTTCACTGCTCTAGTATGTATAGTTCTGTTCCTTCAGGGGTCGGGGGGGCGAGTCGTGAGTGGATGATGGGGCGTGTAGTTTTGCTAACGACTGAAGTGTATCCCCTGAGTCTGAAAGGCTAGCATTATTTATCTGATGTGAAGCATAGGCTAAGCTAAGCCAAGCCTCTGCTTTTCACTCCCCACTCTGCATTGCTTTGTTAGATCGACAACGCTGCGGGTGAAGTGTCAGTATGGTTAGAGGTTATTGTGGTGTCTTCGCCTTTCTAATGGCGCTTTCTCTCCAGTGCTCGCAGAGGACGCGATCAAGGCGGCCTTGGCTGACTACCGGCTGAAGCAGAGGGGGGACGAGGACGTGGCACCGAAAAGCAGCTTCTGAAGTCTGCCAGCCTGCAATATCTTCGTGCTCCATCCTCCTCTGGGGAATGAGGGGTCCTTGAGGCCCAAATGACACAGGGGTTTCCTCCACCCTTTCACCTGTAGTCTTTCATGTTAACGCACAATGTAAAGAAACTGAGTTTGGGAGAGTAGTCGAAAGTAGTGTGTGTGTGTGTGTGTGTGTGTGTGTGTATGTGTATGTGTTTGTGTTTGTGTGAGATGATAATATTATTTTGGTACCATTATGAAGATTGCTGTTGATTGGACAGAAATAGTCTAATTCTTTGTCTGATTTGAATTGTTTTTTCTGCCTAATTATAAAAAGGTATAATTTTGGGTGGAGTGATACTGAATTAGGCCGAAGTTTTTAAATATATTGGCCTTTTTGCATGTCTTCATAATCTGTTGCAAAACAAATGACGAAAGCAATAAGTTATTAAAATGTGTAAATCCTTGTTTATTTGTATTGTAAATTTATTTTGGCATTTTGGTGTTCAGGCTGGCCATCTGTTTGAGAAACATCTGTAGAGAAAACAACTTCTTGAACAAAGGAGATTTTATACAAATCGTAGTTAATGAATTGCAGCACATCAGAACGAAGTGCATTGATTGCCACTCC
The DNA here is from genome assembly GCA_025775065.1 of Hiodon alosoides. Classification (NCBI taxonomy): domain Eukaryota; kingdom Metazoa; phylum Chordata; class Actinopteri; order Hiodontiformes; family Hiodontidae; genus Hiodon; species Hiodon alosoides. The sequence goes on along the minus strand of JAOYSI010000024.1, from coordinate 638,305 downwards.
CTTTATGCTGTATTGCCTTTTTTGATTTTCCTATATCAATCAATGTGTGCCTTTGTGATAAAACAAATCCGTAGTGTGCATTAAAATGCGGCAAGCGTAATAGCCAAACGCTAAGCTGTCACGCAAAGTTCATTTGAATAGGTAGAGTTGGAATGAACAACAGAAATGTTATTTCAGCTTTGACCTAGTCCCATTCGCTTCAAGAGTTTTGAACTGGCGCCACCCTCTGGTTCCTCCGGAGAACCTTTTTCAGCACTAGCAGTACCGCCAGCAGCACAAGGGCCACCAGGACACACAGAATGGCCAACACGGTTACCACCGCTGCTGACTCCCGCAGCCTAACAGGCTGGAAGGGAATCGGGTGCTGAAGACCAGCCTTGTTGGTTGGGGGGATTGGACTGGTGAGCTCAGATGCGGTGACGTTGCTGGTAGAATAGTGACCGGTGGAGTTGACTGTACATCTCGGTTGCTCGTAGGGTAAAGAAGTGTCTGTAGGCGATGTAGGAACTGGAGTCGGGTTCAGAGTCCAGCAATCCTCATAGCTGATTTCCTCCAGATTGTAATGCTTTGATGATGGGCCAGACCCAGCACGTTTTTTAGCAATGTGCCTGGCTCGGGTATGGTTCTCCGCTGGCTTGGGTTTCCTTTTGGACACCAGAGTTGTGCTCCTATAGAAAGACCTGGAAAGCCTGGACTCGGAGGGAGATGGTGCTCCTGTCACCATGGTCGTCGCCGCCGAGTGTACCGTGTGATGTTCCAGCGGCACGTAAGAGACGGTAGCCTCGTGGAGAAAAGGCCTGTCATTTGGCTTTAGAACCCACGGGCAGATGGCCATGACTGAGAGAGTGAGGAGTGGGCGGTGGGCCAAGTGCACCGGGGCCGTGCACACCAGATCGGTGGCCATCTTCAGCCTACCATTCAGCAACCATCGGTAGAGGTACAAGATGTCACACTCGCATAGCCACAGGTTGTCCGCCAGCTCTACTGTCCGGAGTCGTGCCAGGCCCTCGAAAGCGCTCTCGGGCACCGACGTCAGGCAGTTGCTGTTGATCTTCAGCACCTGGAGGTTTACCAGAGCAGCCAGGGAGGGGAGGTGCAGTGAGGAGATGCAGTTAGTAGACAGGTCCAGGTGGACGAGTGAAGGCGGCAGGGATTGGGGGAGTCTGGATAGGCGGTTCCCCTTCAGGTTCAAAACCTGCAGCTTTTCCAGGCTGAGGAAGGCCCCAGGCTGAATGGCACGGATGCGGTTGTCCTCCAGGTCCAGCCTGGTGAGGTTGACCAGCTGCCGCACACCACTGGCGGTGAGGTAGGTGATCCTGTTCTCCTGCAGCTGGAGGGCCTTCAAGCTGGGTGGCAAACCCTTGGGGAAGCGGGGCAGCTGATTGTGGCTCAGACTGAGTTCCTGGAGGCTAGAAAAGGGCAGGAGCAGGTGGTCCACGTTGCAAAGGTGATTGTGGGCCATGGAGAGTCCAGAGGTGCTGAGGGGAACCGAGCGCGGCAGGCTCCTGAGGCCCAGGGATTCACAGAGGACCAGTGCCCCGTGGGGGCAGCAACATCCTACGGGGCAGTTCACAAGAGCCAGGGAGACTGTGGTAGCCACCCAAAGGGCGAGAAGATGACCGCAGAGGCGCCAGCGCATGACTCACTGTGTGGGGAAAGAAAAACCAAGTGAGGCATCTCCAACATCCAGCTTATAACAGTGTCTGAGAGCCTGAGCACACTGGTGCCCCACAAGTGCACTAATTGCACTCAATTTCTCCGGCTTTCTTCTCACGTTCGGCAACTTTTGTTTTATTGAAGCTCAAAAAATTTAACCAAAAGCGGTGGAATTCTTAAATAAAAACGGAAACTTTAAAAGAACATTATGAACCGAGCAGCTCGGGATCCCTCTCGGTAACAAGCCCGACTTTCTCACCATCGCTAAAGCAAGCGTGCAGCTCCTCGCACACACAAAGCCTTACCTACCATCTCCTCCTGTGCCGCTTCGAGGTCCCGTCTTTCAGGGTATGTGACAGGCTGTGCACTCACACGCCGGTGTTCCTCACCTGGTCCACTGCTCTGGTGACACCCTCCGGTCTTTGCAACTTCCAAGTAGCCTGCCATCAAAATTTAATTGAACCTTAAGGTATTCTGTTACCCGTCTTCTGTTTACTTCAGCATTTAAGTAAGTCTAGTGTTCTTGCTCTGACTCTGACTGCGATGCTTGTGGGAAGTCAAAAGTAACCTGTTTAATGCCCTTGAAAAATTGGCTTGAAATGATTATTAATGTACATTGTTAATTATCTGGTATTTGCCAAAAAAAAAATGTTTTCCAAAGATACCCGTTTTACGGCTTTGGGTTGGCGGCCAGGTTGACATGCTCAAGAAGGTAGAATAAAAAAAAAACCCCAAAAATGTTAAGAATAGGGAGTTTCCAGTGTGACTGTATACCATTTCCTCCAGTTAGAGTGAGAGCAGGAGCTCTGAGGCAGTATATTCCAGAATTATCAAGCACCTCATAGACAAAAGAGCAGGGAATCTGATCCTGAAGCAAGGTACCTTCCAGAGCTCAACTTTCAACTGCCGTATTGGCCGCAAGGCTTTTTACTCTCCATTTCTGATGTCTGATCTTCATGCTCACCAACTTGGCTGCCTGCCAAGAGACCACAACGACGTTGACATTTTTACAACCTGTTTCAGTTGCGTCATCCGTTATAGAAAAGGGATGATTTTGGTTCAAATAACTACAAAACCAAAATATAACTCAGTAAAACACATATCACATTTATAAAAAACATTTTAAAGTGTGACTCAATTCAAGATGTGCCCGATATTGGTCGATATAAATTGATTATTTATCAAGCTGCTGTTTTCATATTGTCCACAAGAGGCCAGCACAGTTTTTGACTTCAATATTTAGGGTTGAGACACTCGGTGACAGAACTTGATGGCTTTAAAGACTAAATCTTATGTGCCAAAATGGAAATCGAAAGCTATATAATATAATAATCTAATATATTCAGATTACACTCAGTTATGGAAACGTCATATTCAGTAAATGCCACAACAATCAATTATTTCACAAAGCAATTTATTGTAAACAAAAAACACAGTACATAGGGTCTTAACAGCACAGAATTGTCTGTAGAAGATTAAATCGATTGATAAGCAATAACACTGACTATGTCTTGATTATGACTTTATAATCTTGTCTTTTACTGCCACTGCAACAATTTTTTAAAAAGACGAAGCAAAAGAATGGAGGAAATATAAATAAAGAAACAATCATATTGGCCAACGCCGTGGCATCTTTTCAGAAAATTCTCAAGCAGGAGCTACAGGCTTACCATCCCGGCAATAACACGGTATTCTCACAAAATTTGATAAAGCAGCAAATTACGCATAACCCTTAGGAGTTAAAGCCTACTGCGGTGTCCTAACACAAGGTGTGAGCTTTTGAACCACAAACAAGTCTCTCCACTTATAGTGCAGTGCGATCCTTACTCTCACAATGTGATCACCTGAAATTAGGAAAAGTTTGTTATAGTTTAAAATGTTTGGATCTTGTCGGTTAAATTATTCTTCGAAATTAATTAAGCTCTTAAAAGCAACTGAACTAAACACTAAAGCAGCCATGTCAGACTTCGTTGACAGAAAGGACACTACGACGTTAAAGTCATTCCAAAGAGGCCATTCGTCCACATGACTGTCTAATTTCCATGCGTACCAATTCTTGTAATTGCCTGCTGAAATATTGATCGAACATTGTAAGCCTGCCAAGATAATTAAAATTACCCAGTTACTTATTGGACTCTCAGCTTGGATGTCTTGAGCGTGAGGAATTCTCTCTCTCTACCGGTATATTTTCTATTGCAAAAAATAAAAAAATATAACTGAGGCAGGGTTCACATTTTTCCATATAGACCACAGGACATATCCAGCGAGAGACCGAGTTCAAGGCAATGGGTTTTGGGGCTCAGCTGAAAACAGTAGCACAAAGCCAAGTAGGAAACGGTATGCGGGTTTGACAATTTGCACCTGAAAGAAATACATACTCGCGTGACGCAGGACCAAACATTCTGCTCTTAATTTATACCGTGTGTTTCCTGTTAATGTATACCATATATGTCTGTTAGTCGGTGGCGATTGGAGTGATACATTGTGTGTCCAATACCGACTGGTTGTGGTCCACGTCTGCTCTCTGTCAATTAATTTGAGCAGGCTGGCAGCGCATCAGAGAAACTGGGCAGCGGACATCGCCTCATAATCGTGTGCACCAGTTAGCTAAATTATTTTAGTGGTTTAGACTGGATTTTTGTCAGTGATCGGTGAAAATCTCTTTGAAAAATCAGGCCTAGAGAGCTTAGTTATGAGTAGGGATGCTAAACTGGACATCATCCCTTTGTCGTTTCTGCACGGAGCAGCTTTACTGGTGCTTCTTTAACTTTTTATGAACTGGGCGTCTTTACAATGCCTTTAGTGGCTACAACACTTACACAGTGCGATTCAGGGGCAGTGGTAGGGAACACCAAAGAATCTTCTTACATTCCTGGATGAGATTAATGCTATTTGTTGCAATGCACAATTAATTTTATCAGTTTAATAACTGAACATATTGTCAACATAGGACTTTCCAGTTTTGTTTAAAAAAAAAAGAAAAAATCCCAGGAAAGTAATTTCAAAGCCATCCTTTATTTTCCTCAGTTCTTATTTCCTTCAATCATAACTATAGAACTGGGCCAAAGATATCCTTATGTTCCACACGCCCCTCCTCCACCCATTTATTTTTACTGAGTTTGCACTGTAATTTTACAGAGATTATGGCCAAACTTGCCAACATTTTTTCTTGGTATGGCAAACTTCTAATTTGAAACCTGTCGTGTCTTTCTTGTTTCTAAAATACAGGGGTTTGTGTGTATGTGTGTGTGTGTTTGGAGGTCAATGTATAGTTTAACTTAAAGAGGATAAACCACGATTCTGAACAGTGAACTAAATTAGCATTCTGATGTATTCAAGTTTTCCTCTCCTAAAATAAGACAAAAACAGATGCATCTAACATTGATGTGCCTTTGTATTGAAAACAATCTTTGTTGTTGAACTAGACATCTCCCTCTCAACTAGGGCGGCCAGAGAAGCGAAGAGATGAACGACATCATTGTTTGTCTGAAACAACTTCAGAGGAACAACCAGCCCCCGAACAGAAAACGCAGCCTGTTAAGGAAAGTAACCACACATGCTTCCCTCTGGAATGCCGACATTAAATATTTATGCAGCCCGCAACTCCGGCGATGTGCTTCAGTTTGCAACTGTGACGTATTTTAAGCTGCCGTTAGAATTTGCCAAAAGAGATTTTAAAACTATATACACTAAAGTCACATATCACAGTTGCTAAGTAAGTACGTATGCTTTGTACATCGTTTGTATTTTTTTGTGATATGTGGCTGCCTCAAATTAAATAATTTGATTGAGTTTTAAATTATTAACTGCTACATTTGTAAAAAGTTGATCATTAATTTCATGCAAAATACCATGGAATGGATTAGCTCACTTTTAA
>JAOYSI010000024.1:597552-632672 GCA_025775065.1 Hiodon alosoides | reverse complement strand
TACATACCAGTACACGCCACAATTTTAAACAATTTTATTGTTGTATTATAAAATTTTAAATTTATCAACAGTTTGAAACAATCTAAAAAAATATTTTTGTCACTCGTAGGTACATTGTAAAACATTGTAAAGTTAATGTTAGGCCTTCTCTATTATTATATAGATTAAATGTGCTGGCAACACTTGCTTGCCAGTGTAACTGTGCTGCGTTTTCGCATTTAAAGTACGGCTTGACTACCATTATAGTTCTTTTACAGGCTTTGGAGGAATTAAGTCCCGTGAGGGGTGCTTAGGACGGTTTGAGCGGTACCTTAAAATCTTTATGGGGGAAAAAAAAAACCACATACTTGCGGTGGATTGATTCAGCGATCAATTCATGTGTGCCAACTTCTTGTGTTTTGTTAAATTGAGTGTTTATTGTTTACTTAATTTTAGCTTGGGCCCTTCCGGTGTTATATTGACAGTGACTTTGTGTGGAACTTCTTACGGTAAATATTAGGATGCATACTTTGGTAAGGTTATTTAGTAGACTTATTTGGCTTATTTGTAGAATTACTAATGGCAAAGCTTTAAAAAAAACAAAAAAACAGTTTTATGCCTTATGTTTTTATTACAGAAGTTATGAATTGGAATTTGATGACATTATTGTCCTTTGCAGGAAATTATACATTCTATACATTCTATTACATTCTGGATTTCAGCTGATAACAAGTGACATTAGAACTCTGAAAAATCCTTTAGAATATAGAATTTATTTACATTTCGAAAGGTGATGGATGGAAGTTGTTTGAACTGGTTCTGGTTCTATGCAATCTTGAGGTAGTTCTCTAATTCCGGCAGCCAGCTTACACCGTATGCATTTGCGTTAGAACATACTGTATGACACAGGCTTTGTACATCCTACCAATGCAATACTGCTTTTGCATCATTATTACGCGGCTTGGTTGAGCATAACTGATCCGACAGACAATGCCGTTTCACTGAGCACTTGAGGCTATTAGGTATATTTACGAGCCTGGTAGTGTTACCAGCATTGACCCATGATGTATCTGTTGCAGCTATGGTTTCAGTTGTTTGATAAATTTAAAGGGAGAACGGTGATTAAAAAAACACCATGAGAAATATTTCTAGCACTGTATTAGCATTAGCTGTGTTGATAGTCAAACAGAACACACATGTTTTTATTCATGTAATCTTAGTATTCGTATAAAGCGAGACGCGTGCAGCCTTTTGTCTGTTGCCATCTGAAAACAGAAATTAAATTGTGGCTGAGGATATGTGTCAGCGAGAGTAAAGGGATATGAAATCAAATTTCAAAGATCAACTTCCCATATACAACAAAGATTAAGCTGTACGTGGCACACATTTGCACTTTGAAAAAAACTACTTTGAATTTAATTACTTTTCATAAGCCTCACAAGGGTGCTTAAGACCACTGCCTGGTTTTAGGTCAAATTATGTCATGTAATTTGTTGGCTGACCGGCTCCACGAGCAGTGTGACTTGACCTCCACTGTCCCCCTGCTCTGTCTGTTGCACCAGTGGAGACACGGAGGTGGGAAAAAAAGGCTGGAATTGCACAGGGAAGCAGATGGCACTCTGTTTGCCCATCTAGTGTGTCGACTGTCATTCCGGCAGATTAATGTAAGGGGTGGTTACAAAAAAAACCCTCTGGAGACAATCAGGAAAGGGTCTAGAGGAAACAATAGAGACACGTGCCACTGGGCTGAGTGTCGTCTGGAACACAATAGGTCATCAATTTTCAGTAGACAAGCCAACTGTTACAAACATGTGCCCACTCCAGATTTCAAAAAATTTGGGCTGTTGTTTACTTATGATTCAGCCAATGATTAGAGGGGGAATGTGGTCACCTGATGGGGTTGTCCTATAGTGCCTAGACCCACAAAATAACGGACTACAAGGTTGTCATGGCGACCCTAATTATTGCAGTCTTCTACAGTAAGTGTGTGCAAGGGGTATTGAGAGGGCTCAAGAAGATTCTTCTTGTAGAAGCCTTCATTTTCAAAAGAAAATATAAATAAGGGGTGTATTCCTGTAAGCTGCTAGTTCCATAGTGATGCAATATTAAAATTCTTAACGATTCATTTTATGCATTCATTATTGTATTTAGCAAATACATCCATGTGTTTCTTGACAATTCTTTGTTTCCAAAGTCTTTTTTGAATACCCATCTAAATTATATTCATTATCAAGTACTTCTTCCTAAATAAATTATTAGCTAATGCATCATGACCATTTATTTCTGATGAAGGATACGGAAAGATAGCGAAGAGAGAAAAGGTGCTCATACTTTACAGCTTCAAATTCAAAAAGTATACTTTATGTTTCTCTTAACTGGGAGATATGAACAAGATACAAGACAAGATCGAATCAAAATTATTTTAACTTCTAGTGAACCAAAATCCAAAGTAAGATAGTAATTTCACTGAACATAAATCAAGTCCTTCTAAACAGAGCAAGATCACGTAGACACCTTCTGTATAGGTAGTTACAGATACAGTGAAAAGTGAAAAAGGTAGGGTTATTATTATAACGCTGAGATAATATTATATGAATATAAATATAATATAAATATTAACCATCAGTAATGGAGCCAGATCGTCATGGTCGTCATCAACCCTATAAAACCACAGCATCTGGCGAAATTTTTTATTTCCCCACATTCCCTTTCAAATATGAATTATGAACCATCATATGTGCGCATGGAATGCAAATGCTCATGCATTCCTACTCATCAGTCAGATGACCAGGGCACTGGTCCAGACGCCGCCCTCAATACTCTCGCTGCAAATCCAAGGCGCCGTGTGTCCACGGTGTTCAGCCGGTAGACTCTCCATTGTAGATGTTGGTTACTGATGCACCCTGGAACCTTTCTGTTCTCCGCCTGGATAGCGACTGGCCCTGTCACCTGGGTCTGTTGCAGACAAACAAGGTTTTGTGGTGGCGTAAGCTTTTCGGTTCTTTCCGCGCATTACGGTAGCGCACTCACCGGACATGGAGAAGACCCTCCCTGTCAGATTGGAAGGGTGGGGGACAGAAGGCCTCCAACTCCTCTGACTGGTTCACATGGCGAGATGTATTAGGTAGAAAGGTAGGGTTCAGCCGCACGGTAACCTCAGACTGTCCATCCATATGAGAGGAGCCTGTAAGCTCTGGACACTGGCTGCACATGCAGTTCTCTTACATGCCTAACTCAGGTTGCTACTGAAAAGGGGCTGTCTTGTGGTGCCACTCTGTGACAGTTGCCTTAAGGTCAACATCTTGAACCAGGTGCGGCTCAGATAGAGGAGTTCTAGAATCAGTGGGAGGTCGTGATCCCGCGTGGGCACCCGCCTGAGTTTTACGAGGTTTTATATTGTTGATGACGCATGGCATCAGGCATGCCCTTGAGAGATTAGCCCTAACCGCTTATGGTTTCGTTGAAGTAGAACAATATCCCAAGTGATGGTTCATATTTCGTATTTAAAATACCACAGCAGTTTGCAACACGATGGCCTAAAACTGAATGTCCCGTCGACCGCGTGTGGACTTTGGGTTTAGATAGGTGGTGTGTTTGTCTTCAGGTTGCTGACAACAGACCCATCCCAGCTTAGTGAGGATGACCTCCCAGGAGACCTGCAGTCTCTATCCTGGCTCACTGCAGATGTACCTAGATTGCAGCAGATGGCCACTGGACGGTTGAACTTCAGCCTCACCTCACAGAGCAACCTGCTGGAGCAGCAAACAGGTAGACACCTGGACACATACCTGCAAGTCCGACCTGCATACATATTAATGATGGTTTCAAATAGGGCATAGTTCCACCACAGGACAATATATCCCTACAAGGTCCTCCAGACTAGATGACTAGAAATAATACGATTTAATACATATAACATTTATGCTTTGAAAATGGAAACAATAGAAAAATATTAAACACTAATTATAGTCCAAAAGCTTACTTTATTTGTGCATTCTGTTGGAAAATAAGTAGTTTCTCACTTGACTAGTAGTGTCAAAGCATTCACAATTGTGTTTTTGGCAAAACAGCGAATAAAAGAAATTGAGCTTATGCTTATGTCGGTAACGGGGTTATCTTTGTGCTAACTTTGGTTGCAGCTCAGCTGAACAACATGAACGTGTCTGGGGGACAGAGCGCTATGATCCACCTGCAGAGCAACATTCAAAACGGCCTACTGGGAATGAGCGGCTTTGGCTCCCGCGGTGGAAACGTAAGCACCGCCGCCGCCCAATGTCGGTGTCGGGCTGCCATTAGGGCCAATTACGGCCCCGATTACGCCCAAGTGGCGATGTATGAGTGTGGCATGCAGGGCCAGGTGAGAGTGCATGGATTATACAGGGCTTCTCTCGTTCTCAGATGACGCCCTACCCCATGAACGAGCAGCTCTCTCCGGGTTTCCAGTCCCCTCCCCCAGTCTACCAGCATTCTCCTCAGCAAGTCTTCTCATTGGCCCAGCCCAGCCAGCAGGTACCATTTTCAGAGACCAGGCCAATGAGCACTGCCCCCCATGAGATGGACGCATGACACGTATAAACATGAATGCTATATGAAAGGAGAGACATTAAGAAGCTGAGAGATCCCTAATATTTCCTGCATCTCATTTCTCCGTCTCCCCAGTGTGCCTCTGTTGGGCTCTACGGCAGCAGTACCTTCACTAACCAGAGCTCCTACAGCCAGCCCCGCCTCTCCGCTCACAGCACTCAGGATCTACAGCCCAAGTCCTTCCCTAAACCCATCTACTCATACAGGTGAGGAAACATCTGCCCGTTAAGGGCACTAAAGGAAAATGGGGCCTGCAGGAAGGCCACTTTCAAAAGTGAGGTTGAAGGGTAACGTTCATTCTCCTTTTTCTTCTCAGTTGCCTAATTGCCATGGCCCTGAAGAACAGTAAAACCGGCAGCCTCCCAGTGAGCGAAATCTACAGTTTCATGAAGGAACATTTTCCCTATTTCAAGGTAAGATCAAGGTTATATCTCCATTTGAGAGTATTTGAGTATTATACCGAAGTATCTGAGACTGAGGATTAAATGAATCACCACGTTTTTATTTTGTGCCTTATCTCTGTTAGACCGCCCCGGACGGTTGGAAGAACTCCGTCCGTCACAACCTGTCTCTCAACAAGTGCTTTGAGAAGGTGGAGAATAAGATGAGCGGCTCCTCGCGCAAGGGCTGTTTGTGGGCCCTGAACCCTGCAAAGATCGCCAAGATGGAGGAAGAGATGCAGAAGTGGAAGCGCAAGGACCTGCCGGCCATTCGGCGCAGCATGGCCAACCCAGGTGGAAGAGGGCGTGGTCTCACATCCTGGTGTTTGCCAAATATCCATGTAGAATACGTAAAGATCACGCTCAAGAGAACTCCCAGTTGTAAATCAGGCTTCTTTTTTTTCTTCTTTCTTTTTCCAGATGAGTTGGACAAACTGATAACAGACCGACCCGAGAGCTGTAGACAGAAGCCGTTTGACCCCGGGATGAACTCTGGTCCTGTCAACCTGTCGCTCGCGGCCCAGCTGCAAGCCCAACCTGTGATGACTCTGTCCCTGCAGTGCCTCCCCCTGCACCAGCAGATCCAGGCCCAGGCCCATGCCCAGAACAGACTGGCCCCCAGCTCTCCTGCTTTAGCACAAACTCCCCCGCTTCACACTATCCCTGACCTCTCCCACAGCCCCCTTGCTCAGCATTCCTGCAAACCACCCCACGACTTCTACCTTCTCAACACTGACATGAGCTCTGAGGTAGATGCGTTGGATCCCAGCATTATGGACTTTGCCTTACAAGGTAAGTCTTTAAAACTATGCTTCTGTTCCCGTATGTGTAAGGAGGTTCTCAAAGAAATTCTCAGTATGACTGTCACCGCCATAGGCTTGTCATTTTACAAACATATATAACGCTCTTTTAGCTGGGTTCCTGAAATCCTGTTTGCCTGGTCAAATAGCTGTTTCTATACATCTCCGAATGAATCTCTGTATCAGTATGGGCTTTATAATTTGTAAAAATGACAAATAATATGAACTTAACTGTGAAAGTAAACGTGTGACCTGTGCCCTTCCAGGGAACCTATGGGAAGAGATGAAGGACGAGAGCTTCAACCTGGAGACTTTGGGCACATTAAGCAACTCCCCTTTACAGCTGTCTGACTGTGAACTGGGCACGCCAGCGCTTACACAGGCATCCAGCAGCAACAATTTGTCGTTCTCAGACCTGCAGGTGACGGGCCTATACACTACTTACGCCACGCTGGACACCGTCTCCTCTCAGTACATAGGCACGCAAGGTAGCAGCAAGCCCATAGCCCTGCTGTAACACAGCACAACCACTACTAAGACAACCAAGCCGTTTTAAACAATAAAGTTTTACCTCTGCACAGGGGCATCGTATCTTGATTAGCACCTAAAGCTTCCATATGGCTCCATAACCTGCTCAAGCAGTGGTATCTCCTTCACATTTCAATTTGAAATGATCGTCATCCCTTTGTTTTGGAGAGGGATAAGGATTTTCAAATGAACCCTTTCATTCTTCTCACCTTCGTAAGTTAAAACTACAACAGCCAGATAGAGCTGCAGGGGAGGATAAACTTGCTTGCTTGCTAGTCAAATGGAAAACGCTATTTTTTTTAAAGGCTTTGTTTGGAACAAATGTAACACCTTGTGCCAGTTTCTGCCCTTAGGAGTTTGGGTTGATATTCTTGCCAAGCAAGGAACATTTTACAAAGGAAGAATGATGAAATGCAAAACTCCTGTGTGACGGTCTCTGCAATTTTGTAAAAGAACTGAGTTATACTGTATATACAGGAGTTCTCTCCGGGAAGCTATGTGTCAAAGGCTGTGGTTACAGAAATCGTATTTTGTGCTGGGGAAAAGCACTCTGTCTTTTGTTTACCTCACGGTGGTAGTAGTGTCCCTTTGATCATGTACTTGTGATAGGCAGTATTACTGTATTTGTACACGTGTTTATTTATATTTATAAATCCGAGGTGAGATGTCAACAATAAAGCGCCGTTTACATTTTTGGCTGCTGCGTTAACCCGCCGTGAATAACAAAAAGTTTATTCCAAAATAAAATGCTAATATTTTACATAGACTTTTTAATTCATGGTTAACCCATCAAAAGTGTAAAAGGTTTGTGCTTAATTCACTCTGCTTAATGTATTCCTTTTCTATAGCCCTTGTACTTTTTTGTATTACTTGGGGCTAAATTAACAATCTTTGCACCTTGATCCAAAGTGTTCTATGATATCCTTCATTTACAGGGTTTTCCCAGTGCAGCGAAACTTGCGATGTCATTTAAACAATTACGTTCACCTCGTTTTGTATACATTTTAGGAGTACTAAAACGTTAAGGAAATGACTAAAAAGGTATGTATGTTAAAACCAATTAAAAAATTAGAAATATTTAAACAAAATAAAATCTTAAATGGGTTCGAATGATTTCTGCGATTGATTTTCGTTGAAAACGGTCTCATACATTGCCATTTAAGTTTTATAATCATACCTTTTCCAGCTGTCAAATGTGGCCAAATTCATTTCACTGACATATTTCATATAATTCCCAAGACAAAACGATAGAAACAGAGAGCATATCATCAGTGAATGGGGCATTTCTTCAAAATGCCTATTTTATTGCACTGGATTATCCACAAAAAACAATGTAATACACAATTGTTAAAATATGCCTTTTTTATTTCTTAATTTCTAAGGCTGCATTTTGCAGAGGTACTGTTACCACTGAAAATGCAAGTTTTAGACAAAATGTTCCAAATATACATCTTTTCACAGAAAGTCATACAAGCAATACCAAGGCTACAAAAACCATTGCAGTTCTCTTAAATTATAAACAAAATGGTTTTTTTTTTCTTCAAATGCACATTATTTAAAAAAAATCTCACTTGTCAAAAGTTCCCCGAAAGGTGGAGGAGCAGGTGTATTTCATAACTGCTGTGGCATTGGCCAGCTGTGTGATCACATGACAGGAAGTGAGGAGGTGTTACCTTGTAGTCCAAAAGGTATTGACTGGAGTGGCTATAGTGGTCAAAAATGTTCACCCACCACTTTTCCAGAGTATTTGGGGAAGTAGAAACCAGTAAAACAATAACAAATGTATGTTTGAAAACTATGCTGACTATATCAATTTTTTACATAGTGAATTAGATGACTGGATACTGCTATTTGATGCCGGTCTTCCTCATCTACCCAAATGGCATTCTAAGTCAGAACAACTTATTAAAATATGCAAAGTCATGATACAGTGATGCAGCAATACAATGGTGCAGTGATACAATTATACAATGATGCAGTGATACAATGATACAGTGGTGCCAAGGGTGAAGCATGACGGGGATCAGAAACAGATGGCACAATAGAATCTGGGTTGCTCCGAATCGTCTCTTTCAAACTGTGGAAATGGGGATAATTTAGGTTCCTTTGTAGCTCCAAAAGGTTGTGCGGTGCACTACTAACCCACTTCATGTTTCATAGGAGGAAATATGAACAATTCCTGTCTGGGTGTGTGTGGAAACAGTATGTGGTCATACAATCGTAGCAAAATCCTGAGAAACAGAGAAGTTTCAAAAGAAGCCCATCTCACCGTTTGCAAGCAAGCAGGTTCATTTTCTGAGTTTATTTAAAACACCCTCTCCACCTTTGGGCGAAAAACGCCACTCCGATGGGCTATGGTATTTTCTGGAAGGAATGCCTGGTCCCCCCTGGACAGCCTAGATGTCATGTGGGGGCTGTGCTGTCCATGGTGGCCAACAGGTGGGAGATCTTGGCCCTCTGGGAAGGGGTGATGTTCTGGCTCATGTGTATGATGCAGTCCATGGCCACCTCTGGGTTTGCCTGCACCAAGCTGAGTCCACAATATGCACAATGAGTACTTCAATAATTATATAACAACAACAACAACAACAACATCACCACCACCATTAACAGTGGTGGCCAGCAAAGAACATTGGAACATTGCACTTTAGACTTTCTATTATAATTCCTATTATGTCTGCGCTACATCCCTGACCTGCGGATATTTTTTAGGGCGTAGTCCCTCTTCAGGTACTTGATGTTCTCCCGGACGGCCGACCTGGTGCCGTCCTCCTCCGCCAGATGCTTCTCCAGCCATTCCACCACCGCCTTGTTATTGTCCCACAGATAGGCCTGAGGGCAAGGCACGTTGTTGATTTAAACACCAGTCCCCTCTGTACACATTTGACCCCACAAACGAATCCTCAATATAGCATTTCCATTGCCAGTACCGCGACATCAGTCATTTTGGGTATCGATCTCCAGTAATCATTGGAGATCCTCCCAGTCTACCCACTCACCTTGACGGTCCCCTCCGTCTCCACGAACCAGCGCCGCAACATGGACCGGATGTGTCCGTCGCTCAGCTCCTTGTTGGCATGCAGGATCTCATTCTTCACCACCTCCTCCAGTAGGAGCCTCCTTAGACGCCAATAGAAAAATACACGGGCATTCTTCCAGTCCAGGATATCCTGTAACAAGATCCAGCTGTGAGTTCAGGTAGAAACGTTAGGCAACTGAACAACAGTAAAATGTTTGGCATCTGTAAAAACGACAGCACTTTAATAGAAAAATGGAACATATGCATGAATATGCATGAATATCCTGTGCAGGGCAGCTCACCCAAACTCAAGGCCCTGGTTAGCAGTCATTGAATGGTGCATAAATCGCACACGAAAGATCTGGCATTTTATAGTACCGAAAGGCACAGACAACGCAGGCACCGACGCAGGCACCGAGTGAATGTCGGTCTGTGCGGGCCTTCACAAGGCCTCAGATGTGCTCTCACGGTACTCTGCATTTTTGGGTTCTAGGGGAAACTGGCCCATTGGTGACGGTTCACACTTTGTGTCTGAAAAGGGAACTCTTGTTACATGGCGTGCACAGGTTGCATGACCTCACCGTAATGGCACCCTTCTCGTGCATCCTCCCTGGAGTGTCATGAAGGTCTACAAACTGCACTGCCACCTGGTGGTAGATGGGCAACAGGAACTCCTCTCTGGCCTTCAGTCTGCACTCGAGGCCCTTGCGCTCCTTCTCTGTTATTTCTGGGGTTCCTGCTTGGTGGTGTTGGGGGAGAGCATTAACACCGTTGCAGCCAAACCTCTTGTGTTAGAGTCCGGGACCAACAGTAAACTTCGGTGTCAAGTAATCTTTTATTCGTACATGTGCTTACCTAGTTTCTCAGCCAGCTGGGAGTACACCCGGTCTATCCGGCGCATGGTTTTCAACAAGTCTTTCCTGCGATACTTAATCTCCACTGTGCCCTCTGCCTCAAGCACGCCACCTCTGTGCGAGAGAGAGACAGACAGAAACAGAGGTTTGGACCTCATTAAAGCTGCGATGCAGGCTGGCTTCACAAAGTCACAAGACGTGGCATGTCAGCTGCCCACCTGCTCTCCCTGTCTGCATACAACTCCATGTACAGGGGATTGATGGTGGGATCAATCACCACCCAGGAGCCCCCTCTCAGCTCGGCGTGTGGAGGGATGTAGACCAGCACGGGCTGGCGGAACTCGTGCAGGCTGTCCACAATGTAGGCCCCAAACTTAAGCACCTGATCATACATGTCTGGAGGGTAGCGGGGCGCATTACAAGAGGGTTTTAATAGATGCTCAGTCATTTTTACCCAGTTTCCCCAAAGTATATTTAATAATCAAAAAGACACAAAGAAAGATGGAAATATGTCTGTATGATCTTCTCATTGTCCCAGTGTCAGCCTAAGATACGGCCATGTTGGTGTGGATACCTTTCATTCCACCAGAGAAGCCCCTCCAGTTGGCGAACACCATCAGGGGCAGACGTTCATGGTTGAAATCCTGGATGGCCTGGGCCGTTTTGAAGGCCGAGTCTGGAAACCACACCTGACCGGCTTGCTGCAAGAGCTGAGCAGAACATGGCGCTGCGTGAGATTAACCAGTCGCCATAAAACATAATTTTTCCCCGCGTGAGATTAGCCAGTCGTCATTAAACATAATTGAAAACGGGGGTCATAGACGGGGGCCTGAACCACTTACTCTGGCTTCAGAGTCCAAGTTGGCCGGATCTGCCGGAATGGCAACCTCAACGGTGCGCGTCTCTACGGCGATAACACCCAACGGAATCCCTCCTAACCTGTAATTAAATCTGTCACTCACCTGCTCATCACCCTCAGAATAAAAACCGCAGAGAAGCAAAACGTGGTAATAAACTGAGGTTATATTGCATATAATGCAATGTCACATTATGTGCATTCACCTGGCTCTGCCCACCACTACGGTCTGCGCCCAGCAGCTCATCACCTCCATGAATGAACCGTGGTCAAAGAAGCCACTCTGCCAGGCGCCTTTCATAGCTGCAGACAGGATCGGATCGATCAAAATCTCAGAATTAAAATGCTGATGGATACAATCTTTAACCTTAAGTGCATGAAATATTTTGGTTGTTGGTGCATTTACGCAGCCATCGGTTATATCTTTAATGTGTATAGAGAAGCTCCGAGTCACATAGACACATAGGGGTCTCACTTGGGTGGGGCCTTCCAGCCAGCATCCAGCGGGGGTCATAGGGCGCCTTGGTGGGGGTAAATTCAATCTCTCTTTCGACTGGGTCTATTGCAGGCAACACAGGCACGGGACTGCGATTGTTCTGGAACAATAAAAGTACACAGACTCGGGTCGAATCGCACATGGAAATATAAACCAGACTTGTATCCACACGGGTTCACTTCCTTCCCTTGTACCTTTGGCATGTACGACAACCACTGCAGGATGGTAAAAACGCCCTCAAAATCATCCGGCACTGTGGTGTGGGTGACTCCATTGTCTTGCATGATCTGCACGCCCCCCAGCTGGTTGTTGGAGGTGTAGACTTCACGACCCAAAACCTGCAAAGCCAATGGGTGAGTCAGGACCGTACAGCCACCACCACCACCCGTTTACAGGACTGATGACCACGCGGTTACACGACTGATGACCACGCGGTATGCAGAGAGAGAAGTGAGGAGGACCTTGTTGAGAGCACCAGCACCCGTGAGAATGATGTGGGAGTTTTCCACTTGGATAACCCTCTGGCCCAGACGCACCAAGTAGGCCCCGATTCCAATGGCACGGCAAGTCACCTACGGGAAACACAGTGTTCTGGCCCCAGTGTTCAAACAGCAACGTCTTGGGACAGATATCATTTTTTCCCCCGTTCACGGCAACAGTTTTAAAAATAGGCTTAAGCTAATTTTAAAGTTGCTTAATATGCATTTCCAGATGTACACAGGCACATTGCCGAGCTCCTGAAATTGTCATTGCGGTGTCGGGACCCTCCGTACCATACTGATGGTGATGATCTCTTTGTAGGCGAGGGAAGACTCCCCAGCAATGGTGCCGGATCCTCGCAGGTTTTCCACGCCAAGGCCCTCGTCCTTCCCAATGATGTCGGTAATGACATACCTGAGGCAGACGACAGGCGTCGTTTCTCCATACTTAGAATTCATGGAACTTGTTTTCAAATTACCCTTATGTCACATTTCCAGCCTGGCTGTGTTGAAAAAGGGTAAAAGTGGAGGGCTAGCAGACATGCAAACAGGACAGGTAGAGGCAAGAGGGACTGCTCTCGCCTCTACTTGTAGTGTTCGGTCACCTCCAGAAATAAAAGCACAGTTAAAAGGAATACACTGCCAAATAAATGAACAGACCTGGATTCTCCTGCCTCCTCTACATGTTGGCAATGCACAGAGTTGGTTGAGCTGATGCGGGTGTAATCCTGAGGAGTCAGGTAGAGGTATTTGAAACCCTGTAAATCAGAAGTCACATATTGGAAAAACAATTGTGGAAGACAGCGTTCATAAAAACATTTTGTGACACAGTTGAACAGTTCTCATGTACCTCCTGAGGATGACTATGAGTTATTTACTACCTTGTACGGGTCTTCAGGGTCAACCCAGGCCACTTGGAACATGTGACGTATCTCCTCGGCAAGACCAATACGTGCGCCACTGTTGGCGGAAATGTAAACGCGCGGTATTCCCTCGGCCCGGGCCAGCTCAGAGGCCCGCAGAAACAGCAAGTCCTCCTGGGGACCAAACGACCCAATCTTATGGGTGATGTCGTTGCAGATTACGATGAGGTCACGCCCCTCAGGATATTCCGGTGTCTTCATCCTCATACTGAATGCCACCATACCAACCTGTCAGAAAATATGAGCAGATTACCAGAGTAAAATTAATCCATCCATTTTGTTGTTACAGACACACAACCTTGCTGAAACTATGTAGTATGGATTGTGCTATATGATGTATACCTCATTGTCACCAGGTACCCGGTTCATCTGGGCCAGTTGTCCCTGGGGGTCCAGCACCAGCTCAGAACACGTCAGCACATCTTTAGGATAAGCTTCGCCTGGACCCCACATCTTAAACAAAGCCTGCAAAATGGAGACAGAAATATCAATGAGCCTGATCCTCAAAGCCAAAACTCGCGCGTTGTAATGAGAACTAAAGAGAGGCAGCACCTGTCTGAACATCTCAGGGAAGTCATAGACGTATGTGGTCCCCAGGGTCTGCGCCTGGAAGCGCTTGGACTGAAGGAGATCTTTGGTGACGTAGGGGGCATTGGTCAGCATACCGTGCAGAAGGCCTTGCTTGTCCCCGTAAGACTGAAACATGATCTGAAGGCAATGAACAAGGGGGAGAACCTGAATACATTGCTTCCTGAAAGCATGCGCGCCAGAAGTGTTTTACAAACCACTCTACTTCCTTGGGACCCATTTTAACCACTCACGTTGGGCCAACATTTTTTTAAATCTTCAATATAGAATTTAAAAAACAATGTCTTTTATACTACAGCACTCGCTGTATTCATGAATTTAATTTGGCATTGTCAAATACATTTGCGTTTTATTTTATTACAGTACCTGTCCAGAGCTAGGGTCAGTGACCTCCTTGTAGAGGCTGATGTCCAGGTAGTAGCCCGACTCATTGGTGAGGAAAAGGCGGATAGGAATGGCCGTGCCGGTAGGCGTCAGCCGGATGTTGATCTTCAGCTCGGCCTGCAGGACACGCAGCTTCCAAAGCCGACTGCCGTAGCGCATCACCATGGATCGCACCGACTCCTCGATCTGAGGGGGAGGAAACAGAGAGAGACGGAGGAGACTCAGCTCTCCCATTCGCCAACAGAGTCGCATCTTTGTGGGCACGACCAACACATGGCTGGAGCATTCAGCATCTCCATCACAGGCGATAAATTAAGGTTTTAGCTTGAAGCTCGTCTTCTAACGTCCACATCTTATTCTCAGTAGTCTCGCGTCACAATTTCCAAAAATAAATGTGTGGCGACAGGATTCGCAGTGATGAGCCGAGATGCATTATAATCACTAGCAATTCCAAATTAGGGAGAAAACTCGAAAATAATTGGAGATTCCAAATGTCTCACAGTCTGCTCAAGCGCTCCGACAGTGGCTCATCCTCAAATAAATTCCACAGGAAAAAAAGGGTTGGAGAGGCCCGAGAGACACACTGACCTTAGAAGGATCCATGATGACCGTAGGTACAAAGTTGAGGAAGATGTGGTTGCAGTCGGTGCGCACGTTAGTGTTGCTGAAGGCCACCTCCAGCTCATCCATGGCCTCCAAGAGCAGTCTCTCGCCCTCATTCTGCAGGTACTCAAAGGAGGCTTCCTGGGTAGGGTAGGAGGAGAGGTCCTGCTCAGCCGGCCCTTTCCTTTCGGCCCACTTTGGGCCCCAAAACCCACAGCACTCAACAACTGTTCCCCGTTACCCTCACTATTCATCAAGCGTGTAATTTTTCTCTCGAAAATAAAACAGTTATCAGGCACATGCCAAGATGTCGGACGGTCAATTAAACCACTTTGGGACCACTGCTCCAGGAGTACAGTCGACATCACGCTGGTACCTTGGTGATGAGGTCAGAGTGGCGCAAGATGGCTCTGATGAAGAAGCGGTAGTCTGTGACCTCGGTGCCCTCCTTCACACGGGCAGCGCCAAGGTACAAATGCATCTTGTGGTTGGCACAGGGCACTGCCGTAAGGTCAAAGTTACGCATACGGTTCAACTCGAGCTGGAACGCTAGTGCAGGCTCCAGGTTACGGTAGATACGGTCCTCCTCAAACTGAAGACGGACATAGAGATAGTGAATGACAGGTAAAACACACAGTCACAGTGACAAGGGCTCTCTTATTGACAATCAGCAAAAAAAAAGTTACCTCATCTCTAGCCCTGAACGTGAAAAACTTGGGAAATTCTCTCTGCAGAAGGAAACCAATTCAGATTAACATCTTGTCCAAAGTCCTCGCAGACGTTTTCTACTTCCATCGCATACCCAAGTCATACAGTCAAGTTGATATTTCTAGGTTACCTTACAGATAAAGACATTGCAAGAATTTCATCAGAAGCCTGAGCCTTTCAACAAGAGCCATACATCTTACCTTTTGTGCAACTAAAAATGTAATTCTTCTGATGCCGTAGTCAAATAAAACGGTTTTCTGAAAAGATAAAAAGATTAAATCAGACACACTAAAAGGACATAAGCTGGGCGAACGGTCATTACTATGGTCCATTAAGGCCTACCTTGGTCTGAGCGTAGGTGCTGAAGGCTGTGACCAGGGCATCATCGTCCTCCGTGTCCGAAGTCCTGATGGCCACGTTGATGATGTGGATGGGGTTTTCACTCATGCTCTGGAGGGGAAGAAGACGCATGGGTGAACATATCTGCTGAACCTGAACCCAAGTACGAATGGCTTTGCCCACCACACCATCCCGGCACCCTAGGTCTGCCCTCTAACCTTGCAGTTCTCCTCGTGGTAGAGGGTGGAACACATCTCAGAAAACAATGGACACTCCAGGAGAGGGTCGGCAAAACTGGAAATCACCTCGTCAAAATTCCTTCAAAACACAGGGAGCCCTCACCAGTCAGTAAAGCCCCGGTTCGCAGTCAGGATATAAAACCATCAAAAACAAACCAAAAAAAAAAAAAAACCTCCTCAAACCATAAATTTTACCTCTTGAAATCTTCAAAACATTCAAAAGCTACCATGGCACCCATCCTCTGACAAGGTGGGGAGAGCCCCCCCTCCAGGAAGAGCTCGCTGCCCTGCCGCCTCATCTCAAACTGGTTGGGGCTCACGGGAACAGACACCCTGTTAGGTTTGCGCAGAACAATCATGGTCTCAGGGTTGTCATGTGGACAGGCGCATTAGGGAAGAGTGGGTCAAACGAGTGCAAGTATTAAGAGTAGTCATTCCATTGAGATCAAGTCTGCAAACATGGCACAGATAACCGATTTTCTTCTAGAAAAAGTCAACAATGGGATTGAACCATTTCTTTTCCCTCTTTCAGTTCTGATAATGAATGAATATTTTATACAAGGAGTCAACTGGCCACCGGGGAATATCCTATTTGGCAAACGTTTGCCCAATCAGGAGTATTGCAAGATCAGAATGACAGTAGGCACAGGAGCTGGTCTCAGTTCAGATGGCGAGATGGTCCAAAAAAGAAAAAGGAAAAAAAGGATGATATTAAATATATAAAGTATAAACAAATGGGAAATACTAAACCTAGCTATAGGAAAAATTAAGCAAGGTGTACAACATGTTAAATGGCGAAAACACAAACACATTGGCAGGAAGCCAGCTGAGGGCAGTAAGGATCTGTACTCTACCTGTTCAAAGTAGGACTGCTCCCTCTGAAATGAGACCATTGATACGAAGGTTAGCAGGGGCTTCCCAAACTTAACTCTTACTTATGCTTTTCATCATTAGTTTTGTACCACTGTATAATGCTGTGCAGTTTCTGCAGAAAAGACAACGCAGTGAATTCAACTGCAAAGAAAAAGCATAATCACTGCCAATTAAAAGTGAAAAGCCATTAAAGCCATACTAAATGTGTTGGAGGCTTGGTCCACAGGGGAGAGGTTAGGAATGTCAGAGGCTTCCGCCAAATGGAGACACATCTTAAGCATAAAAGGGGGTTATAGACTGAATTAGTACTCTCAGTAGGGACAGTAAAATCAATTTTAAAGATGCTTAAAATTTAAGGTGTAATACTTGTCCACTGTCACAGAACGGATTACTCTGGTGAATAGTTCACTTGTCAGGATAGATGAAGAAAGAAATGATAGGAGAAAAAAAATATATATATACACTTTTAATAATAATGGACTTCACATCATTTTTAAAACTACACATTACTTATGACACATGCAATCGGTATGCCTACCCAATAGCAAGCTGCTCATCCTTTTGCCCACAAAAACAGCCTGAATTCGTTGGACTTGACGAGGTACTTAAATTTAAAAAATAGCTTTTTCAATCCCATCCCAAAAATGATGTATTGGATTGGGATCGGGCGACTGGGGAGGCCACTGCAGTAAGCCAAATTCACTCTCACATTCCCAGAACCATTCCTGAGAAGAACCCAGAGATTCCTGCAGTTTTCCCCATATCCTGTCCTCCCATCAGTGCAGGAACCGGGATTCATCTGACCAGGCAAAGTTTTTCCGATCCTCCATTCTTGAGCGT
This sequence comes from Hiodon alosoides, assembly GCA_025775065.1. Classification (NCBI taxonomy): domain Eukaryota; kingdom Metazoa; phylum Chordata; class Actinopteri; order Hiodontiformes; family Hiodontidae; genus Hiodon; species Hiodon alosoides. The sequence goes on along the minus strand of JAOYSI010000024.1, from coordinate 615,140 downwards.
TTATGTGTTGCATAGCAGACTACAACCCCGGTTCCGGTTTCTCACTGACAGGAGTGGAACTCTGTTAGGTCGTTGGCTGCCATACACCATCTGTGACGTGGTATGACGAGTTGTGGGTTCACTGTTGTACTCGGCTGTTATTGGACGGACTGCTACTCTGTACAAGCCTCCGTCAGCGGCCCGTTTCGGACCACAGGACAGCCAACTGTGGGACACGATGGAGTGGGCATGGGCCAATATCCCCGTGGTGCACTCTTGACACCTTGAAGTGAATTCAGGCTAGTCCCAGGGCAAAAAGGGGACCAACTCCCTATTGGGCAGGTGTACCTAATAAATGGGTCACAGAGCCCGTTTGGTTATCCTCAGTATGGCATACCCGTTTTTTTTTACACCTGAACCTTCCTCAGTTCAAAGCACAGTTACTCTCCACTCGTCTGCCCCAAACAGGGCTGCGGTTACTGGCCTTTGAATTCTATCACCATGACTGTAGATGCTAGAACATTCTGTAATCTTAGCAATGAACTTATTTCTCATACGAAATTAACTAAATTAATAATACTACAAAACGTATAGTCAAACAACCTGAGTGTGGTTACAAAGAGATTACTTTTGTTCTACTTAGTGCTCAGGCAACAAAAGAAAAACTTGAAAAAGTTAACAGGGTAAACCCCATTTCTAAAACATAAGCGATATGGTTTTATATGTATCATTAAAAAAAAAAAAAAAAGCTAATCAATTTATTTTTTTTAATTGGAAACTGGAAACGTGTTCAGTGTTTACGCTTGCGCTAGCGTAGCAGATTTCCCGGGATACAATGACCGTTCACACCTCGGGGAGGTTCATGAGACCTGAACAGGGTAATACCTGTTGGGATGGGATGAGGGCAACATGAACTGAAAGTCCAAGGCAGGGGTCCCATCGTGCAGCTGATGGTGCTGAAGGCTGTTCAACTCGTAGGCAATGTAAGCCCTGCGTACGTACACCTGGGGAGGCAGGACACACACACACACACACACACACACACACACACACAGACAGACAGAGATCAAGAAAAGCACTTTTCAAAACTTTATTACATCAGAAATAATACAACAACCCAAATGTACTCACTTCTAGTGCAGCCATGCAGACAACGCGGTTGGCGTGATAGAAGAAATTGGGCAAAACGTCAAAAATGGAGGTCTCCGACAGGATGAGTTTCTGCAGATAAAGGGGTCTCGCATTGCAAAAGATTTCACCCGCGGTAGAAAATTAACTCACTCCTCGTTTAATGCAATGGGGAAAATCTTCCGTTCAGTTGCTCACCTTTAGGTTCTCTGGACAGAACTGATGTCCATACATGTCAATTGCAGACAGAAAGATGGATTCGACCTGGTTGTGCCTCAGTTCATAGGAGGGTAAGTGAGACGCAATCAGCACCTAAGGAACCAGTGTTTCTTAGCATTATATGACTTAATTTCACTGGGCAATACCAGTTTGTTTTACTGAAACAGTCAAAGTAACATGTTTACAAATACAAGGCGATTCAAACTCTTGGCTACCGGAACCAGAAGTATTCTAGTCACTTACACAAATGCTGCTTGTGCAAAAAACCAAAAACTACACCAGAGCTAAACACAATTTACACTGAATGTTCTGAACCCAACCACATTTGATGTAAAAAAGAAAACAAAAAAAAGAAAGCATTTTAAACCAGTATTAATGGTTGGATAAAATTGGACCAAAACCAAGAAAAAACAATTCAAATGTAATCAATTCAAAATTAGTGTCGATATTGTTAATCAAATTAATCTACAGTCCTTTATAAATAAAATAAAAATCAATCATAAATACAAAACACAGACAATACTGTTAACAGTGATACTGTTGAAGTTAATTACATTACTAGAATGGTTATTTTGCCATAGACAGCTGCATGCTCTGTGGTTGAGCCCAGCTCCTGACCTGTCTGGCCCGCAGCGCCACCTTGGAATTCTCCACCTTGCTGAGCTGTGTGAGCTCATTCAGGATGACCATCAGCTCATCTGCCAGGGTAGGATCACGCCCACAGAGCTGGTCCTACAACAGGCAAGGTTAATAACCCTTCAACGTTCAAACACGACAGATAACACAGGTCTGGGACCTGTCGCGCATTGGGATTTTTAAAATCAAGATTACTTTCAACTTCAGAAACGACTACAAACAGAATCCTCCTTCAGAAACAAGGCTGACTGACTGGCTTTATATTACGCAAGATGCTTACAATGAGCATGGTGACCAGGATGTTCTTCTTGGACACCTGAGCATGGGAGAAGATGCATTCCAGCACAGGGGTCATGTCCGGTTTAAACTGCTCCCTCAGGTTGATCACACATTTGTCGTAATGTGCTGCAGAGGAGAGGCAACACCGAACCACATCAAATCACTTTCATTTGAGGGAATGGCGTGTCTCTTGTAATGATCAAAACCCAACGTTAAAATTTCCTTCCATGTAAAGCGTATGGCTGAAACACAAGAGGAGCTCATCGACGCGCTCAACGAAAGGCGGCCACACCAACAACCTGAACAAAGCTGGACAGTCTCTCGTGTCTTACTTGATTTAACATTTACCTTGCTGGAATTGCATTTCCACTTGAAGGTACCTCTTCAAAAGGTCCAGGACCACAGACTTCATGTAGCCCCTGACCCCACTCCGGTACCTGGGGACCCGAGGACAAGAGACTTAATCTTCGAAAAGGTTTAATCCAACATCAGCAGGATTGGGTGGGGAGGACTGATCCTTGATCAGCTAAGAAACAGCAGATCTCTGCACACCTCTGCACAAGTTGCACGATGCTCTGAGTGTTCATGAAGAACACCTCTCGGTCAGACTTCCTTTGCAGGGTGGCCGCATGACTGTCCAATATATTAGCGATCTGCATGAGGAAAATCATCCTTAACATTATCCCAAACAGTTAATATAGAGAGCAAAAAATGTTTAAAAAATTAAGTAAAATTTAAAAGTGAAACAGCACAAGGCAGCATCAGTCAGGTCACCAACCAATGCTAGCCGGTGCCCACACAGAGAAGCCATGAAAAACACCAACACGGCAAGTCACGAGTAGAGCGTGTGAAGTCAGACTCACCCTCTGGCTAGGAAACTGGCAGAGCACGGAGGTGATGTTGCTGGCATACTGGGCCATCACCTTGCGAATGGCCTTTTCCACAGATACAGGGATGCGCCCCGACACGCTGGTCATGATCTCCTGGAGCTCCATCAGCGGGAGCGAGGGGTCCCTGAGTGTCCTCATCAGCGTGCTCACCCACAGCTTGACCTGCGGAGGTCAAAGGGACCACTGGGCCGTCACTCACACCCCCTGAAGCTGGCCTCTCGCGCGATCTGAAGCGCGCACACAGTGTTGGGCATCTGAAAATGCTTCACCTTGCTACTAAAATAGGGCTCTGTCAGGCAGTAGCCGTCCATGACGTTGATCAGGTTATCCAGAAAGCTGTGGAAAACCTGATGGAGTTTCTCCCCAGTGATTGGCAGGGGCTGCTGGGCTGGCAAGGCCACCATGTTCAGCTCCACCTAGGAGAAGAGAAAGGATGGTAAGTCTTCAGTTTAAAAGTACCTCGCTTCCTCTTAGCATCAGCAAAAGGCAATAAAGCAGTTTTATAACCGAGAGGTGTGGCCCCGGTGTGGACTTGCCGGGTGAATGCTGCTCTGATCATCCAGTTCCAGGCGAGCCACCACACAGCCAGGCTCCAGGACGGCACCCGGCCTCTTGACGAAGTGCACGCAGCCCGACTCGCGCACATTCAGCGACATCACCATCTTCATCACCTACAGACAATACCACAGAGCAATGTCAGCCTCTCTGCGAGTCCGTCTCAAAACCTGATGCCGCCTCCTCTCACTTAGTGTAACACTGACTCTGTGCTAACGTCACGTTCAATACAGTAAGATTTAGCAATAATCTGGGAGACCAAGATCAGTAAACTAAGATCCAGTCATACAAAGTACAAAAGATCTCATTGAACAGGACAGGCAGGGGGTGTAAATGTAAGTGCGGGACCTGAACATTCTGCACGTTCAAATACTAAACAGCCAATTCAGTAAACATAAAGCTATATATAAACAGGTAAAAGTCCACCCGGATCGTTACACACAGATAATTCTCGATTATTATTATTGTAACACATGGGTGAATTCGGTTCTAAAATGCAATGCAGCGCTACCGCACCCAGACAACGTTTAATAATTCCATGTCCAATCTTGCAAACAATTTGAAAAGTTTCCGGGACATGCCCCGCAAACCTACCGGAACACAAGCACTACCAGACATTTATCAGCTATCCCGCTGCAGGACGGGTGGCTATAACTTAGGTTTAGAAGTGACAGAAATGGGAAACCGTGGTGTGGTGGTAAAGGGCAAGATGAGTTCAGCAGCATGCATTTATACGTTCTCCCTTTAGTGGCACTTGTCTTTGAACCCACTTGCAGAACTTATCATAGGGCATGGCAGCTAAAGTATCGGTTATTGCACGTTAACTTCTAAAACTGTGGCACTTCTGTCCATCGCTCAGGATACGAGCTTCTGCTGAATGACTAAAAATGCAAATGCTCGACAAGTCCCGAAACGAACGACATAGCACTGAGCGTTGTTAAAGAGAAGACGCAACAATCTAAACGAATTATCACCTCAATTTCCGCGTAGGCATTCCCAGCACATACATGACCTCCGTCCTCCACCATGTACTGCAGAAGTTTACCGGCAGAGGACGACCTCAGAACTGTAGGGTCCTTCTCCTTCTCAAAGACACAGGTCTTGTTGCCAATAGTGATCCGGTAACTAGCGAACAGACGAGCAAAAGAAACGTAGACAATACAAGGCTCTTGCCCCTGGGTAAAAGCGCTGATGGCGCTGATCATGGTTCGATGGTCCTCACCTGTCCACTTCCTCCTTCATGTAGGTGGTATAGCTGCTGCCACTGTAGGACAGAAGAAGGCCTCCGTCGCTCAGTCGGTGGACATCAATCTCAATGTCCGAGCCGTTCATGATTATTACATACGTGGTGGGAGACTGGCGGGCCACCTGAAAAATAAATTCACAGTCAGGAAGTTAACGCAAGCCGATTACAATTTTAGAACAAAACTTCAGACAAAGAGCAGAGTGATACCTTTAGGCAGTATTTGACCCCTTCGTAAATCAGATCCACATCCACAGTGTTAAGTAGGCTGGCGGCAGGTAGGACCTGTCCCCTTTAGAGAGGGTAAAGGGTTTACTCAACTGCCGACGTTTGCGTTCACACCAGCAAAGATATCGGCCTCTCCAACGCTGACGTTCTGCAGTGAATTTAACGGTGGTGGAAAAGGCATACCTCTCCAGTGAGTGCAGGAAGTCAGACATGCTCTTCCTGAAGCTGGAATCTGCCACGTGAAGAGATCCACAGACAACGCCCAACAGCGTATCGGGCCTCTCCGCCTAGAGCACGGATGGAGAGCTTGAGAGGGGAGCAGCTACACCAAGGGGAAAACAAAGCGCTTTCGATAAAAGCCCCTGGAGATCCTGCAGGGCCATCTGTCTGGACTCCTTACCTGTACTTTTTCAGCAATGAGATGGTCCAGCCAGCCCGTGTCAATGTCATTGTTCCTGAAGCTCTCAGTCTCCAACAACTTGATGAGGTACTCCACTGTGGTCCTGAAGTCCCCCCGTATGGACAGCTCCTTCATCGCCACCACCATGTTTCTGAGGAGTACGACACAGGCAAGCAATCGCTCACAATGGGGATTTTTCCAATTAGGGTTCAAATATGTGAATTTCCCAGCGCGTGGCCAATAAACACTCACGAAATGGCCTCTTCCCGGTTCTCCCCCCACGAGAAGCAATGTCCAAACTGGGAATCAGCGAACTCATGCAGGCCCCCAGTGGCACCGACGCTGAAATAGCCCCACACGTTCTTACTGCTGCGAAAGTTCAGCTCCTGCACTGTGCCCGAGCTAGGCTTGAAGCCCTGAAAAAACCCCGCCCACCAAAAAAAATTTAAGCCAAAACATGTTTAACATTGCAACATTTGGACCAGGGCATTCAGACGTTACGTCCCTGTGCCACGCGGCCGTCTCGAGTACATGCACAGGAGAGGTCTGGGCACGCTCATCAGCACCGGCTGAGGATCATGGTAATTGCAAACAACATTTAACGCCCTGTGATCTCTCAGTAGGTGCTGGAGTTGGTAGAGGAGCCGGGCGAGAGAACGGCAGTCAGAGCGGCAGAGCAAGGCAGTGAAAAGGCGGAGAACAAGGCGGAAAAAAGAGTCGACTCGGGCGAAGTGGTTGCCGACACTTCGCCTTCGTTAAATTTAATTTTGTTTAGCTTGTTATTTTAGTTTATTGTGTTTGGGGTGAACCCGTGAGGGGGAGCCCTGAAGAGTGTTTATTGTTAATTTTTTTTCTTGATTGCAATAAAGCCGGCAAGAAGCCGGAGAACCCAGAAGTGTGTTTCTCGATTATTCCTGAACTAAGCACGTCGGCATGCTACAGTCCCTACATTTTATTATTTTTCTTGCATACTGTTCCAAGAGCCCAACAGCCAAGGGTCCAGCACTTCAGCACACACCTCATCAGGGTTTTCGCTGGTGATGCGGGCAGCGATGACATGACCCCGGGGACTGGGAGCACATTCGGGCGCCTCAAAGTTAATGGGCGAGTCCCCCCATGGAGGCTCCCTGTATAGAACCCGGATGTCTTTGATTCTGTGGAGTGGGATCCCCATTGCAATCTGTAAAGGTGGAGAAGCACACGGCACCATGAACCATAATCCTTTCCAGGATTTTGAGGCCTCCCCTCTAATTTACCATACAGGCAGAGGAGCATTTTCTGGACTAAAATAAATTGAGAACTGATTTTAGCGGACAGGCTGAATATAATAATTATAATAACACCCACGTCATAAGATTCTGGATCCCGAATTTCGTACAAGTGATAATGACCATCATTACTGATTGTAGTTATGATTGATAACATCTCTGTTGGATGTCGGAAAACATTGGTAGAACAATGAACGTTGATCGTACCTGGAGCTGGGCAGCTGGCAGGTTGACATCCCCAATCATCTCGGTACAGGGATGTTCTACCTGCAGACGAGGATTGAGCTCCAGGAAGTGGAAACTTCCGTCTTCTGAGTAGAGGTACTCAACCGTGCCAGCACTCACGTAGCCAACCATCTTAGCCAGTCTCACAGCACACTGTTAAACAGAGAGTGGAATGAGTTACCCATACCACATCACCTAGTTACCCAGTGCAACATAGCATAGCACAGTACTTTACCTGCTCCATAAACTCCAATGTCGAAGGAGGCGCTATGGTGGCTGGGGCCTCCTCGATGATCTTCTGGTGCCTCCTTTGGATAGAGCAATCGCGACCGAACAAGGAAATGGCATTGCCATACTGGTCGGCCAGAATCTGAACCTCCAGGTGCCGAGCGTGCTGGGCCAGCTGCATGACGAAGATGGGCGAGCCTGGTACCTCTGCTTGTACCTGCCAGTCATGTCAAACAAAGTTACAGAATGGGAGGGTCTGTCACCGGTTGATCAACATTATCTGACCACTCCAGAAGACCTTGCTAGTGCAGACGTTGTTCCATTGACCAGAACCTGAACTTTTTACCTGTCTGAAAAAGCTGGCAAAGTCCTCGGCACTGTCCACTTTCCTGATGCCTTTTCCCCCTCCCCCTTCGGACGCTTTAATCACAACTGGATAACCAATCCTCTCGGCCCCCTTGAAACAACAAGCACAATTCAACACAACGGCCTTTCCATCGAGACTCATAACAGCAACACAAAGTAAAGATCCTTCCTGGAGTTTGCAGCCTCACTTACACAGTGAATATGTCATCAGTAAGTCATACAGGGTTATTTGCAAAAATGTAAGACTTTGATCATCCCTGCCTACATCTTTACTGGCATCATTGCAACGCGATTGTCACGGAGAAAGAGTGAGGGGGCATATTTACCGCAAGGCCCTCATCAACGTCTCGCACACAGCCCTGATCGTAGAGTTCAGGGGGCACGCTGATCACCTGACCACGTCGCTGGTCCTCCTCCGACCAGTCCAGTCTCAAACCTGCCGTGGGAAAAGGTAAATGGTCCAATTAGAACACAGAGGACCGTTTTACGCCCCCGTTTTACTCCGCTCCGGTATTGGCACGAACAGTGTACGTGCCAAATGTAGTTTCGATCGCACATGCGGTTATTTATAAGGAAAGGCTTTTCATTAAATAAACAAGGACCCCTCTTGCAAAGACTGTGCATCATGTCCGAGTTTAACAGATCAGATTGCATGGCTTCTGTGCTTCTGTGAGTTAAGTGTTACGACGATGAACACAGCGTTGTTGTTTTTGATTGAATAACGATGACACAAACCTGATCCGGTCCAGGGCAGGATGGGGATGTCCGCACTCTGGGCTACAATGGACGAGGCTACTTTGTCCCCTAACGCCCACATAGCTTTGCTGGAGGGACCTGGAATTGGAAAATACAAGAGTAAATTACGGAACATACTGGAATATGAGTAAAAGACGGGTACGATAAGACCACCTTATCGCCAGAAATGTTAGTCCTACACTAGATAAGAAAACAACAAACAACCTCCCAGTCAGTTGCTCTGTACCTAAAAAGCAGATTTCGGCCTTGTGCAGGAGCTCTGGAAGCTTGGGGTTTTCCGAAGCATGGCCCCATCCGGCCCACACAGCCTGAGAAGACCAAGACAGTGATTACACTCAGAACACAGTTTGGCCGGGCTCTTGTAGGAATCTCTTCAGACCAAAGTCAGACCAAAGCCACAGAGAGAAGGCCAGCACCTGCACTGGGATCCTCTTGGCGATGTCCAAAATGAGCTCCACGTTAGCGTAGTTGTTGTTGTTTGTTCCGCCAGGGACGGGCACATAATGGTCGGCCATTTTGATGTACTCTAAAGGAAGCACCACACGGCTGCATTAGTACGCCTTCTCTACAGCACCTTCACCAGTTTCCGAGCTTTCACCGGTACGTCCTGATCGGAACGCAATTAGCCTGGGCGTAGCAACGTAGCATGACCAGAAACACAGTCGATACAGCAGGGGGCATCGGCGTTCCCTTATTTTACAATCTTACAAGTCCGTCTGTTATCATTTCCACGTGCGTCAGATAAACAAGTAACGACAGGATAAGTCCCTTCCTGTCCCATTACCTGCATTGGCCTTCAAGTCCTCAGGAGTGACCATGACCACAAAACGAATCGCCCTCTCGTTCCGGAACATCTCGTACGACCAGCGCCTGATAGACCGCATGCACTTGACCGCAGCTATGCCGTTGTTGGCAATGAGCACCTTGAGAGAAGAAGAGAAAGAAAAACTGTATTTATACGCCAACCACAGCAGACCATGACACGATCTGCTTAACAGAAACCCCAAACCAAAGAAACTTGCATAGTTCAGAACAGTAACTTCTAGCTGTTTTCTACAGTTGGATATTCACAGAAGAATTTCTATTTAAACACTTTTCCTATGGGTCCAAAAGCAGTTCTTGGAGGACTGCAATCTTCAGGTCACATGATTAGGACCTCAAGCAGAAGTATTTCATCAGCAGCCAAATCCGTTTTCAGCAACAAATTAAACGTTTATAACCGGGGCTAATATGGGTCAATGTTTTTAACCATAAGGGTAAATTTGGACAATTCTGATTAGAGGGGCTCCGAGCTTATTGCCAAAGGAAATGCATACTGCCCAGTTGCGACTGAACCGAGAGGACGACCAGCGGCGCGCGTTTTTGGACCAGTATGAAGCCACTACACCAACGAGTTCAGCGTGATCGTAACCTGGCCTAGCGCCGAGCCAGGCACCAACGACGGTAGTCAGTGGCCGTGTGACGCTGCCCCCTCTAGGCAAGAGCCGGCCATACGAATGCTGCCAAGCACGCAATAGCGGCTGCCAGTTTACAGGGAAAGCACCAGTTCCCCAGAAGGAAAATATGCCACAGGCGGAAAAAAAGTCACATGCAACAAATAGCTCTCCAAAGCACTGACCTAGCATAAGTTTTAAGACAAAGCGTGACTGTGTTGGCATGACCCTTAAGGGCACAGAGAAAGCTGGAAGTGGATTTATAACTTACTGTAGACCACATCGAACCAAAGCGAGTTACATGCCTGTTGGGCACACTGAATTTCTGATAATTACGGTCACAACTGGTTGCTATAAATTACAGATCGCCGAGGGCAATCATTACAGGAATTGCAAAAGGCAATCCACGAACTCGCTTCTTACAACAACAGTAAGCAAGTAAAGTTGACACAAAAGAACGCGGCATCTAGACTTTTGTCTGACCTTGTCGATGACGCGGTTTCCCCCAAAGCGCTTCACGAACTCAGCGGGCGACGCCACGGTGAAGTCTCTCTGAAGGTCCATCTTCTTCTGCTCCCGGCCCTTCTTCACCAGGTACGTGCCTGACATGCTCGGCCTGGAGGAGGTAAGACTGTTACAAAAACACATCTACTTTCTAGTGTTTTATGGTGTTTTTATAGCAGGTTTATCACACTGATAAAGCCTTATCTCGGGCGTCTTGCGGCCGAGCACTTGCATTGTTCTGCTGCATTCAAACCCCGAACCCTAAGCCTCAAGTCCAAACCACTAATGGGGCAAGGTAAACGATTCAGACAGCAAGAAATATTAAATGAACGTCAATGTGCCGTTTTCATCATTGTACCCTAAACAAGATAACATTTACTAAAGACATGCACACAATTGTGAAAAGAGTCCAAACAAAAACCTATTAACTTTGCGAATTATAGCAACTTTAGAGGACATGGGTAATTTCTATAGAGAAAATACCATTTCTCCAAAGCATGACAGATTCTTCCCAAAAACAAACCACGATAAGCAGGGTCACCTTCACCAGCAACCTGACCCATATTGGGTTACCCGCTATATAAAACTGCTTACAATGACAACCTTATTACCTTTTGTACAAGGCTCCCACTCAGAATTGGACACAGCACAGCTATGTCTCACTAGATAACGATCAGCCAATCGGATGCTCCAAAATCTGAGGTAGTAGCAACCTCATTTTACACATGCAATGATTATTCAGTTTGATCACCCATGGCCCAAAACCAATGAACACTACTGTACCATTCCATTCAGTAGGAGACTTACATTTTAAAAATCTAAACGCATTTGATTTTAATATTGAAAATATCCTCGTTTCTTGAACAAGTGTAAGAAACATCATGTTCATTTCACAATTAAAGAAAACTAAATGGGAAAGTTCAACGAGAGCAAAAATCACAGTCTTTTTAACCTAATAAATAGCAGCCCGTTTTTAGATTCAACAGCAAACGTAGCTGATCCCCAATCTCTCATATTCTCTTGGAATATATACGTTTATGATGTTGCCAAGCAGCAGTTTTAAACTTTGTTTAATTGGTTGTGTTCCCTGATTAAAGGACAGTGTGAAGGTGAAGTTGGCCATTTCCCTTCTGCCCTTGAGTCCCGTGTGTGGAAGCAAGGTTCGTTCTCAGACATTACTTATTTATGTGTGCCATCCCACAATGCACTGCACAGCCCATTTCAACAGCAGTACAAAGTACAGAGTGTTTGTAAACATTAATGACGAAGTAAATATTAACCATTGCACGTAGGATTGTGACAGGGTTGTCCAACTGGAAAGTTTGCATGAAGAACTGGAAAACTACTTTAATTTCGGTTTCATTTTAGTACTGTATTAGCAAGATAGTTACTCTCAAGAAAACAATAGGTGGCTAATTCATCGGTCATTTTTCAGAGTTTTGCACAAATGTATAAAACGTCCAGCCGAAAATCAACCAATGTTATGTTACATCAGTTATAGCCCAGTAGTTCTATTCTATTGTAGTTGTTTCTGCAAGAAAAGTATAGTCCAGTATATATTCCCACCGTACGACATGTCGGATGAATTGCGGTATATATTCCCACAAACGACATGGATGAATTGTGGTATATATTCCCACCGTACGACATGTTGGATGAATTGCGGTATATATTCCCACCGTACAACATGTTGGATGCATTGCAGTATATATTCCCCCCTACTATATGTTGGCTATGACCCGTATTAAATCAAACGGGCACAACATATATATGGAATCCACTTTAGTTGACATTTTTTTAAGAATAAAAACTTTTGGTACAAATATTAGTGAATCACAAACCCCCACAACATAAGCAATAAGCAAACTGAAGCGATGCTAATGACATCACAATCATTATTTTGTTTCTCTTAATAAAACTCTATTCAATTGGTCATGTGTTCCTCTCGCACGAGGCACACAGGACCAGAAACAAAAACAAAAAAAAAAACATTATTTATGGGTCAAGACAGATGGTTGTTTTTCTCCTCTCCTGCACAGTTACACATTACATACGTCCTTCAAAATGTTAGATAAGGTTAGCTACGCATTCCACAACTTCAATTTAAAAAGCACTATGCACGATACGCGGGTTTGGCGTTGCACAGTATAAAACTAGAGAAATTATTCAATCTGCCAATATGCACTGAAAAATATGCATTCACAGGTCACAGTAGGATAACCTAGAGCTATCCTAATTTGTTTTTGTTAACCTTTGGTTAAGCAGCCTTTTAGTACAGCTCTGAGAAACTTTCATTGAGCAAAGTAAAGTCATCAGCCTAAACTTTGCCAATGCTGGAGCATACCCACAAACGACTTCTAAACAGTACTGATAATGCAATCTTTCTTTTTTTGGAGCTACAGGATTCTTTGGAGATTCCTTTCTTCCACCACCCCCCCCTTGTTTTGAAGAATGGCAGAAATGAGCTACGCCCACTCAGGCAGGCTCTCCACTTTCACAGCCGTTTCCGAAATTTGAGGTTTGTTTCACGAGACAGGAAAAGTCTCAGAAGACAACTTTTTGCGAAACTGAAAAGCCGGGGAAGACAAAGAACCAATTATGACTAAGACTAACCTCTTGAGATACTGAAACCAGTTAAGGGTATGCCTCTCGCCCCCCTCCATCGCTACGACGCATACGCACTCCAAGTGGAGGTCTCTCGGCCAAAAACTATAACTTCTGCCCGTCTCTTTCCTCCCACACTCTCCGTCTGTGCAGCTTGCTCCCCTCCCCCACCTCACCGTCGACTTCCTATATTACCCACCCAAACACATGGTTGCTCTCACTACTAAATCTCTCTCTCGCGCACGCAGAACTGGATCGGGTCAACGCAAGTCACTAATACAGGGAAAGCGCTGCTAACTTAAACTGCAATTTAACCAACTTCCCGAGGATTGAGCTCACATAAAAACAGCCTTCATTGAACCAGCGAGGCTTATAAGCATGCTTTGGTGAGAGTGTTTTGCTCTGCAGCAAAAGCTTTGAGAAATTGCATTGATGAAGAAAATCAACAAAGCTCAGATGAAGACTGATGTTATTTTAAATCACATTATAATTCATAAGAGCATGGAAATGCGTTGAAGAAAAAAAAAATAATAACACATTTATAAACGGCTTCATAACACGTTGATGGTTTTAAGATCCATCTTACCTTCCCCCTAAAGTTTCCCCTCCATAGCAATCCACCACCTGCTGCCCGAGTATAAAAACAATAATTCTCTGCTGCAGAGGTTGACCCCTTATCTATCTGCACCAAGGTAGCCTCAGCCAATTGAATCAACATCAAGTGGCTGATTAGGAAACAGGGCAGCTGTCTACCTGCCATTTGCCATTGGTCATCCTTCAACATTTGTCCATTTAAATGACTCGTTCAACATTTTTCCCCCCACAAAGTTCTGCTTAATGCTCTAATCCAGTCATACCCAACTATTCTCTGTAACTTCTCCATAGCAATACCATTTTAGGAAAGAAAATACCTTGCCAAGTTCTGGTAGGCCATTTATGCCTGGAAGCACACCGTGACTTGAAAGTCAAAGTCAGAAACACTTGTTCCATTAATAGTTCAGAAATGTGTGGCATGTAACAATAACAGGGCAGCATGTTCGGGTCAGATGATCACTGGTTGTGCAGAGAACTCAAAACGTGCAAAAGAACTGCGTGGCACCAATGTCCGGATCACGCTCAACCCTGGCTGTTTGTGGAACAACAGCACCCCCCACTGGTACTAAAACATAGTGCATATTAAAGGTTGATGGCTGGTGCAGATCTAGCCCAAAAGGATAATACAAACACTGTTAGGTAGAGTCAACAAAGTCTACCCTGTCATTTTAAATGAATTCAAATGTTTATAATCTTAAAAATCCAGTTAACAACACTAAAACTTTTTTTTATAACTTAAAAAACGTTTTGATGACGTTATGAAACTGCTAAAGCCAACTTCTAAAACAGGAAAGAAAAATCTATCGCGAAAAATATTTACGGAAACCCGGCAAAAACAAAGCATGTCCCACAACAAAACAATGCAGAGCATGCAGAGATTTCTTTGAAGCGGAATATCAGGAAGTAGATCAGTAACTCATAAATTATGTCCATTTTAACACACACACACACACAATAACAAATGCAAAGCCATGCAGGTGAAATGCAAAAAAGGGTGTTGCCAGAAGAGGAAAGTAGGACATAAACGGGATACACGGTTTCCCACATATACTCTACCTCATTTTGGAAGAGGCAGAGGAACTGGGCATCAGCTGTGAGGGCTGTGGTGTAGTTAGTGATGCTGCTGAAGTCTCAGGTGGGCCCCCACCAGCCTGACCGCAACGCTGACCTAAAACCACCGGCTCCTCATCCGAAGAGTTGTCCTCCGACGCCCCCAGTATGAATTTGAGGCGATCCCTTGCCTGCGGGCCTCTACCGGGGTCAGTCATGGCCATCCCGCTGCGGACCGGGGGGCTGAGGGACGGGCAGGGCAGCTTTTTCCCCGTTTCTGGTCGCCGCGTTTCCCCATCAGTCGAGGCACTGGGAGTTTGGCGGGGCATGCCCGCCTTCGCGGATGAGGTAGTGGTGGGCTCAGGAGCCGTTTGGCAGCTGCATGTCGTGGAATGTGCCCGGGGAGGGGCACCCGCAGTGGGTCCATTTGTTTGTGTTTCGTTTTGCATCCCCTCTGGAGCTGCAGACTGACCTTTCATTCCAGGCTCACATTTCAACCTGGCCAAGAGCGTCCATAATAGCCACAGTGCTAAACATCCAGACAGCAGATAAAGAAACATTCACGTGTCTCCCGAAACCTGCATTCAATTTAAAAAAAAACCCAAAAAACTACATTCAAATCAACAATAAAAACAAGTGAAAAACATAAGAACATTTGTTATGAAATGTGGCACAAAAAACTTTCTTATTACAGGGTGCCATCAGGGTACCTTTGGGAACAATGGACTGTATTATAAACACAATGTGTAATTTTTGTGATACAAGTCTAAACTATATAAAGACAAATCTTAAATTTATATCATATTTTTATATCGAGAATGTTTTGAACCACAAATACCAACTTTTCCTTCTGAATACAAGCCACAGTTGTGTGGATGAATTCATATATTGATGAAAATCAGCAATGAAAACACCAACGTTTGGCTTGCAAACAATTTTTCTCTTAAAACATCAAAAGCAGGTATTTTAAGGCCATCCCTTCAGCACGCTCTCTACTCTTCGGTCAAAACCGGACACAATCTTGCAGACCATCCTTAAGTTAAGAGTTTAGTGGGCTTGGAGGTGCCTAGAGGAAAGGCAGTGTCAGCGGTGCAATGAAAGTTGTGTACAGGCGCAGGCACTTCTGGAAATAAGACACTGTGCAGAAGGGGGTGGTGAGGAAAAGTGCAGCCCCTCAAAGCTTCCTATAAAATGCATATCTCTAACAGCTGATGGGAGCGAGCAGGGCCCGTTTCACGCCAGCACAGTTGTCCTTGTGCCAATTTTGGGTAGAGGTCAACTATCAGTGAGGGAACAGAGCAGCAGGGCAAACGAGGGGAACAAACAACGACAGTAAGTTATCAGACACGATAGAATTGGGCCCTCTTCCAAATACACTTAATTAAAAAAATCTGTCTTGACACCATTTCTTGTTATAAAAATGTCTTTAATACTTGGTAGTTTTAGTTTAGACATTTGCTTTCATTTAAAATGCTGAACAATTACAAGACAAGATTATATAATGTTTTGCTTAAACTGTAGTCAAATAATGTCCTCTATCAGTATGCTCTCATAACAGAAATGTGCTGGTTTGCGTAAAATAATTTGAATTTTTCTTGTTCAAGCAAGTGTCATTTTTTGTACGCCAAAGCCACAATAAACACGTATCAGACCGAGGAGCAGGAGGTAACACGCAAACTACATAACTGGCTGGTATTATAGCGCAATTTGGAATATGGATGTAACGTATATATATTACAATTAGCTAACCTGGGACTACCACTATTTGCCGCTATTTACTCTGGGTTTAATATTAGCGATTAATTTTACTCTCTCTCTCACACACACACACACACACACACATGCATGCATAGATTTACGTAGAAAAAGCAAACTGAATAATACAGAGTGGAAGTCGTTTACGTGTTCCTGGCAGAACTTACCTAAAATGTCACACACTCATTTGCGAAGCAGCAAACTCTCGAATCTGAAAAGCATTATAACTACCGTGGAACTCTGGAGTTCGGAAAACACTAAGCCAAATATAGAGCAAATTATGTGTGCTATTTTGTGCCAGCGCTATAATTGTATTCCGATAGGTTGCCCTCAAGTTAAAGATCCCTCCTCCGTAAACAAGATCAAATAAAACGCGGAACTGACCACTGCTCGCAATTTTATCTTCATTTCCGGTGTCGGGGGGCCAGCCACTCGCTAGGTTTAACAGTTGAAAAAAAAATACAATTTGAGCTCAAACGTTAATTTAAGTCCTACTTCAGCTAACTACAGCCCTTCGTATTTTCCGCCGGTGTTGTGTGCAAAAGGGGGTGGTTATTTAGGGACTATTAACTTATAATCAGCTCTTTGTAGTACTAGCGTGGATGAACTATTCAATGGTGACAAAGTAGTCGATAACGTAACGAGCTTTTTAACCTAAATAAATACTGACGGTTTATATAATCATTTAAATAACTGACATGTCCACGTGTTATGGGCGTGCTGTAAATTCATCCAAATAACAAGTTCACAGTTAATATTGAGTTTTGTAATACTTTTTAGATTCAAATAGATAAAAAATACGTTACGGGTGTGCTAAAACAACCCATAATTTATGTAAAAACGATTTCTTACCGCAAGAGGGAAAACGTCAAATTATTACTTTCAGTTGTGTATTAATTTATAATAAGGCATAGTAGAGAAGACTGCAAGAATGCAAATAATAGTTATTGTACAGATATCAGTGTCAGTGTGACATGGGAGTATACTGCTTTATTCAGTGTATTGCTTAAAACAAAAAACACATTTATCAGTTTAAACCTTTTCTGAAAGATTTAACTGAACTTTTAAGATATTAAGCAATTGAGACTTTCCGATATTTCCGAATATTACATTCAGTACAATACATAGTGATTGATGTAGTGAAAAAATATGAAAAAGCTACTGCATTAAAGTGTTGGGGGGGGGGGGGATGTATTTTTTTTAAAAAAAAAAAAAAAAAAAACAAAAATTTGGTTTAATTCATTATTT
>JAOYSI010000024.1:578436-596274 GCA_025775065.1 Hiodon alosoides | reverse complement strand
AGATAGATAGAGAGAGAGAGAGAGAGAGAGAGAGAGAGAGAGAGAGAGAGAGAGAGAGAGAGAGAGAGAGAGAGAGACAATACTGCCTCCTTTCAACCAAACTAATGGCAACTGACAGTAACTTACTCCTATTACGTAAATACACAAACCATTTGCAGGTACTCTTTGCCTGTATTTTCACAAAGCAAACACATGGCAAACAGTCCAGTGAGTGAAATTCACCGAGACACGGGGATGCTGTGTCAACTCTCTCTGACACAAGCGTGAGGGTGGTCACCACAGGGCGCTGCCATTCATAGCGAGGGCCCGCGACAGGGGCTGAGCGCTTGTGAGTGATAATTGCCCCTAATCAAACACAGGACGCCCTATTGACTAAAAAACGCTGAGGCAGCCTCTCAGCTCATTAAAAGTCCATCCCTCATCAAGGCAGGGCCTGTTTTACGTTTTACGCCGCGGGGAGGATGAATGCACAGGGTTTTTTATCACTGTCTATAAAACTCATGCTTTGTCATTTACAAGCCTGGCTGAGGTTTATCGTAAACAGATCTGGATAATGAAAACTCCATATTTCATCTTAGAACAATTAAGAATATTTCTTAACAGACATGGGGAGGAGGGGTTGGGGGTGGCTCAGTGTTGCCAGTTGGCAAACCAGCTGCTTGAGGATGAATTACAATAAACAAATATTGAGGATTCATCATTTCATTAATTATAGCTATTAGGCAAACGGTGGAATGCGTAGCATCAATAACACGGGCACAGCTGGACTGTTCCAACAACCGTCTTCTTACGACAAACACTAAAACAACCCCGACGACGTAATCACTTCTGCCTTTCCAAAAAAACAAAGGAGCATGAGGAAGAAACCATTTTCACTGGGGACAAAGTGGGTTACACAAAACGCGCGACACACATCGCTCCTAGGGTAAAATACAGGCAACGTTTGCATATCAGAACCTCCAGGCTGCGCAGAGGAAATAACAACATGATATGGTTTAAAAGTGTTGGGGGGGTGGGAAGCCGAACGTTGACTTTTCACGTCAGCTGGTGTGTGTTGTTATTTTTTTTCATGATGAGTAAATAGCTCTTGCTTCCAGAACTGGATTTTGAAGGCGAAGCGAAGCCGGAACCAGAACCAGAACCAGAACGGCGTCATCGCGACGAGGGCGTGGGACCCGTTTGACGTTATCAACGCAGTTGCAGTGATGCGGCGCCTTTCACCAGCCACGTCTTCACTGAGAGCGAGCAATGAATCCGTCGCTTCAACCACGAGACCCCCTTCCAGTAGTCACACCATAAATCCGCCTAATTGCCATTTGTTTCTCCATAAGGCGAGGAAATTGGAACATTTCTAAATGGCTAAAAATGGCTCGAAAGAAAATAACGGAGCCTTCCTACCGTTCTGTTTTCTTATAGTAAAGTGTCGGGTTAAAAGCACGGTAAACGGCCGACAAATAACCGGAATTCAGGTTCGCAAAAGGCTTCCGCAACATTTTATCTCTGTGTTGATGAATGTGTGGCTTCAGTGCTTTGTAAGGCATTTTATCTCCCCTGGATATCGCTTAGGGAGGCCAGGGGAGACTGAGTGTGAAGGCAGTCAAGGGTAAAGGCTGCTGAACAGCCTGGATTGTCTGGTTCAAACATCAGTGCTGCACCTTCAGAAGGCACACGTTTTCAGCTTCTTAATTTCCATCCCGCAGTTCTGTGTACCTCTCCTCACTGTGTTGGCCCAGTTAACGGGGAAAGTTTTTGGCGCTGGGGGAGGAGGGGGTTGGGGGGCTGTGGAGGGGTATGTTGCGAGTTGAGGGGGAGATGGGAGTGCTACTTATCCTCACATTTCTGGCTGAGGTACGCACCATTGGGGGTGCAGTGGGCGGCGTAATGGCGCCCGCCGGGGGCAGGCTGGCGGGGTAGGGCGTGAAGGTGTGCTGGTGGGTGTGTTGGTGCTGGTGCATGTGCTGGTGTTGGTGAAACTCGGCCCTCAGGAGCGACACGGGGGCCAGCGGGGATGCGGAGGGCCCCCGGCTCCGCTCTGAACTTTGAACCAGGAAGCGGTTGTTCAACTCCTGCCGGAGGAGGTCATGCTCTGTAAGAAAGGAGAGCGAGAAAAGGGGGGGAAAGGGAGACACAAAAAGGCACGGGGGCCAGTCAGTCTTAACAACAGAGGTAAGGAATAAGAAAAAATAGTCACCTGGCATTCCCTGTTTCTCCAGCTCATGCTGTGAGGGTTTTCTACGTGAGGACTCATTGGTGGTGGTAAGAGAGTTGCCTGTGACAAAGTGCCAATCAGAATCCCCGAATGAGGCTGGCAATACATGATTGGTTGGTTGAATGATATCAACAGGCTGGTATCTAAAGACAAGAAAGAATACCAAGAGTCATCTCAGCAGAAAACATTGACTCGCCTTAACCCTAACTGTCCTGCCTTTCAGTCCATTTCACAGATATATTAAAAATATCTCTGTACAGCTAAATATGGAACTCCCATCACAAACTGTTATACATGCATGAGCACATATTGTAATATGAAATTAACATTATTTAAGACAGAATCTTTACAGCTTAAATAAGAACTGCAATGGCAAATTTACATTGATATATTTTGTATATTTTCCTATTTAGTTCCATCAGTAAGCTGCCTCAAAAAGTTCATAATCTAGTTAACCTCAGTTAGTTGCAATAATATTATATGAAGTTAAACAGTTTAAAGACAGTTTAATAAAGATAATTTAACAAGAGGCATCTCGCAATTATCTCTGGAGCTAAAAATATGAATTAACTAAGAAATTGCCCTCCTTCAATTTACCCAGGGCTACTGTCCAGTGACAGAAAATACCAATCAAAATCTAAAATCTAATCTAAACTAAACTAAAGAAATCACACCCTTTGTTTGGACACTTTGCTATTGTCCTATTAGCAGGAATCACATTTCGGTTTCTATCAAAGGATTTTTCAAAGTTTGGTTTATTAAAATCAATCTATTCATAACACTCCTTTGGTGTATTTGTATCTATGCAATTAAAAACAAGAGGAATTCAAAGGTGGACTAATGTACATTCACTTACCGCAGCCAAAGGTTAAGATGTGTTATTTGCTATTCCGTTAGCATTGACCGATTTCCTGATATTCCGCACCTTTTACTTTACTACTAAAACTGCAGATACACTGTGCAGCACTGATCACAGCAACGGACTAAAACATCAAATAGATTTGAGCCGTATTGGAACACGTTTACTGAAAATAATTTTGTGCATTCTTGCATTTAAAACCGATGGACTTTCACATACATTGATGTGCAAAGGTACACAAAGCAAAAATATGAAGAACAAAAAACCGTTCGCAATTATTTTGCTCCAATCAACAAACCAGCATTGTGATGACCAGTTAATTAGATATAAACTGCCTTTTTCCACCTAGATCACATTTTTCCTCGTACCAGTCGGCAAGGGTACAGTGCCATGTTTTTGGCAAGGTGACAGTAACGAATGTATAGAGATTTGTCAGGACTGCACGGAAGACGGCAGACCTGTTTCCCGAAATGAAAATTGGTATGATCAATACAAACAAACACGCACATACATGGTCAGATTCTCACCCTGAATCTGAAATCACGGCTAGAGCTAACTGTACACAGTCAGATGAATAGGTCATAACAACAAAACTCCGGCTATAAAGTCAGATTTGGGTCTGGGTCAACCTACCTGGGTAGCCAGTTCCTGCGGGGTGCCCTGGGACCACGATGCCGTTAGCCGGTAAGGTTGGAGGCGGTGGCAGAGTCGCAGGGGTAGCAAACATGGCCGGGTGGCGATGGGCGGGAGCTCGCAGGGAATAGTGCGAGGTGGAGAGCTCCGCGATGGATAGGGGGAGGGCGGGGCCGGGGGAGGGCAGGCTGCTGATGTGGGGAGAATGAGGCAGGTGGTGTTTGGTGCGACTGGCACTGGGGATACCGCCGCCGCCGCTGTGACTGTCGGGAAAACGGGAGCAACAACCTGGTCAGCGCGGGCGACAGCTTCAACCCAACAGAATACGACATGTTATGAGCTTTGAGCGTCTGGAGCTTCCGAAGGCTTACCTGATTCTGTGGAGGGCACTATACTGCAGCGGCTGATGCACTTGGTGATTGATTATAGGAGGGGCGTGGTGCTGAGGGGGCGGGACTCGAAGCTCAGACTGAGGCTGTGATTGGACTCTCAGCAGGGGAAGGTTGGTGCCCAGAGGAGTCGCCTCTTTCTTGACAGGCAGGGGTGTCGGGGAAGTGATCCGTGCTTTGGGAGGGGGAGCTGCAGCAGCTGGGGCCGGCGAACCAGCAGGCGGGGACACGGGGGCGGGGCTATGTATGGGCGGGGCAAAAGACGCCTCACTGCTCTGCTCCTGGCTGCGCTGGAGCCCCGAGACTTTGGTGGAGCTGCAGGTCTTGGATTCACGATTCTCATTCGCCGTCACACCTGCACATACACAAGAGCGCGGAAATGTCAGGAGACAAACGCTACAGTGTGAACTGTGGCACGGTGAACTGTGATGTTTGAAGAGACTTCCCTTTTTAAATTCATAAACAGAGTACTTGCAGCACACATTGATAAATCAATATTCCGAAACAAACATATAAAAGAGTGCGTGTTAATAGTGACTGTAATGCAAATCGACATACAATACGTATGATGATTAAAACCAAAAAAAGCCATGCTTCTCCTCCACATGTCTGTCCTGCAGTCCCTGCAGCACTGACTCCCACCATCTACACCTAACGTTTTCCCCAGATTTTATGAAGTGTTTAATCAGGTCATTTCCATGCTTGACTATAATCAGATGATCCAATTTCGATGAGCGATCCAGTCAGTATGAATAAATCACACGTAATTAAAGTTAAATGCCTTTCCTATTCAGGGCTTTGCTGAGCACACAATCTGGCATGAAATAATTATGTTTCAATTGTGCTGTGAAAAGAGATCATGGCCTCATATCACGCCCTTCATCTCAGCCTCCCTCCCCCAGACATTTCCAGGGATTTCTGAGCAGTAGCTGAGAACTCAGGACTAACACAACCCCCCCTTAGTGAAGTCAATCTGGCACCAGGTAACACATGATGCCTCGATTATGTGCATATCGGAAAGCAAAAAAAAAAAAGCAAAACACATCCTTCTGCAAAATTGGGAGTTCATGGAAAGATAATGGGATTAGAAGTATGGGTGACTTTTAGAAATGAGTACCATTTGGTTGAAGCCAACTCCAAAACGACCTGCTTTCAATACGCGTTCAGGTACGTTTTCATTTAACGCACTGGTATGTTCAGACGTTTTCATTTAACACTGCTTTCATTTAACCTGTTCTCGGCTTACTCGAGCCTCTGAAGACGCATCTAAAGGGAATGACAAATGAGAATCTCCTCAGGCAGGGAGAGACGATCAGCCAATCAGAGCCAAACGCAGCCCTTTAACTGGTGTTTCCAACTTGGTTAATATCAAAATGCCTCGATTCCTAATGAGTGATACAAAAAAACGTTTTACTAACAAACTGAGAATAACAAGGGCTTCGTAAATTCCTAACAAATCCAGGTTAAAAGCAACTGCACTGTAGCCCTCTTAATGTATCCCAAGATTTCTGTCCAAGGCCTCGTTTCAGACATCATCTTTGTAAACGCTGCCCTTCAATGGGGTTGCCTTGGAAACCACTTTCCAAGACGCGTACGGTTTCGAACCTTGCAATTGTAGACTTGCCACTGGATGATTGGGGTTATGATGCTTAGGGTTATGATGAGCTGAATGTATTTTAATGATGATTCTAATGGGATATAATGGTCGCTGTATCAGCCTGGCTCCATCCTTATTAAAACCAGTGGAGTATGCGGTGTCAAGACACAGTGCCTTCCACAGCTCTCAGTAAAAAGCATTACAATTTATTTCAATCGGACCACAGTCACGATAAACAGGAGAAATTTAGGTCATCACCTTTTGTTTTTGTATTTTCTATCCTAATGAGGGATACACATTTACAGCCTTGTACTGTAATTAGTATTGTATAAACTGATGTCCAGGAGCAAGACGTAATTAAAATACTGTTCAGAGCAAAAGGCCTGAGGGATCACACCGGGTCTGAACAGTACCTCCCTCAAGCATATGGATATTTTTGGTATGATGTTAGAGGCTGGAGACAGCCAGACCAATAATCCACGGCGTACCTCTCCCGAATGATGGGAGATATCGCCACGGAGGTCTGGAGGAGATCTTAGTGAACTCTGAGTCGCCTCTAACGTTCCTGGCCCCGTTTCCGCCATCCGTTGCAGAGCCATCCTTTGCAAACATCTGGAACCCGAACTCTCCGCTAATGCTAAGCGCTAATGGAGAGAACGGCTGGCATACAGCCCCCCCACCTTTAGCCGGCTGGCCACGCAGTCGCCATGGAGAAGGCAGCCCAATGTTCTCCACTGCAACAAACAGCGTCTCTTTAAAAAAGATTCTAAGCTCACTGCTGGTCCCTGCACTTTTAATTCATACCATTGTTCTCTAATTCCAGAGTTTGGAGTGAGGCCAGATTCGGCCAGACCAAAAAAAGAAGAAAAATAATGAAATTTTTTTCTGCATTTCAAGACCAAAATCAAGGGAGGGCATCGTTTTGCCAATAATACGTCAGCTTTACAAAATGAAAAGCATCTATACGTTTTATTGTGCATGCAAAGATAGTTCAAATAGTTTACATCACCATCACTGCAAACCCATTTCCAAGAGAAAATACATGCAAATTAACGTTGAAGATTAGGCATCAGAATCTGGAATGTAAATCCGCCTACGGCCTGGGGCTAACACAGCATCCATACCAAACAGGGCAACCTGCCGTTGGTGAGTGGAGTTCTCATTTGCAAGGCAAACGTAGCAGTTTATTCACATCGCTGCTCTGTCAGGGCTTAAACAGAAGCATTTGCTAAAAAAGACAAAAAAAAAAAAACGCACAACCCATAAAAATAACAATAAATAAATGAATTTATAAGAGCAACGTAGTCCCTTGACTTGGGGACTTTCTTCTTTGTGTGCTCACACCACCTCCTTCCAGACTGCTGCCATGGAGAGGGAACTCTCTTGATCACAGAGCTGAGCTTTATACCATTCCAGCCAACAGCACAAGCCAAAGCATAATTTAAAACACAGTGGCTATTTAGATGACAAAAACAGACACTGGCGGTCTTAAACCACCATTTTGAAAATCAACACCTTTACTAATAGCTGCAGGCTTTCGAAACAGAACCTGCCTGCTTTTCCGACTCAACACAACTGAAAAACCCCAGTCTTAGTAGGGCGCTAATCAAGTCAATCGCAAAATCAAAGGCGCCACTGATTTTCTACCACCGGTTCCTCATACAATTAAAACGTCCTTGTTCCGTTTTAAAATTTTCCCCTGGTAAAAAGGTAAAAGGGAAACTGCAAGACAGTTACTATCTCCAGCGCGGAAGATGAAACGACTCGGACAGGAAGCAGCAGCCAGGACATTTGGAACTCGGGGACAGCTGGTCTGTTTTAATTAGTCATTTTACCGCAGCTGACGACGGAACTCGGTGGCAACAGAATGCCGTGTGTGCGGAGCAGTAACGCGTTTGCCGTCAAAGCCTACACATAAATCGTGAGCGCCTAATGTTCATTTCTGAGGGCTGGCAGCGCTGCCTGGTATGAATCAGTCTCTCCGCAAGCTGGGCCCGGATTCGACCCTCGGCCATATGGTGGGGGTGGCATATGCCATCTTCTCTCCGTGGCACATGTTCTTGTTGACTGAAGGGGTGCCGATTCAAATCGGCAGGCTTAAGTACGTGTGCCCCCGCTAGCAGCACTAATCTGATTAGCCAGTCTATTGTCCAAGTGGCGCACACGCTTCCAGACTACACGCCATTGTTTCATTGCCTTAATCAGCCCGCCGAATTGTTTCTAAGCACGTACATAATCTCAGCAAAGGGCCAAAGCTTTTCCTGGGGCACAGTTTGGCCCTGGATTAAAAAAACAGGAACTTGCTGAAACTGAGGCTAATACCCAACCAATCACCTTGTTGCTGTCAATGCTTCTGCAGTTTGTTGCAGTTCAGATATTTACACCTCTTACTCACCTAGCCACCAAGGCTACACAGTCAGAGAGCTAGGCGTGGCAACCTTTGGAGAGGCCCTGGAACTGGACTATGTTATGTTATTCTACTCTTCAAAGTGGTGGAATGGGCCCTAACGGAGCCAGGAACCGGACACATCAGAAAAACATTGCAAAGGAGCACTTAAAAAAGTGAAAAAGTTAAAAGTGAACCTGAAGGAAGTTGCTGAAAATCCCCAGCGTTATTTTGTCCAATCGCGCTCCAAAGCGCTAACAATGCAGCAAGCGCTAGCCTTTTCATTCCATTAATTAGCGTAACTCGCTCACCCACTGGACTCGAACGCCATGGCAGCAGCTGTCTCGATTGATTACAGGACAGGACACAGCACTGCAATTATCTAGATGGCTGGAGACAACGCCTGCCACTTCTAATAAAGCCCACGGCTCCTGTTAGCCATCATAGCTAAGCGGGAGAGGGACCGCAGCTCCACTCCACTGCAGATACCCTCAAGATTCTTTCAGACTCCGCGGGGCAGCGCCGTGCTCAATACAGTAACAATTCTTTAACAGCACGTTAGCTGCATAATGCCCAGACATTTCCAACATTACCTCTTTGTTGCTCGGCAGGAAAGCGTCCTCTATCAGGCCTGCCAGCTGCTTTCACAAGGCTATCAACCCGTTGCTTTTCTGCTGAAAACAAAATCTCAATTGAAAAGACCTTCTCAAAATGTTTTGTCGTGCAACAAAAATAAAGGCACCCTTTAACAACATTTCAAGCACGCACATACCTCAGGCCCGCATGATGATAAGTGGCTTTAATACTATCTCTCCATACCTATCTGGTTATTTGTCTCTGGAAGGCGATGCCCGAGTGAATAGCCGTCAACAGCTCAAGTGGCCCAAAGCATTTATCCTACCCTCCTTCTCTTTCGACTCTGTTTCAGTACCTGAAAACTGACAAAAGTATTTTCTGGCTTTTAGCAAACAGGAAACAAAGTGAAAAACACGATCCTGACAGGCCCTTATCATCAGTCTCATCTATCGTCCAGTGTTTTCACACTTGGACTGAGCGAGAAATACCCTAAATCACTTCAGTGGAATTTAACTCACTTGGCTATTTAAGTTCTTTTCAAAACTTTGGCTTAGGAGCTGGGTTTTTTGATGAAATTAATGAAATAGGAATCGTTTACAATTTTTTTTTGGCGAAACACGGCTGTGGTCTTAAAAAATACAGAATTGTGGAATACACATAAAAAATAGATACACATATAGACACATACACATATAGCCTATACGTTTTAATTTTTCTAACTACATACCCACTATATTAGGGTGTCTCAAACACTCTAGCTGTGTTATATTTGAATACTTCTAGATTTACTCAATAAAATATCAGAAATGGCAATGACAGAGCTAGACTGCCATCTCCCAATATGATTACAAATGCTAAATATCCCAATATTGACAAAAATATGTTAGCAAAACCAACCGTGTCAATAATCAATGCTTTGTAAACAACTGCATACATCTTGGGAATCCTTAATTTGTACCCTGTCAAAGAACGTGATGAAGGCATAAATACACTTACAGAACGGGGATAAAGCCAAGTTGACTTTAATTAAGAATGCATACGGACATTCGACCCGAATGAGATCCACAGAGATCTATGTCTAAACTCCTTACTGTCTTTTTTTCCTCTCAACTTTCTTTGTGAGGTGATTAGAGCAAAAGGGGTTCTCCATGGGGGTCTGATTAAACGTGTCTCAAGTTTTTCCACAAACCACCCCCCAGAGATGAAGTCCCTACGTAACATGTGACCTTTCCTCTCCTCAAACGCCAGGAAACATGCTGCCAAATGTGCAGACAATCAACGCAATTCCTCTCCAGCCCCAGCGTGTCACATCTGCTAAAACTGCCCCTTGTGTGATCTACAGCTTGAGTCCCAAGGCTGCAGCCGTTTCCTGAGGAAAAGGTGACAATTAAAGATTCAGACGGCGGCCATTTAAAAGCCACCTTGTCTACTGGGCAGGGGACGTATCCGAAGTGTATCCCTTCACCTGAGACATCTGGAAACGGATATGCGGCCCGGTATAATAGAGAAAACCCAAGAAAAATTTCACACTCCATCACTCCGAGAACAAAGCTCTTCGTAAGGCACATGTATTCGACGGAGACGTTTTTTTTCATAAGGAACTCAATAAGAGCACTAGCTTCGTTTAACAATACATCACTCATTTTCACTCCTCGTGGATTCTTTCATATCTCCATACAGCTCGCTGAGAATACGTGGACAGGGAACGGCGATATATCGGGTTAGCAATTGTACTCGGCGGCGGCCCAGTTTCTCATCCTTCATCCTCGATTAGGGAGCCCCGTTGGACGGCACTTAGAGTGAGAGGGATAAAGAGGCACCGAGACAAAGAGTGGAAAAGAGAGCCGGGGAGAGGGACGGCATCAAGTTGTGTCAGGAAAACAAATGAAGACGGGTTAGTCTCCTGACCCTCGGGCCTGCGGTAGGGCCGCCTACTGCCAGAGAGAAGCTCTGCTCTGGTTTTCCTAGCGCTCTTCTCACTTGCTTACACACAAGCGCACATGGAAAACTTACTTTCGATATGCATTGCACTAAAACTGCTTTAAAAAGACTATTAGCACTATTAGCGTTGTGTACTGTACCGGTATCAACAAACACTTTAGAAAAGTCTAGAAAAATACACACACACACACACACAAAAATAATCAAGTATGGTTGACTAATCTACCATTTTATATTTTCATATATTTCACAACAGTGCTTAAACTAAACTTGTTCGATGAGCCAAGTTTTAGCCAAAGCATCTATGGTTGAAGAAAAATAAATAAAAATAAAGATATAAAATAAATTAAATGAATTGTTAATGGTAGCAGAAAAGCATACTCGAACCCTTGGGTGAGAGTGGCCAGAGGGATTGCTAATCATCTCTGGGCCGAATGAATAAATTCACTTACAGGCCCCCCACAGTGAGCAGCTCTCCACGCCTGGCGGACGTGCTTGTGTGTAAATGCCTGTGTTAGGAGTGTCACACTTGTTAAATGTCTCTTAACAATTTTAAAGGGAGGCACAGATGGTTCATTTTCTGAAAATATTTCATCTCCAATGGCTTGGCTTCGAACGCACCTGCTGCAAAATCAACTGAACGCTATTGTGTTACTGGGAGACTAATGTAGTACACAACTGTTAATGCCATCTCCCAGCCTCTCCAGCATTGCTTCCATTTACTGGGTAACACACAATCAGCACTGACCTACAAGCCTGAAATTGCTTTGTCGCAAAAAAACTAAAACAAAACACAAAAAAACTAAGAGCAGAGAGACCCATAAGTGAGATATTAAATTGATTCTTTTGATGTGTTTTATGTCTTGTGAGGAAATCTCTGGTGTATAATACCATTTCTTGATTTAACAAAAATAGGTATAAAATATTATTTTAAAGCATATATGTATTCTAGTAATAAGAGCAAATTTCAGTACGACCCAAGCCATTAGAGGGACTGCCAGGAAAATTCTGCCAGGAAAAAAAAAAAAAAAAAAATACTGATTTTCTATAAGGCTCTACTACATAAGCCCTGTACACAAGTAGTCTGAATTCACAGCTTTTAAAATGGTATTTTAGGTGGTTAATCCCATGCAGAACCTTGCCCACAAATTTTTCATGGGTGAGGTGGTAACCCTACACTCTCTGCTGGACAGCGTCCACCAAAAACAAGCTTCAACCAAAGAAGTCGAGCCCTCCCCTCCAATCCACAGCGCCATCAGACTGCCTGACTTCAGCTCTCTGTGAAACGGAGTGTTGGAGTTAGAAGCCATTAATGGCTTGTTCTTATGCGTGCGTCGGGGATTCTGCAAAGTCCAGACGCCGGCAGCCAAAAACAATAAAGAAACAGATGACCGTTTGATTAATGGCAGACCACACTCTGCATGCTAATTTTACAGGACGGGGGTGATGTGTGACTTACTGCATGCCTCTTAACAAAACATAAAGCAATTGACTACATTAACCCTGGTATATTTAGCAGAAACACTGTTTTAGGCACAGATTCTCAATAAAGAATATCGCATCATTCAAAAGCTCTCAGCGCTGTAAAAGGCAGATGATTGGACCATAGAAAAGTTCCACAGATACTTCAAATGCAACCTTATTTTAAGAGCATTGTTACAGTATCTCCTCTATAATCTGTCTGGCTATCATACTAATCCACTCAATACAATCCATTGCGCCATTAGCTAGCACTTAGCTTTGCATTTCCATTTCTGATAAACCCACGAGAGCTGATTAAAAAAATGTAAATCAAAACATATTTTTAATGTCCCTTATTTCTACAGTCTCCTTCTTCCAACAATTGAACATGATCCAGGCTGAACATTTGGCCAGAATTTCTCACCATCTGGCTTTGTTGCTGGACATAGCCTAATCCACAAACAGCAGAGGCTCGGAATTCTGGCCGCAGAAAACTTTTAACATAAAACACACTTGTATCTTCCCACTCAAACTCACAGAGACACGCTGAACCTTAAAACAGCCAGAGAAGAACAGAAAAGAACAGAACAAAACACAACCGCTTCACTCCCGCATAGACAAAAAAAAAAAAAAAAACGCTTTCAAAGCAACAATAAGATTAGTTCAATGTCAACTGATTATGATTTCACTGGAATTTCACCATTAACTTGTGGGGACTTGGACACAGAGATCAAAGAAATAGACCGGAGACTTATACACCATTCAGCGAGCCTCTGGTGTCACAGAGACACCAGAGGGCCAGCGCTCTTTAGGGTAGCCAAGGCCAGAGGCCCAAAGCGGACAAGCTGCCTAAACCACTGAACGGTCACACCAAGGGCTTCTCTGCTCAAAGCAGCACCAGACAAAGAATTTCATCAGAGGGACATGCGAGCAGCCACAGTTATTGTTTAGATCATACTCTCACCAAAAAAAAAAAAAAAAAACGCTTTTTGCATTTAGCTCGGAAATTCATCCTTGATGGCTTAAAAACAACGGCGACGTTGTAATAGGCGTCAGACATACAATTTCAGCGTCAGATCACCAGTGGCAGCTGAACACTGCTGCAGATGGCAGACAATTACACGTGGGAGAGGTAAGGGTGATGGGGATCGCCAGGCTGAAAATAAAGCAGTTTATCGTCAAACGTCCAACAAGACGTCCTCGGAGGATTGTTAAAAACAGCATTGAACGGTAAAGTAGCCCCACTCTTTTGGAGCTTTGGGGAACTAAGGACTTATCCTATATGCCCCTTGCTAAACATGGTATAATCTACAAATGTAATTCAAAGACCAAAAAAATTTGGAGGGGTGGGATTGATTAGAAAATCAACTACATTAAAACATTTTCAGCATTACGTATACACTAAAACCGTCTTTAAACAGGAATCAATTCTACAGCACAGAAAATAAGTGCTTACTGTTTATCATAGGGATCGATGTGGAAATGCACAGAGTAATAACCTGAATGACCCACAATCTGCCGGCTGTTTCCCACTCCTGCGCCCGGAGAGAGACGCCATGCTCCCACAGCGGGCTTACCATCCAGGGCAGGAGACCGTCGCGACTTCTGGGAAATTGCTCTCCTTAATGCTCAGATCGTGGCACTTCGCAGCGGATCCACAGCAGATCAGTGAACACGGAGCAAACGTGGCTGACTCCCGGTACCCCGTCAGAGTATCCCAGAGTCGCTTCACGGTCCATCGCAGCCCGCCTGCAGCTCCAACCGCGGAGGTCATAAGGGAAATGTCCGGATGCTGTCTTTGCTGGCCCTGCTGGCGGGCAGAGGGCAGCGCTAAGCTGGTGTGGATTGGCCCGCCTCTGGGATCTGGCGAGGGAGATCTATTCCATCACATCATTGATTTGCCTAGCCGACACACTTATACCACGGCCTTGGGGCCACGGCCGTGTATATCTGTACACATTACTTGTTTACCGATTTATACAGGGGAAGTTCAGGTTAGAAACCTGGGTAAAAAGGACAACAGCAGTACCTAAGTGTAATTAATATACTGTACATTAATTTTTTTATAAACTACTTAAAAGCTTTGTGTACATAGGAAATGGATTCATAAATCATTTTGGGACTCAATATTTTTGATTCGTGAACTGCCTTCTCATCGGGACGATATTAAAAATGAAAGGAAAGTCGCCCCATCCAATGGCCCTTATCTGCAGCCCACAACATCAATCCCACCCTGTCCGAGGCTTCAACAGCGTCAAAAGCCCGAAGACGTACCATAGCACGTAGGATGTTCCGCGTAAATAGGACACCACAATTCGGCGGAATGTAATTTAAAACGGCATAAATATTGAAGGGGAATTAAAATAATTTATGGAATAAGCCGGTTAAGCAGGGCGTGTTTTCTCACTGGCTTGCAGCGGTGTGATGGCCGGCATGCAGTGCAGGCTGGGAATTTGCAGTAATTGCTTTTTCTCTCCCTGAAGCCAGCTTTCTGACTTAAATCAAAAAAAGGCAATCTCTGTCAGTAATGGCTCAATTAATAATTAAACACGTGTCTTATCTCCGCCGGGCTCCCGCTATTTATTTTCATCTCTCTGACAGGGAAGACTGCACAAACAGCATTAGTGTTATCAATGAGAGGAGGGTTAATAACAGGCGCACTCTCAGAGAGAAAAGGAAAATGGGAGAGAGGAGGGGAAAAAATAAAATAAAAAATTCTCCAAATTCATAAGCTCAGATTGGGATGTGGAGAATAATAAGAGAGGGCTTAATAAAGAAACGGACTTAATGCTTTTGTTTGCTCCGATTTCAAAGTTCTTACAGGAGCTCAGAGTGCGGCGGCGGTGGGGGGGTGTGTTGGGATAAATCAAGAGCCGCGTTTTGGAAAGGATTTGCCACTGTTTAAAATTTAAATTCAATCAAGGAAACAAATAGGTTTTAGGTCGGACTCCAGGCGAGAGCAGCAGCGGCACGTATACGGGCGACCAGAAAAAGCCCCAGCGTGCCCCGGCAGGCTCTCGAAGCGGGCCGGAAAGGAGGAGCGTGCGCTCGGCAGTACAGGGGGTTCAGCCTGGGAAAGGGAAGCTTGCCAGGCTCGGGTTCACCATCACTGACGGCTCGCTTTAGTTCAGCTCTTTAATGCGGAAACACGATGCGCCGCAGCCTGCGTCCTTGCTGTTAGCCACCCACACAAGCCAGTCAACCACTGCCATTTCTACAATTCAACAACATAAAAGCTGATTAGCTGGCCAAAGGGTCAATCTCTTCATTATTTAAAGGGGGGAGGAATCATTTAATGGGCACTAGCACAATGGTGCTGAGGTTAGCAAAACATCACTATTGTTCTTCTGACGGAGTCTGCAGCATACAAATATACTCCTAAATGCAGACAGTTCCTGCCTAAAATGCCCCCACCCTTTTTTCCCTTTGTGCACGGAGGAGGTATGACGACAATCTGTATTCCTGAAAGCTAAGGGAAGAATCGAGCCTACCATCCCACTAATCTGAGGCATGGCCTTTTATTGGCATCCAGCAAACAGCGGCGCAGGAACAAAGACTGTGCAACACATACCGAAGGCGGGGTTCTTTGACTGACTGCTCGATTAGTGATTTGCCACAAGGAGTCGGCGTCAGGCGTAATCAGTACAGGGCATAACATGTACTCAGTAAGGTGGGGAACCTTATCCTCTGCTTGCCAAAATAATCTTATCAGTATAGTGGACAAGATTGGAGTTATTAATTGATTGCAGATTAACATATACATTTTTGCAAGAAATATAATGCGCACACACACAAAAATGAACTTTGGCAAAAAAGTATTTAGAAATATTGCCAGTGACCAGTGGTTGTTGTTTTTTTATAATACTCACGGTCCCCTTTCTTTTGTTCTCCGATCTAATCCAGTATGTGTGGGCCGGTAAGTTTAATGGAAACAATTTATTAAGTCCAGCTTAAAATGCCATCTGGTGCTAAGCTTCCCAAAGCCGCTAAGCTCCTGGTTTTGCCTGGAGCTCGCTGTGTTCACGCTTACTGTAATGCCCTGTTTAAAATGAGCACAACGGGTCAAAATTAATCAGGATTACAAGGGCACAAATCCACTTCAAAAATGGGTTTTCTGCAATATTTCTTTTCCATCCCAAGACGCCCAGGTTTGCCTCACACACCCCACGCAAAAATGGGCGCTCTTCCCTTTCAGAATCCGCGGCGAATGCTGCAAAATCAAAACGGGCTCAAATACCCAACCACAGCACAGTGTAAGAGTGTTCCCCCAGACATTCCCTGCCCTCAATAACCTCAGTGTGTTTCCAAAACTGCCTTTTGGCAAGAAAGAAATCTTTCTCTTCTCCATATTAGCACCAGTTGGGTTGTGTAAGTACTCACACCAAGGTTGCACACAAAATCCATTCAACCCCTGCATCCTCTTACTTGACAAACAAAGACCAATTAAAATAAACTCGCAGCTGAAATCCGCCTGCACTGCGAGACATGCCCCGTCATATCCAAGTGATATAAAACCCCAAAAATCAATAGATCTTTGACAGCACATGGCAAAAAAAAAAATTTTTTTTATATATATATATTTTAAGTACACCTGTTAGGTAACCATTCACGGCTACAGCAGTTCTATTCTTTCCTAATCAAGGGAAACATTTCAACCAAGCACTGAGGTCAGACTCCAGGGAGTTTAATGAAAACAGTCTGCTAAATCACAAAGGAACTGTAGGAGCCTCAGAAACCCATCAAAGGAGCTAGTTATACCAGCTGCACTAAAGAAAGAATTTAGGGAACAGAAGGTTATGCTGTTTAAGCCTAAATCGAGGCCAGTAATACATCATAACACTAACTCTCGTGTTTTTCTCACAGTACTTTAATCTCAGCACGAATACTAATTCAGAGCTGTTAAATACCCCTTTGAAAAAAATTTAATCACAACTCGGGCGGCAAAAATACGAATCCAGTTTTTTTTTTTTTTTTTAGAAGACGCAAAATTACTATTCTGCTACAACGATTATTAATTTTTTTTACGTTCAATGGAATGCGAAATTTCACTTCTAAGTGAAAGGAGATATTTCAGTATAAATCAGTGGATTCGGCACCGTCTAACAACGGAACCAATAAGCAGACACCCCAAGTCACCCAGAAGCACGCCCAACGAAAGGCCAGATTTCTCCAGGAAGCTCCAACCTGTTTGGCTTGGATGCATGTCCAATTGCTCTGAGCAATAAAAGTTACATAGTAAAAAAGATTGGGAAAATCGTTGCTCCATAGCGCATACTGAAAATTTGCTAGGACAGCCACTGGACTGACAGTTACGCCAGGTATGCTAGTAGTACAAGATGAAACTGGGACTTTTTACTTGTACATGGCGGTGATGAATGGGGAAGTGAGTGTTGCTAACACTAGCTCAGTACGGTAATTTTAGCTACTTTAAGTAATAAGTAATGTCGCATTACTCACTTTGAAGAAGATAATGCAGTATAACCATCATTGCGTATTTGAAATAGTTTTAATCTACCTAAGTTCTATAAGCATCTATAAGAATCTTTCTTATCCAGCCACCAAATGTGACAAGCTAGCAAGAGCATACTTGAAGCTCCTAGCTGTGAGTATGACAGAGATGACTGTCTGAGCCACATTCAACTGTGCGTAGGTTCTGAGTCACATTAAAACGTGGGTAAGTTCCTGAGCCACATTAAATTGTGCGTAAGTTCCTGAGCCACATTAAACTGTTTGTCAGTGCCTAAGCCACATTAAAAAGTATTGCCAATGCCTGAGACACATTAAACT
>JAOYSI010000024.1:549105-572368 GCA_025775065.1 Hiodon alosoides | reverse complement strand
GATACGTGGTGCCACAGGAGACAGGCCTCGTCACAGGAGATACGTGGTGCCACAGGAGACACGCCTCTTCACAGGAGACACGTGGAGTCACAGGAGATACATGGTGCCACAGGAGATATGTGGTGCCACAGGAGATGCGCCTCGTCACAGGAGATATGTGGTGCCACAGGAGATGCGCCTCGTCACAGGAGATACGTGGTGCCACAGGAGACATGCCTCGTCACAGGAGATACGTGGTGCCACAGGAGACACGCGTCCTCACAGGAGATACATGGTGCCACAGGAGAAGCGCTGTGCCACAGGAGACACGCCTCGCCACAGGAGATATGTGGTGCCACAGGAGACACGCCTTGTCACAGGAGACACGTGGTGCCACAGGAGACACGCCTTGTCACAAGAGAGACGTGGTGCCACAGGAGACACGCGTCCTCACAGGAGATACGTGGTGCCACAAGAGACACGCGGTGCCACAGGAGATGCACTGCAGTTCCACTTGTGGTAAGCCCCTGACGAAACTGAAAAAACGCTCAGTGAAGAACACAAGAGAAGCAGAAAGACCTTACTCTGCCACACCGCTGAAAATGGACCATCGCCAAACCCCGCCTTCTGGCTATGGCATCAGGGTAGAACGCTCACACAGGACTCCATACACGGCACGGCTAACGAATTTTTAAAAGTTCCAAGTCTCGACATGAGTCATGCGGTTGTCGTTCCCCTTAGATTTGTGAGCCTACGCACCTGCGCTGAACACATCTTCAAAGGAGAGGAATGACTGGTACCTGGGGTTATGAAACGGAGTACTGAGAAGTCAGCGACGGCCTTGGCTTCACTCTGAGGACGAAACCGTGGGCGGTCATAAGGCTCTCTGCACTCAGAAACCAGAGCCATAACCCATCAAAAGCAGTAACCCCCTAGAAAGGATGTTCTTTGAATCAACAGAATGACTGAGGCACCATGTGAATGTCACCTTTCCGCAAATACCCACATTGGACCTAGCGTTCCACTGCTAATTTGTTAGCCGTTGCCCCCTTTGCAAGAGGCTTCGGAGGCCCGCATGTCATCTTATCTGCGGTTAGCCACCTCTCATTAACAAAAGATATGAACAAAAAAGTACACTTAGGCAGGGCCGGAGAATAAATGACATGTGTTCATGTTAAAATATACATCTCTCAAACAAAATATCTATCATTTACTGTGCAGGGCCTCTCTGACATAAAGGCCTATGCTCACCATTGACTTCGACAAAATTCCCTGGCCTTAGTTTCATAGAATTGCGTAGCTAAACATGGGGGCGCACATGATTGGCCGGGAATCAATGCTGGAATGAGTGACTACTCCAAGCAATAACTTAATATACTAAATGCACATAATACGTGGTTGCACGGTCTCATGGGACATCGTGGTACCGGTACTTGGTAGCCTGCCTGCCATTTGTAAACAGTGGTGTGAGCAGGCTGGTAAACTACATGTTCCAATTACAGTAAACGGATATGGACGCCTAGAAGTCTGATGACTTCCAGTTCTCCTCAACAAGAATGCAGGAGCCAAAGACAGCCTCTACTGACAGAGCATGCGCACTGGGTTAACCTAGGGTTAAACATTACAATATTTGGTCTGACCAAGAGTTAGGGTTATAAATAAGAGTGTGTGTGTGAGTTAGTTACATCCCCAGAATAGGTGTACACACACACACACACACACACACACACACACACACAAAATAGTCTGGCAATTAGTAGGTAGAGAGGAAGAAGACAGATCGGTTACAGTGCTGAATGTTAATTACAGCGTTGTGCAGTGTCGACGAGATAACGAGAGGGTTTTTATTACACTGCGCCTCTTTCAATGAGAAGCATGGAAATGTATGAGATGATGGGTCCGAGACAATGAACCGTTGCTGGCTTTTCAGCCCCTTGTACTAGTCACCCTTTTGTCCTAATGAAGGCAGGGACAAATGTGTCCTGGTTTCCAACTACCCTCATGTTTCAAGAGGGATACATTATCCACTGCTTGATACAGTCAGGGGCTTACAGGGGTCCCACCGATTCTGAGACTTTTCTGGGTTCAGGGGAAACGCCTGTCATGTCACCAAGTAAAGAGTTTTTTTTTTTTTTTGGTTCTCCAACGATCTTTACGATACGGCAGATAATTCTGGGCCTTAAACCCTCAGCCACCAGGCGACACAGCTGTCAGCGTTAATGCGAGCCCACCCGAGACTGGGATAAAAGGATTCCCAAAATCCTCTGGTTAA
The DNA here is from genome assembly GCA_025775065.1 of Hiodon alosoides. NCBI lineage: Eukaryota > Metazoa > Chordata > Actinopteri > Hiodontiformes > Hiodontidae > Hiodon > Hiodon alosoides. Next base: position 570,117 of record JAOYSI010000024.1, on the reverse strand, counting down.
TGTGGCCATAGTGGGAGCCGTTGCGGGGCATGTGGGCTAATGGAGACACTGACGGGGCTGAGCACTAATGCCAGGGGCGTTTAGGATGATCCACGACTCCCGATTCAGGCAAATCCCAGCACGGACTTCAAAGTTTCACCGGTGACCCAGGCGCTAAGAGCCTGGCTGCTGGGATATTCTGTATAAACGTCGGAATAAAACCCTTCAGTAAAGACTCAAAGGCAGTAGTTAAATTACCGAGGACTTCGTCAAAGAGTCGGATTCCGTAACACTGTCCATGAACTGCGTCATGTCTTTTTCAAACGGAACAATTGTACCAAACTCTTGAAGGACACACTAAATGCGTGTAAATATTTCTCCATTAATTATGTGACCATTTGACAGCTGTGTGAGCCAACACAATTCCTATTGATCTGCACTGTTCTGTGGAGGGTTTTACTCAGTATTTCACTTCATTACCCCCAAAAATCTAATGTAATCCAAGAATCTAAACTACCATTTCCTTATGTCTTTTCATTGATGTCTGTATTTCAACACAGAGATAATCCATATTTTATCCAACATTTTTAATATGGCACATCCATTGCACTGATAAATATCATGTTAATGCAACTGACTAATATGGTCATTTGCTGCAAACAAAGGGGGGTTTTACAGCAGATTAATGTGGCTCAGAAGCCTAAATATGAAGCGAAAGTCTGCACTGCAATCAGGTTGGGGGGGGTTAGCGGATAGGGCTCCACTGTCAATAAAAACAGGTGTTAGCAGATTAGCTAAGATGTTAAGAGCCCTATTAATCCTCACTGAGATCTAACAGCAACTGGTCCCCGAAATACAAAATGCAGAGCGTGCAACGCTGCGCATTAATTCTGCGGTTCTTTTCAGAGGCGGAAATGAGCGCTGATTCAAAGCGCTTCCGAGACAGGCCGCCCCTCCCCGGCTAATGGAAACGTGCTCGTTACCCTAGCCGCTCACTTTCGCCGCAGCATGGAGGGACCAGCGTGGGCATCCCAGCAGCATCTTCCCATCGCCGGGTTCACTGGTGTCCTTCAAACAAAAACAATTGTGCCCTAGCGTGTCCACGTCTGCGCTCCCAATCTGAAAGAACGTACCTCATTACCTCCCCCTCTGGGCCCATCAACGGCGATATTGCCTTACCCCGCATCCTTAAGCAAATAGCAAGACCAATGCAAGCGCAGCTCTCTTGAGACGTCACCCTCTTGTTTCTTCATCGATGAGAACGATTCAATCGACGGTGACCATCTGAGCTTAGGTTCAGCTCTTCCTCTTTAAGCTTTAACATTGATGAAAAGCAGTCCTGTGGTTGCGTTCAACGTTATCTTTGTGCGCGCCCATGTATACCCAAGTCGTCAATATTTCCTCTCCAAGGTGATTAGTTGATGCCAAGCCAACATACAGTTTCATCAGGGCTTTGTTTAGGAAAGTTTCCCTCCTGACAGCATTTTTTCCCTTGTTAACACCGAAAGTTTTAAAAATATATCCTATATAAAATGACCCAGCTGCCACACTTACATTTCCTAGCATTAATACACGTTACTTGTCTGCAGGTTGTGTCATGCTGTTGAGATATTCACTGAGAATTACAATGGGTGCCAACAGTAGGATGCATTTTCAATGACACTATGTGATAGACATAGGAATGTGCACCAATTCCAAATGGCTAGTTCCTGTTCAAATCATGTTTTGTTTTTTTTGGTACAACATTAGATATGGAGATATAAAATGAACACTACATAAACGCGAAATACCAAAGCCAATTCATTAGCATTTTGCCTTAATCCTTTGTAAGGATTAGTATGACTCCTAGCGCAACATTAAGACATTATGTTTAAAGTGTGATGACGTTTAGAAAGTGTCCGTGGCCGGATCAGCCCAGATGATGTTCTCTTAGCGTGACAGACACATCTGAGCTCGCGTTTCGACAAAAACTACAGCTGCCATGACTTCATGGTATCTCGACATCAGACCTGCTAGGTCATTCTTTTATTAATGTGGCCAGGGGCTGGGTGTGAGCCCAAAGGTTTTAAAAGGGAGCTTAGCGCATCAAATTTGTTGTCAGACAGAGTAACGTACGATTTAAAAAAAGCAAACCGACATGAATAAGTAACAGCTACACCACAAAAGTCCGTAACAGTGGTCTCTATATGGCTGAGCTGGATCTAGGGAAAGCGTTTAAGCTTACACAGTAAACCACCATTACAGCAGTTTTGTTGTTTTATAAGGCAATATCTCATTCGAGGCTGGATGCAGCCTGTGGTTTGGAGGCCGATTAAAAAAAAAACAACTCACGTGGAACTCGCTGTAGACAGATGTTTCTCTCCACTACAATATCACCGACATAGATCATCTATCTCCTCCAAAACACAATTGGAATGTTCGACAAACGTCAGTTCTTAAACTATGAAATAAAAAATAAAAAAGGAAACAAAGAAAGTTAAACTCCAATAACATACCATCTAAAACATCATAATACCCCCCCCAATAGCGGTAAACGTACTGGATGTCTTTCAAGGAATACATTGTCCCCTGAATTTTCAAGTTTTCGTAAAGCACCGCTTCCCATCAGACAGCTGGAAACCCGGCAAATAAATCAGTAAATTTGGTCTCGTGATGGTCGTCCACCGTGAATAAACGGAAACTGCCCATTGCTGCTTCGACTCCTACCATTCAGTATTCAGTTTGTGGGAAATTAGAAGGTGCATTGGATTTTAATTTTAATTGCCACATTACAAGGAGTCAATCTATTTTTGGATCTTATTACAAATATACTGCTTACTGCAAGAAACTGGAGACATTGGTTAATTTCAATGAGAGTTAAGCAATGTTCAGTTCCCATAACTTCTTCTCACCTTCTGTGTCAAGTACATGGACGTTCCTGCAACCTTCAATTAAGGAGAAAGAAAAAAAAAGAAAAAAAAAAAAAACTATCTGGAGTACATTAAACTAATTAATAGCTCTAACATGCAACGCTGGCACCTCAAGGATGCTTAACTCATGAACAGGTGTCCTCCCACTGTAAGAGATCACTGGATTTCAGAATTGAATGACTGCACCATACAGCGCGACAGCCAGCAATCTCAATCTGCCCACAAGAACCAAGAACCTTTTTCAATGTCACCAGATAGTCAAATCTGGTTTTGATGGCTTGGTTTACAGTTTGCTGTTCCTCATTTGAAAACACCACCTGCTTGTTCCCACCCACAACTCTGGATGGTATTAGAATGGGCGTGAAACAGGATTTTGCATACAGAAGCTTGCTCATGGAAGATTTGACATGATTTGCCTGGAGAGAAACCACAAAGTCGTCAAAAAAAAAAAAAAAAAAGCCTTGTGACAACAGATTAAAAAAAATAAAAATCTCACAGGTTGAGCTGTGGAATAAAAAAAATAAAGTATCCTCGCCATAGTTCAAGACGCATAGTTATCTGTTCCCAATATGCAACGAGCTGCAATTTGCCACAAAGGGAAAGGAAGTCCTGGATCGTCTTTCGGCAGCCTGTTCGACACGGGGAACGGAATACCTGTGAGTGGGCGTGTTCGAGAGCGCGCCCACCTTCAAACCGCGTCCATTCTAAACAGCAGCAAGCGTGGTGCACTTCCATCAGAAACCGACAGAGGGGCGCAGTGGCTGACCTTTCTGAATGCATTGACATCTCTTCCCCACCTGCGTGAGCAGCAACCCTGCAGTCCCTCCCACTCCCCCATAAATTAACTGTTCCGAATACCTTTTTTTGTATCGAAAGAAAAGGAAAAAATAACTGCTCAGGTCCCCCAAACAACACCCGAATGAGGCTTAGTAAGCCAGGTACACTGGACCCAGCATTTTGGCAATCCAACAATAACCATCACGGCCGTCGTGCCTTCATTTAAAATGTCAATAAAGGTTTTGATGGGCGAAAGTGGAAGAGAAGGGGGGAAAAAAAACACAATTATAAAGCTTCATTTCTTTAGAGAACGATAAAGTCTTCTCTCGGGAGAGCTGCTGAGCACAAATCAATTTATTTCAGTCGATTACAAGCACTGAGGTTCTAACCTTCATTTGTGAGTCTAATACTCAAACAGTTATGTAGAACACATACCAATTAAGCAATTCTGCTAAAATGGGAAGGCCGTGAACTGACATCATTACAGAGGTCAGGCCCCTTTGGGAGTGGGGGGGGGGCGGTTATCAGCTCGGGAGAAGAAAGACGAGGGAACGGAATGGCGAGGAGGGGAAAAAGTGAAAGAGTGAGGAAGAGAAAATAATTTATTACGCTTAATACTCTGCGAAATGTTCCCATGATAATAATACGGGGAGATTGTGTTAATATCAGGACCGATGCTGAAAAGGTCACTCCGTATCTGTACCGCCCACCCAAGTCATGTAGCGGGGAACTGTTCAAACATGAGTGCATAAAATAAGATGGAGTGAAAGGTCTAATGTGAGAGAGTAGGAAAATGCCTCATTTGTGGAAAATATGCTCAAGTCTTTAGTCAAACCCATTCTGAATAAAACTCCCTCGCATTCCGCTGGCTATCAATCTGAACTGAGGCTTTATTAGCATAAACGCATAAGAGGGGGGTGGCAGACCGAGTTTTCCACCTGACTCATATAAATGTGTAACGTGCATGCGCATAGCATGTCCATACATAAGCGATCCTATGCGTCACCAAATTCCGTCTTACCGTGTAAAATGTCTGATCTAATATAACCATTATATATCTAATATAAACATTATAGAGTTATATTTAAAAAAAAAAAAATTATAATCAATAAATTGGTTGTTGTTTCTGAAATTCCTTGATCAATCCTTTTGGTTGACCTACAAGAGGTTGTGTATTTAAATCTGTGTAAAAGTTTTAAAATATCAGAAAAATACACCTGACCTGAAGTCTATTTCAATGCAGTTTGCCAAGGTGACCGAAAAATAAATGACTACATTATTAGCCAAACGTCACGGAATTCACTAAAATATCTAAAGCGAGGAAATGCAATTTAACACTTAGTTACAAAATGAGCCACAATTCTACTGTAGGAAATCCTCATGAACACAATAATCTCCACAGTATACCATAGTGTACATCCTATAACAAAGCGTGACACGTTTCTATGGCAACATTCGTCCAATTTTGTAAATTATTCGTTTCAGCATTTTAAGCATATACGTTCGGCTGTAAGCAATTATAACAAAATGGAGATATTGGCAAAAAAATAATGGCAATTTAGCCGTTTAGTCCCTGAATCGAACCCTCGTTTCACTGTTCACACAACTTTGTAGCCAGGCTGCGGGGGAACAGCCCATGTGAAGAGATGGAACAACGGCAAAATTTGTGTCACGAATAACATAACATAAAACACCAACCGTTTACACGCCACTGGCGGTGGGTTTTATTTGCCTGCAGTCGTCCATTTTTACGCATAATCACTTACGCGAGAAGTTGTTTTTACTCTCGCAAATCTTCTGTGGGCATCAGTTTTATTGACAGTGGGGCATGGGTGGTTACAGCGGCGACAGCGACCTGATCACATGGTTTCTCCCTGTGGACACTTTCTGCAGTATTCAACGTTTACATACGTAAATCTCAGGTTCTCAGGTTGGTGATAATATTTTATCTGAGAAATCCTATCAAAAGTTCAGCTGTCATTCCGGCTCTCTCATTGGCTGGGGATGTTCTCTGTGTCTCCTGGGCCAATTAACTCAAGTGAGCTGGATTTAGAAGGCGCGCCTAGATACAGTCCACCCAAACGTGTGCACTGCACTAATAGTTGACACTATTTAAATTTCCTTTACTGGAGGACACAGAGAACTCTTCAAGATCAGCGGTTCTGTGTGGCTGGACCCCATGGTGGGTTGGGATATGGGAAGGGATTTTTTTTTTGTTAAGTACAAAAAAAAAAAAAAAAAAGAAAGAAAATATTTTGTTAGGCATTGAATATGAATAGTTACTGTGCGCAAGGTACCACCTACATTTTTCAAAATGTTACAGCTTAATTTTTAATTATTTACAGCCTGCATTCCTTTCCCGGGATTTTCAGTGCTAACTTACATGAAAAAGGACAGAATTTAAAAATCTTCTTCCCATGAGCCTGAAGACTGATTGACACCAAATGTGGTCGATACACACTTTAGACCAAGCCCTAACTAAATTCCATGAAAAAGTTTGCATAATTTATTAAATTGCATAAGAAAGATTACATAAAAAGACTGCGAACCAATCGAATCCAGCATGCAATACGCAAATGAGGCTTACGCAATCCTACATTATCCAATCAGTTTTATACTTTACATACTAATAGAGGTACAATGGCCATATGTACAAATGTATGCACTGATACAAATAAATTGATAAGCCATTTGATACGAAAACCACAGGTATTTGAAGTTTGACTCTAAAACAATAAAACTGTAGGTATTGCTAAAGAATCTTCCCATGAACCGTAAGACAGGTTGACATGATGTACATAGACACCATGTTACAGTACCTAGCTAAATTGAGATGGAAACGTTGGTGGGCCAAAAACTGGTCTAATGTCTGCCAATCACGTGGCAGCATATGTGAGCATCCATATAATCCTGATTAAAAAGCCCATTTCCTATCTAATCAACACACAACGGTACATATGTTGACACATGTTGCATATAAAGGGTAACATGAGTGACAGCTACAGTGCCAATCCTAGTGTGGGCAGGGGGGCGGGGTCTACGTTCCCTTTGGAGACAATTTATCCCACAGATACGCAGCATGTTCTTTGGGAGAGGATGTTCTAACATCTGAATAATTACTTTATTCATACTCGTGCTAAATTATTGTGTTAACCCAGCCTGACCTTGCCGCACGGCCTATACTGGTAATTACGGGCAAAGTCAACAGATTCTCAAAAGAAAATGTATAGTATGGTCATTGGAAGTTACACTGTCTTTTTTGATTACACATTCCGTAAACTAGCAAGATTTACTGTTGAATTAAGAGTGCTTTGCTAATTGGGATTCCAAATGCGGTCTTACGAACATACTATTTTAAATGATGCAATTTAAAAAAATGTAAACCGTGAATCCATAAACCCAGTGCGGCATGCCCGCATGTGTCCGTACCAAACTATTTTCTCCCAAAACAAACCCTGACCAGGACAATAACTAGGTGATCCCAACAGCAACATTTACTTCGCTGCGAGAGAGACAGAGCAAGATGGACAGGGGTTGGGGAGGGGAGGAAAAAAACAAAACATATCACTAATTACCCAATTAACAAGCAATTAAGCCTCTGCAGCCTAATAGCCTGTGTGGTAGATTTTTTTATGGCCCTGCTGGAGTGCGAGACACCCATTAAACAAATAGGTCTGCAGCTGCAGCAGCACAGAAGAGCCAGTCATTAATCTGCACTCAGGCGGGCCTTGCTCCTGTCGTTTCGGTCCAAAGAGCACCTTCCAGGGAGGGGTTAGGGGAGAGGGGGGGAAATCCGGACGCTGTAGCAAGGCACAGCAACGGCCGCTGACCACAATCCCAAAAACCTGCAGGACGGGAGGAGAAATCCCAACCCTACCCAGATGCATCTCGCCAGGCTGATCAACACGTCAGCAAGGCACTGGGATCTCCAGGACGCAGCTAATAGCCAAGCATCCTGTAAAGCTGGGTGGCTACGTACAAGGACAAAGCATTGCTCAGGAAACTGGGAATAGAGTAAAAGGAGATGTTTAAAAATGTTATTTCTTTAGCTCGGAGTATTATTAACTTGGACTAATTTCCGTCGCTAATTAGATTCACTAGGAGTGAAATTACAATAGAATAAATAATATATGTAGTATAATTACCAAAATAAATATATTAAGTCTTCATTTTATTATATATAATATTTATAAAGTGGGTTTTCTTCTTAGCTGAGTTTGGATTAGCACAGTCGAATGTAAAATTTCCGCCATAAACAAACACCCTCGACATAACACAGTTCAAAATGAGTAATTCCCAAGCCATTTCATTGCCAAGGTGCACGATTGCCCACGAAGACACAAAAAGCAAAATTAAATAAATCGCCCTCTTTTTAATCCCTTTTCCTGCATCACGCCAGGTAACTATCCAATCTATTAATGATCGCTAAACGTTAAAAATCCCCGCGGCCGTTAACTAATTTCTTATTAAGTCAATTTAGGAGAATATAACACTGCCAATGCACGCAAAAGCGGATGGTGCTTCCCCCCAGTCCAGTCCGGCACATCTATCGCCGCCGATCAGACCTGGCAGCAATGCTTCGTTAGCCGGGGAACGTGTCGGACCCGAAATTGGATTTTCACGTGAAGCCGTGAATCTGGAGGTCCTGGTGCGGAGAAGCAGATGGAGAACCCATTAACAATTAATTGACTTGTCAAATGACATGGGCCTTGTGTAGGCGAGGGGAAATTACGGCAGACGGAACGCGGGAAAAGGGCTACCGGACCCAAGGGCGACGGCATTCCAGAAGTCGCTCTCTCGCTGCAGAGCACGCATTAAAGTCCCTCGAGTCTGCTGCTTACAGAAAGCCGTGGAACACAGCTGAATGTGAGAAAAGGTCAGAGGGGTGGCAGAATGCCACTAAATATTAAACGTCACTAAAGGCACTATATCAGAATATAACGCATCCAAACACTTCCAGGTTTCAGCTCTCTCATTCAAGCCTCAAATGTACAAATACCACCCTGAGTTCACGTGGCACCCATATTCGCCCTTGGAAGCATTTTTTTCCCGTGCAATTATTGTCGGAAACGCGTGTTCCAAGTAAATGTCGACAGGCACAGGGAGGTGGCAAATTGAGGATAATGCGCCCGTCATATTGAGGTTCTCGCTGCAGATGACATTTATTATTGTGTAGCGCCATTGTGCAAATATACTTTTACAAAGATACGAAAATCTGTGGTTTTGCACTTTTATCGTATAATTCCTAAGGGGGCTTATTCTGAAGTAAGTCTGCACAGTGTGTCTGGGTGCGATATCAGGCAAATTCGGCTCCTTTGACATAGGACAGCATTAACAGAACAACGTGGAAATGGAGCCAGGGAGGCAATCAGGCCCACATAAGGGGGAAAGGGGATAATTGGAGTTCATTCTCTCTGTAATGGACTGACTGTTCTGGGAGCAATGCATCGGTAGATGACATCCCTAAGGACCAAGGCCTCCAACCACATCCATCTGGAGCTGTTCTCCGCCTATATTATAGCAGTTGTTTTTCTAGTCCGGTCCAAGTACAGGTATGAAAACAATTTGCCACATATTTCCTGCCATGCTTCATCTCCCAGTCTCACTGATTACAGAGAAGCCTAACAATTTGAATTTTCTGCTGTTGTACGAAAAGCATGATTTACGTTGCTAAAGTCATCATTTTCTTTATATCTTTATAGGTCATTTCCTTTATTTCAACTAACATACAAGCTGCTAAGCAACTAAATAGTACATTTATGCAATTCCTGGAGGTTCTAAATGCCAGAGACTATCTCGAATTACAGATTTTTAAAAATAACGGGGGGAAAACTAAATCTATAATAAGTTCTTAGCATAGTTCTGGACTGGTACAAAAGGGCTGGAACCATAAAAGTGAGACGGTCACACAGATTTGGAGGAACAAAAACTGCCACCTTGGCAAGGTTGCAGTAGGGCACAGCTTGCACTGGTTACTAGACTGCTTTAAATACCTCTCTCAATGTGAATCCAATTACCGGCAGCCTTTGTTTGCTCTGACAAAAGGAGCCATGTTCAAGGTCTGTGTCTTTCTGAGTTTAAACAATTCTCTAGGGGAGTTCGCGAGAGCCACACAACAGGTTTTGTCATAAGTCAGCAGGAAGTGTGTGTGTGTGTGTGTGTGTGTGTGTGTGTGTATGTGAGAGAGGGGGGGGGGGGATATGTTGGGCAGGGAGGGGCCTGATTAGAGAGGGGATATTCGGACGCCGGGCGAGTGAAAAGGCTTTTCTGAACCTTTTACTCGGGATGGGAGAGGTGGCCGCCCTGGTATTTTTTTTTAAAAGCGTCGGAAATACGTAGGCTCGGGAGAAGTAGGATGGACACAAGGCGCAGAGAATAAAAACTAAGTGAAGAACGGAGGAGAACGCAATGGCACGAGGACGGTGACAGAGTAATGCAGCCAAATTTAATCCCAGGCGGCCAATGGCGGATTTGCATCAGGGGCAGGCGTCCGTGTGGAGGAGGGACGGATCATTTGACTACGTGTCGCTCTCGCAGCCTGTAGACACCAGCCCCGTGCTCATTACACTAATAATGAACAAACCCGGCGTCCTCGGGAAACGACGGGGAAATGTGAGAAGGGGAGAGAAAAAGCAGAAAGCCGGCTTAGGCCAGCCTCCCCCACCCCTATTCATTACTCCCCTTTTCTGTTGTTGTTGTGATGGTGGCTGTTTTGCCCCTAATGAATTCCAAAATGTTAAGATTTGCATTTCAATCTGGAAACCTCCCTCTTGGAGGCGATAAAGGCCCCCCCCCAGCACTAAATCACATTAAGCATGCAGCGATCTTTTGTAAAGTCCTCGCAACAATGTAATTGTGGTTCCCCTCTCCATCATTACGCAGAACGCTTTTGGCGGGCTGTTTACAAGCTAAATAAATAGCTACACAAAACATCTGGAACCACAAAAGAGACTTTAAGTGGGCTCTTAAAAGAACCTCTAGAGTACACATTCTGTGAAGCGTTTAACCCTTCTCAGGATTATCGCAAAATGCCTACACTCGGGGGGTGGGGTCAGGAGGGATGGGATTAAATGGTCTTTTTTAGCTATTAAAACTGCAGGAAATACTGACCTGGACACACTAATCTTAAAAAAAGAAGAAGAAAAGACATTTAATAGAAATTTACTTTCAGGTGATCATAGAGAAAACAGAATCCACAGAAGAAAAAAAAGGTGTATGTTGTCCCTTTTTCCCCATGTGTCTGGACTGCTGGAAGCACTTCACAAGCTGTTTTTTTCCTTCCAACTGAATGACAGACACAGATTGCCATACCCACAAAGCAAACAGTGTGCAGTGTGTATGCTGGTAAAACCCTTTCGGTGCGCCATGTGTTGTCATTAACGGACGGTTAAACTCAAATTCTTGGACTGCTGCTGTAATGTCTGCCAGGCGTCTCCGGTTCTCACACCCACCAACACCGTGTATATGCATTTCATTGGCCAGGACACAGAGGAGCCAGGAAGAATGTCAATAAAAGCTTTGTTGAGGGTTAAGAGCACTACTGGATGGATACATATTTGAGGACTTCTGAGCAGCGGCAATTAAATACGAGCGTTTGATTTATACAGTCTATGGCCATTTTCACATTTCAAGCCAAAGGGTCATGCCCATTTTATGGGGTCACTTTTACAAAATTTACAACATCGACTCCCCACAACAGGCCCCACTTGCTATGACCAGCAAAGTCTGTAGAGCGCAATCACTTTTACGAGACTGTCAGCTGTGAGAAAGCATTTTTATTTTACAATAAAGTAGGCAAAGGGGTCGCGAGCACAGGAATTCCTGTCAAAGTCATGGGTTTGCGCCTCATGGTCATCGATGTCGTAATACATCACTCGCAGTAATACATCAATTGCAGTTAATACATCACGACTGACGCAATGTGCAAAGGGCTATGTTTGTAATCGTTTTCATTCGCCACGGATGAAATGAACAAATCATGAACACAAGAGGAGAATTTTCCTGACCTGACGGTACAATAATAAAACGTAATAAAAAATAAAAAAAAAGACAAAAAGATGAATACATCTACCAACAAGAATGCAAGTTCCAAGTGAGAACCTCAGATAACAGTGATAATAGTTAAGGAACTGAACATTAAGGTCAAAGGTTTATATTTTCAAGTAGCTAAGTACCCTTGAGTTAGGCACTTTAAATCCTCTAGCAAAAATTGTGATATATTACGCTTTAACAACAACGTCTCCAAACTACATACAGTTTAAGATGGATCATATGCAGGGTATTAAATATAAGAACAACAAAAGCACTCCAAACCATGGCAAATAAATCCTGTTTGGGGGATTGTGGTGCAGAAAGCACCCCTATCAAATTTCTCCCCAGTGCATAAAGTTCTGAATAGTGCTTGCAGGGCCAGAAATAAAAAAATAAAAATACAAGGAATCTATAGCAATGGCTCCTTCTTCAAAGTACTCTCTCTTTGAACTATTTGGCAAGTCAATATTAGCTTGCTTTGTTTTCTGAAAAGCCAGGTAACCTATTTAATGGGAAACCATATATGCATATCCTCATTATGCTAATTCGGTGTGTGCCAAAACACTAACTGGAATATTTCTTAACCTAAAAAAAAAAAAAAATCTGCCAACGCTGTTGACGCTGTGAACTGATCAATGGCTACAAACGTTTGTGTTGAGGCAAGATATTAGGGTAAATTGTTTTTATAGTATGTCTAAGATTCTGGAGCTCTTTCCAATTTTGATTTAGTAAGCTTTGTGCAGCATACTAATATACTACAATATCAATATACAAATATGTAATAGGACAACCCTAACACTAAACGGTAACAAAAGTGAAATTCTGAACAGTACAATGCTTCCTTGTTTACCGTTTTGTAAATTGTTCTACATATAATGGCAACACGGTTAAAATCGAGTTACTGCTGTTAATTTCCGTTGTCTCTTTAGTTGTGGATGGGAAATGGCATGGCAATTACAACTGTCATTCTGCAAACAGAGACCAGCTTTGGGACAGCTAGCACAACTGCTAAATAACTTGGCAGAATAACCAACGCACTTTTTAATTTTTTTTTACAGATATTGTACCTGTGATGCCCATATAGAAAACATAGTAAATTATCCTTTTTTTGTAGCTTCATAGCGGAAAGAATGACCAGATGACCACAGAATTTGAGAATCGCTGGGGTTGACCAATTACCTTCTGTCAAAATGATATAGACCTTAAATTTTTTTTTTTTTTTTTAGGTTTACTTGAATAACTAACACGAATCATCTTCAGAATATCATAGTGAAAGCATGGTTGGTTATAAGACTTAGTTACGCGCACAGAGATAGAGGTTAAAAACAAAACAAAACAAAACAACACACACACACACCCATTTACACACATCTTTCCCAGTTTACAGACATATGCGGAATTAAGCACAGCGGGTTGACAAACGGGTGGACAAACGGATAAGAGACTAAAATAAAGGAGCAACAGACATCGATTCCATTCGTGGATAGACAACCTGTCATGTCTGTGCTGAAAGGTCAGTGACGGGGCCTAATCCTCTCAGTTCCCCCATTCCTTATTATGAAATTAAAGTCACCATTAAGTGCACAATTATAAGGCTACATAAAGTTGGTAAAAGGGGTATAAAAAAGGTGTAAGTTCAGGGCTGATAATTTGAACAGGTTTGTGTTCAGCCTACCCCTGTCAGAGGAGATCCTCAACATCCAAAAACTAAATCACGTGACCTTGTTAAGATTGATGCCGCACTCCAATCTCATGGGTGTTTGCAGAATTGTGGAGCGATTGCAGTGGTTTAAGGTGGACCGTCTAGAAGCTGTGGAGATCCGGGGCACGGGGATCACCAAGGGCAGCGTTTGGTTAGATATACGCAGCTATCATATTTATAGACCGGCGGGACGTTTCAGATGCCTTGTCTACATGAATAAGTGGAGACGAAAGCCACTGAAAGGCCACATAAATCTTACTTGGCTTTCACTTAACCTTCCTTTCAATGCTATGCTGTATATTAATTGAAGGACACTCAGAGCTTTGTCTTAGATAACTTCAAAACAACTGACGACATGGATTGTATAGAAGCTGTCCCGCATAATAGAAAACAACACATTTAATCAAAGTTAGAACTTTTCCCAAGGGTAACTTAAGAAAAAAAAAAAAAAAACACTTTATTTTTAAGATGCTTCAAATAGTTTCTACATTTTGAATATCGTTCAGGTGATTTGCCAAATTCACTATCACCTTTTTCTGGTCCAACCCACCTTAAACTTTACAGAGAGGGCTGCCCAGGTCACTGCTGTGATTTATAGCCCAGTAATTAGCCCCAGATGACAGTGATGTATGCGCTAAGCTAACACCTTTGGAGGCCCTCTTGTTAAGGAACATCTGAAAGTAAAGCAAAGCTATCATTTAGGAGAAAGCTCTTAATTACCCTGGCACCATTATGAATGTACTACAAACAGACATCCAGCTGTTTTGATGCGACAAAATGTCCACAGATTTTTTTTTTTTTTTTTTAAACGCTAATGTATTCGGAGAATGACGTAAGCTCAAACGTCTATAGATTTGGAGGAGAGGGTTTGTGGAATAAAAGTAAAAGGGTGCTTTCTTTTATAAACTGGAGTCAGCAGCAGACTTTGATGTATGCATACATCACCACAGGTGGTTCAGGCTCACCAATCAGGGAGACAATTTCCCGGACGTCTGCTTCCGATTGGACAGGAAACACCGGGGCTGAGACAGACCCCATACTACTAACCGTGAGCCACAGCACTAAGGGGGAAAAAGAGCCATTCCTATCTAGATTGTTTTTTTCAAACAGGGTTGATTATAGGCGAAGGAGTCACATGCTACGTGCCAAACCAAGCACACGCCGCCGCCCCCCCCCCCACCCCACCCCTTTGAAGGTGTGCATGTTGATGCTTGGGAGAGCGTCCTGATACAAGAAAGCACACTGCCAAAGAAATCAAACGCACAACGCACAGCTAACTTCCCTGGCATCTCGTCTGGGGTGAGTATGGTTAGCCTCATTTCTCCAAAGGTTTTGTTTATTTTTAATTTGTCACAGTTTCTTTAAATCTCAGATTAGAATTTCGGAACAGGAAACGAGACCCAAATTTAGTCGCCTCCAGTAAATATTTGGAAGGCTGGTAATTTGTTTTGTGATATGGAATGATTTCCTTTGCAGTTAAGAATCAAAGTAATTATTTCCATCCGACCGCATTCTCACACGTGAGCAGAGTTTTTTTTTTTAACTCCATTTCTCCTGGAATGCATAAGTGGAGTCAGAGAGAGGACACAGCAGTCGTGGCCTCTGTGAACGGCATGTGTAGTCTAGAGTCATATATATGAACACACATCCTTTAAAAAAAAAACTGCTAAGAAATTGTCTATAACTAGCACGTACATTATCTGTAATCATGCTGCAGATATGAAACAGAATTTTTACGTAAACTTGTTGTACAATAACCCCACATTGAGCCAGCTGACCCCAGACAATTTGTCTGCTGTCCTCGTGCATTTTGGCAGCTTTAAATACCTGCAACCGGTTTTCCATGTGCCCCATGGAATTTAGAACATGTGCATTTTTATAAATACAAAAATTCTTTAGAAATCCTTATGTCAATCAAAAAAAAAAAAAAAATTGGTTTTATTGTTAGCCAGCTATAGGGAGCAGTTTAAGGTACACCATTACCTGTGCACTGTGCTAATTGCATGGATTATATGACAAGAACTTAGAGCAACATGGTGAGCACGGAGATTGAAATAAATAGTGCAAAGGTAGATAAGAACACCGATTTCACTTGCTGCGGAGAAAAGCAATACTGAAGAACAGGAATGGGAAGTGCGAAACAGAAACAGACAAATGATGCTGATGTTTAAACGTGCTACGTACTGCTTAAAATGTTCATTTCAGTACCATGATGTGATCCAATATTAAATTACACATCGCGAGAAACAGTGCATGACTCTTAATTTCCATTACACTCAATTTCATCCTCAGCAATGTGATATTGCTCCTCCCACGTGAAGCCGGCATCCACGCCGGGGTATTGCAATGAAGAAAATGTTTGCATGACTTCAAAGATGCAAAACTGATCACGCACAACGGATTTACTTGTACCGAGTTCTGTTCTGTGCAATCTATACCACCAGCAGAACACTGTACTGGAACCGGAATAGGCTCAGGTCCCTAAACATGGATAAAGTTGTGTAGTGATAAGTAACCTCGTATGAATGGCCCAATCTAGTGATCCATGTTTATTGACTAACGCCAACTCATTTTTAATGGAGCACAAAACACAGATTGCAGATGGAATCTCCCTCCGCCTGAAAACAATACTGCTACGATGCAAACGAAAGCCTAAAACCGCATGGAAGAAACATCGACATGGGCGTTAAACATGTTAAAGGCAACCTTGCAATGAATGTGTAGGGTAAGCGAAAACTGCCCAAAAAAACAGAATCTTTGTGGTGGCTATTGTCAATAAAGACAGGGTAGGTGTAGGTGGTAAACAGTATGTTAAGCCGGGTAAAATATTTTCTTACATTTCATACAATAAATTAAATTCTATACTCTAGCTAACATTTTATTTAATTTGGTTTCAATGGCATCCAATTTAAATGGGTGTATTATATTTTCAGCCACTGGGACCCGCGCAGCCCGGTGTTACAGCGGGGCCCTCTCCGGGGCCTCTTTGTGCTCGCTGCGTGATAACGGCGAGGGGTGGATCGGTGATGTACCGCCTCACCCAGTAGTTAGGCACATCTCCTAAACACTGTGATCATTCCTTTGTGAACACATCCCTAAATGGCTCCGCACTTTACTCCCTGCGCCCTAATTGTAGGTGTCCCGGTGAAGCTGCAGTGGGAAGTGGGAGGGCGGGGATAAGGGTGTGTGGGTGTGTGGAAGCGGTTAAGGCTGAGGGGGGGGTGGTGGAAAAAAACAGCAGGACTTCTCATCAGCAGAACATAAGCGGTCTCTCTACCCCGCACTTTGGTAATTGCTACACTGGTTCATTTGAACTTCTTGTTTCTTAAGATAAGGCTTGGTATTAAATATGACAAAAGGCTGATACACCCACGCACTCTCACGCATTCTCACACGCACGCACACACAAACTTAAAATAGATTTGGCGTCAAAATCAAATTGTTTTATTTAGCTTTTCTGTATAAAGACAACAGACGATTAGACCCTCATTTTGTAAATCCAACATACTACTATTGAGCAGGATTATGTTTTTACACCTGAAAACATGACTGCAGATTCACAGCTCTCTGTGCACTCTTAAAATGTAGCATATATACCACAAAACTCGTGGAGGAGGAGAAAGATAAATGAATTACCCCAATCACACAGAACACGCAGTCTGTGGCATATCAATTTTGCCTAGATCTCCTATGCAAGATACTAAAGCGTAACAAGAGATTACGAGCATTAATGTAAATGTGGAGCCCTGGCAGCATAAAATAACAATATCACAATTAAGCAGGGAAGAGACTTGAAGCTACGGAGCTGGGTGATACCTCTGCATTTAATAGAAGCTAGCAGCACGTTCATACTTCATTACCACTTTCCTTCTCTTGCTAATAAAATGCTGCGGCGTATAAATGTGTCAACAGGGATCTGTTTTTTTCTTTTTTCTTTCCCCCCGCTTACACAGGCTGGGGGAGAAAATATAAAATAAAGCCTGAACAAAATTACTGCCTTAGTCATTAAAGGCTTCATATTCCACTCGATCAGAATCAAGTGCGGGAGGGAGAGAGTGGGTGGGTGAGTGTGTGTGTGTGTGGATTGCGGGGGTGTGTGTGTGTGTGTGTGTGTGTGTGTGGATTGTGGCCTCAATACTCACTTTTGTATCGAGCAAGGTTGAGCAATCTCACAAAAATCTGAGGCACAGATAATGCATGCCTCCTTGTGAAAGAGAAGGTATAGCGCTTTCATGCGACTAAAATAGGTTTTGTTGTTCTTGATTTCTTTATTTGTGTTCTTCTTGGGGCTAACGACCAACAGAGGATGGATGAACCCCAGGGGCCCAGGGCTCCCAGAGGCATCTTTCTTCTGCGCCTTTTGTCCACGACAAAGTCCACAACACAGCATTCCCAGTCAACAGTCATCTGAGGAGAGGGAGAGACAACCGTCCAGCACAGAATGGCTGCGAGTCACGGCGCCTTTATTACACGCTCATTTAAAACCGCCCTAAACCAGAGACCTTAAACATCTCTGTGAAGTTCTTCCTGCGCAATCTGATGGCACGCTTAGATATATCCTGCACATCGACGACTTTGCTGTCAAGAAATAGGATTGACTGGATGAAATGGGAGATGTAGAACAGAAAATAATCCTCTTAAAAAAAAAAAAAAAAAAAGGAATCCAGTACGGTAAAGGTGTGCATTAGAATAAGCCTGAGAATATGCTAGAATAGGCTACTTCTCTGAAGCTGGGAAGTGGGTCAAAGGAGGATTATTTGTGATCAGTAGGGTTTTGTTTTTTGTCCATCCAGTAAAGGAGACAAATAAGATACCTGGGTCAACTGAATCCTTTGTTGATGTAACGCATAAAATAACATATTCTTTAAATGTTCCCCGTCACTGTGTTAGGTTACAGCCTATCAACTCCGTATTAGACGACAAATCATACTGTTAATTAATGTTTCCTCCTGAAACAATTTGCACAGTAGTTTAGTAAATTATTTCATTCGTGGGTCACAGAATTATGTTGGGAGAACGTGATTTAATGTGCTGCTGTTGGTGCTGCATTGCCCAGACAGTTGGAGAAACATCACTTCTCTTTGTCTGCGGTGGTGTCGGTGGAGGGAGATTTTTCAAGGTTGCCTTTCAGCCACCTCCCTCCTCTCCCCTCCCCTCCCCTCCCCTCCCCACGCCTGTGCTGACCCCCTTGTTTGCTCTCTTCCCCTGGAAGGTTCAGTGGTCTCATCTGGCCGCTCGCAAGAGCAGCGCACCTCCTCCTCCTCCCCCCGTAGCGCGCTCCAATTCCTTCAGTGATCCAGTTCCTAGCTTTGCACAGCTTCACCTCCGCTCTCAGGAGCCACACCGCCCAGCTCCTGCACGCACTGAACCGCAGCTCCCGTCCGAACCCGAGCCGGGCCCCAAAGACGGGCCGCCGGGGCCCTGGGCCAGGGGCGACTGTGAGGAGATCCCGCCCAGGGTAAGGACAGACCCGCCCGGGGGCAGCTGTGTCTCCTCCCAGCTGACTCGCGGCGTTTGCAGGACATGACAAACCTGGCGTGGGGCATCGCGTTGCAGATTAAGTCAGAGCACACGATGGGAACGCAAGATGGTCGCTCTTAGCGGCGCCACACGACTGGACTACCAACAGACCTCATGTGACCTTACTGAGTGCATTTTGATTTCGAGACCAAATTATTGGCTGGCAGGCCAGAAGGAATCCATGGCAACACTTGCCTTCTCTCCTGCTTTTATTTTTTTGATGTGGGGTGACGTTGCCAGATGGGAGGAATGTGATTGGCTGATAACTCTGCTGGAGATCTGCTGGCAGAATCACACTTCCCTCCTCCAGCGACCGTACGAGAAGCAGCGGTACCCACAACCCCTTTCACCGAGTGCAAAATGAGTATCGCATAATCACATAAATTTCAGTCTACTTGGTCACGCGGGGTTTTATTTGATTCAATTTAAAATGATAATACATACGTTGCTTCCTACTTTGCCTCTCCCTAAAGGAGAGAGTGCATATTTAAACCTTCACATCTATAGAGAAAATTATGCCCCCAAACTTTTGTCATGCCCCCCAACGCATCCTTGGAACCCTTGGTCTTTAATACCAAACATACCTTCCTCCTCACCCCCATAGGGCATGGTCACAGATTTAAGGTGCATGTATCAGAGTAGAAACAACCTCAGCGGGCCCGGTAAAAGGAAATTTAGTGAGGAGTTGTAGTTCTAAGTTTACGGCCGCCTTCCACATCTCGGTGTGCTTGTGGCCCTCTACATTTAGGAGTAGCGACGCTTTCGCTGCGGAGGCAATTTTCAGGCAAATTCAGGCAGACCTGAATACCGGGACTCGTTTCGTTATGATGCGATTGAGATGAGAGAAGCTTTCAGTCGGCATTCCTGCAGCCATAAGTAAAAGCTGACCTTTGGCCCCGCTGATGCCTGTGTCGGGTATCTTTGAAACCCGCCGTTCCGGTTCGGTGCGTGTGGGGACTCTCATCGGCCAGCTATGCTAACTATGCTAACCAGACCATTCTGCCGGTCGTAGGCTTCTGTGTGCACCTGGCCCCAGGTCCCCCCCGTCTCTGGACGTCCCGATCACCCACGTTCCATAAGAATTCAGTCAAAACCAAGCTATCTTCCGGGGTACTCAACAAAAGTGTGTTAGTCTTGGGTCAGCCAGTAAAAATGATTTCCCAGAAGTAGACTTAATCATGGAATGATTGACGCGACACATGACCCCTTTTTTACAGTTGATCATATTAAATGACATGCAGTGAGTTACAGTTGTTTTATGAGCGATTTGTGTCTTTCTGTCTATTAGACCTTTGTTTAAGATCAGTCCAATTCATTCCTTTTCTACACAAACTTGTATTTACCCAATGTGTATTTGCCCTGTCTGTATTTTGTAGGTTATATTCCCATTATAATCAGTTTACACGTCAGAGTTGATTTTGTTCAGTATAGTTCTGCCTTGTACATCAGTGAAATTCTGGGCGATTGTGTAATGTCATTTGTCAGGGATAAGCACATGTTCCCGATCACTCTGTAATGCACATGCAGATGAGAACCCTTTTTATTTTTAAGGTTCCTGTGAGGACGACGTCCAGGTCCCCTGTGCTGTCCTGCCGAGACTCTCCCCTTCAGGGCATTGTGCAGTTGAGCAACCAGGCTGGACAGAGGAACTCCACCAGGTGAAATTCTTAGGGTTTCCTCTTCCTCCTCTCTGTCCGGTTTGTGAAATGGACCATTCTAGAAATGACCCCTTGCAGCTGTGGCATAGTAACAAGTTTGTCGGAACTTAAAATGTCCATGGCGCCAACCACAGGATTTTCTGTCTTGCTCTTTAACTGATGAATTGTTGAGCTATTATTTAAAGTAGGATGTAATATCCCCCCCCCCCCCGTGTAAATCGGAGGTATGTTCTGACGCCTTATCTCTCACACTCTCTCACCCTCCCCCTCACTCTCCCTCACTCTCTCGCCCTCTCTTCCTCTCACTCGCTCTCTCTCCCCCCCTCTCCCTCTCTCACCCGCCCTCTCCCTCTCCCTCCCTCTCACCCGCCCTCTCTCTCTCTCCCCCCCTCTCTCTCTCTCTCTCCCCTCTCTCTCCCTCTCCCTCCCTCTCCCC
>JAOYSI010000024.1:512284-541092 GCA_025775065.1 Hiodon alosoides | reverse complement strand
TTATCTAGGTGGAGAGGAGGAAAATTGCAGGAGAAGATCTTACAGCATTTACCCTTTCGAACAGACCTCAATGCCTGCAAAATACCTGCAAATTGCTGGAAACAACTTCAGTGTGAAGGGGGCTTTAGTGAGAAAATCGCATCATGCACTGAGATTAAGCAAGAGTAAAACACCTTTAAGCTGGTATCTAATCATGCGGAATCTAAGCCTTAATCAGCTCTGTGTAACAAGATGAAGTGGTTAGGCCTTGCATATCCAGAGGCAGCGATCAATCCTGGATGTAAAGACCCATCAGAATCTGATGGAGAACATTGCCATTACTCTGGAGCAGTCACAAGCACAAGTGAAATTTCATTTAAAAATAAAAAATAAAAAAGGGTTCACTTGTTGCCGTTGTTTGTTCATCACCAACTTGGTTCTGCTCGTTTCCTTGGTAGACAAAATCATGTCATTAATCCCGATGTGTAGACATTATGTAAGATAACTCAATTTATTCATTTACTTAATCCCATCTATTACTTCCTACTCACAGAGATAAGTCCTGGACGGCTAACTGGGCCCAATTCTTTGCCTTGGCTGCTCCAGCTTGCTTTTTACTGTTTACCCTCTGCGTTTAAAATGGCAATCAAGAAAGAAAAAAAAAAGATCCTAAACCCTTCAAACTTCTTAAAAGACCACTATCTCTCGGTTTCTCTTCAATTCCACAACACTTGAACCGCCTCTGTGCATTTGCGCCTTGGAATCCTCTACATGCTCCTCTCCAATTTGGAATTAGTTTCTTGCACATAATGGGAATTGCTCATTTATCTCTAACCAGGCCCTGTTGCTCCGCTTATGTGAATTTCCTTTCCTGTCTGAATTCCTCTTTATCTTCCTGCTGCTTACGATTGTGTAAATCATTCGACTCTTCTGCCTACTCCTGATGATCTATAGCATCTAATGTGCGATCCGTATTGGGTTACCTGGAGAGGCACTCTTTATTTACTTCGCCCCCTCTCTACTGCAGCAAAGCTAAGCTACGCTTTGGGTCAGCTGGTGTTTGGACCCCACATCCCACTCTGAGCGGTTTATTTTCCCACATTCGAATTTTAGAACTTCACCTGGAGGCATTCTTGCCATCTTAACCTTTTCAAATCTTACTGCTCACCCCCCTCTGAACATTATATACATAAAATGTCTTAGTGAAACAAACTGGATTCATTCACTCCTAAGAATGCATTCCATCAGTTTTGGAATTTTCTTATCTTGACTTCTACGGTAAGAACTTTCTAACCTTAAATGTCAAACTCACTCTTTTCTTCTACATTATGTTCTCCCCACCACTGTACACTGAGATATATACATAAATAAGGGAGATGAACTGGTCCATGAAAACAGCTACTGCAGAGTTCTGTTCCTTTTAGCATGGACGTTTAAACGTCACACAGGTTTCAACCCGTACCGGTTGGCTTTTGCGCGAAGGCCAGGATCGCGCTCATAGGCCTGCTGCTCATATCCCTGACAAAGACCCCTGTGCAGCCTCTCTCCAAATACATCAGCGTAGCTGGTTGCATGGTGACAACTGCTCCATAAGTAATGTCATGGACACTTTAACATGATGAAGCATGTAGCGGCCCTGTCAGCATGAATAATTCAAATCACCGACGCAATGGGGACTGACTGTGCAGCGAATGTCTGGTAACAGATACCTTGTAAAGGAAGGAAGGCACTTCTTAATTTTAGAACTCGGTACTTCTTTAAATTGCTACTGTAGAGAGAGACCTTCAGTCAGCAGCTCAAAGCAAACAAACCACGTGAAACCGAGTACTTTATGTTGAGTAACATGTGTTATACATATATATAATACAATGATTCTCTATCTTTTAAAGCACAAATACACCCTTTAAAACAAATTATTACCAAATTGATTTAAATAGATCCTTTACTGTTAACGCTGCAAAATCTGACAAAAGATAGATGTATGAATCCAGAGATAATTCCCCAGTGCGTGCCTAATAGCCAAACGTGTTTCCATCGGAGACTAGAGTCGACAAGTTGAAATCAACTCTGAAATTAGGAAATTTTCAGTTTTCAGGGGAATTTTTATTCAAATTATTTTTAATTATATAATTTTATTTAAATGGGTTTGTTTTAAATTAAAATTTCTATTTATTTCAATGTCTTTTTAAAGCCAATGATTTCAATTTCAGTTTAATTTAGCTTTTATCCCTATTAAATACGTGTCTTTTCAAAGTTTTGTTTTTTAATTTGTAAAAATAACTAGGTATCCAACACTTCAACTTAACAGAGAACTATACACAATACAATATATCTAGACTTCTCCTAAACTGCTATTTAAGTTGTCAGCAAATAGCATTTGCAACATTATGAAGGGTTGTGGGGCTAAAAATACATATTTAGTGCAAACTTACAAAAGAATACTTGCATGCACAAGTATGAAAAACTGAACGTTATTATGTTTGTTTTCAATCGCTCCCAGCAACGGTGTTCTTGTTTTATAAATCAGTGCGAAAATCAATCCAATCAATGCAGATAAGAAGCATTTTGTGTGGGACTAAACAAATGCATTTGTGAAAGATATACTCAATCCACTTTCACACCCTCGCAGGGCCCTCTGGAAGAAAACAAACCCCCTCCAAATCTCTCCAAACCCGGCTTAAGCATGGATGTTCACGCAGTAAACACCAGTTTGCACAAGCATGCTACAGGTAGGTGAACCAGGAATCTTACTGGTCTCAGGGAAGCCTCCTGAGACACACCTACACCACCACCAGCTCTCAAAAAACCAAAACCTTTGCTTTATAACGTCCGACATTGGACGGTGTGTTCCGTTCCAAGCACACAACTGTCCCAAAACTTTGCAGCGGATCTTAAACAAAGCCGATCCCCTTTCCTGCCAAACAAACATGACTTGCAGTACAGGAGTTTTTAATAGACTTTGCCACGGCGAGTGTGGCTGCTTTCGGGTTCCCTCTTCACAGACGTGTCCTTGCCACATTTCTAGCTGAAATCCTGAAAAAGGCGGCTAACAGACCCGACCAGGCAAATGCAGCGCTAGGTAACAGATGAAAAGCATTTCCACACTATTAAAATTTCCGTAGTCATTAGCAGATTGGCACTGACGGAGGAATAAACGGTTGTTGCGTATGCACATTCTAATACAGGCTGTGTGGAAAACATCTGCGTGGGGCGCTGATTAAAACGACCGTAAATAGCAGCGTTAAAATTAGCGCCCCTTTCGACTGGTTGGCGCAGTAACGTAACCGCCACACGCCATTCCAGTACAATGTAAAGTAAACCGTTAGGAGCGATGGTTCTGCCATTATAACAACCATATAACAATGTCAAAAGGAACATATCTAGACCACTACTGAGATCTGCTGGTGAGAAAAGATTCAGACTGCCAGAGCTAGCTGTGAGGCTGGGGGAATCTTTTGGCACTGGAGAAATCAAAGCTCTGAAAAATGGGATTTTACTGATTTAATTAAAACTTGGTTTGAAAGTGTCTCTGGCTTTCATTGATGTCCAGGCAATCACCATGTACGAGGGGTCGCTCTCTATTAAGGAAAAGGAAGATGAAAAATAAGAGTGGGGGGTGGAAACTGAAATAACTAATTTCCTATCTTGCGGCCGCTTCTCTATGAAGCAGCTCGGTTTAACCTTGAAGAGTAATGAGATCTGACTTGCTTAAATGTTAGCATTCTTAAATCATCAGGAGCTGCCTCGGAGGAGCCGATAATCACTGTGCCAAATTGCTGTGCTCGCTAATTTCATTTCTCACTAGTATTTGCTAGCAGTTAAAGTCGATTATTCAAGAACAGCAATTTAATGCTCCTGGGTCCCAGAGGTGTTACATTAAAATGTAATAACTTGCAATGTAAATGAAAACAAAAACCATTACTTTTTTTTTTTCTTTCCTCCCCCTGCCCCTCCACCGGGGGAGTTAGAAACTAATTCTCGGCCCATCTGGCAGCAATAATGAAGCTGGTGCCAGGCAGAACGCCCTGCTGCCACCTCAGAGCAGGAGGCTGGGTACCAGATTGGCTTTCTCCAGGCGCTCCAAGTCAGGGGGGCCCAGCGAGACGGCAAGCCTGGGTTTACCTCCCGTGTGCCCAGACCTGCTTCAAATGGTTGCGGGGGGGCTGTGGGGCCTTTTCAGGGGCTCAGAGGAGAATGTGATGCAATTGGCAAACACGTCCTCCATTCAGGGATTAGAAAGGCTTTATCCAATGTACTGCCTGAGATACAGGCAAAGGTGTTTTAGAGCTTTAAGATAACTTCCGTCTAGTTTTGGACTATTCCTCCACTGTTTAGCTCTCACTTAAGTCAAGAGCAATACCAATGCAAAGGAATAGAATTGAACAGCGAATCATTATCTGTGCAAACTAAAATACTTTAGAATATACTAATTTTTTCTCCGCCGGTAACAAACCAATTGAGATAGCGGCTGGTATTCATGGAAAAAGGCATCAAGTTAATTGAGTGAAATCCTGGATCTGATTAGGCGGATCTGATGAGGCCTTAAAAATCCAGTTATGTCTCGGTCAGTTAGCCCAGGAAGGAAGAAACAGTGAAACAGGTGGCAGAGATATCAACAGGTGTGCCTTTTGAAAAGACTAAAAAACCATAACCACTATTCTCACCGTCTGGCTGATCAAGTGACTGACTCACAAAAACAGATAGCAATTTGCATAGGAAAATCAGACTAAAAACGACATGTTCTATGTTGATAAAATCAGATTAGATCAGCCACACAAGGAGAATTAAACAAAGAAAGAAAGAAAAAAAAAAGAAAATAAGAAAAAAAACACTGGTCTTGCCACTGGATGTAATTGTGCTCCATTACCCAAGTAAAAACTTATCAGTAAGGTCAGGTCAGGGGAAAACCGCCAGCCATCCACCAATCACTATCAGGCATTTTAGGTCAAAAACTCTATGCGACCACTTTGTCTCCAATCCATTGGCACAAATAATTCTATAAAATAATAAAAAATAGATACACAGCATGAAGGGCAGAGTTGTGCTTTCCTAGTTTGCATTTACTCTTGGCCATACCTAAATGCATGTCAGCTCAGGCAAGACAGGAAATGGGCTGTGCCTGCTCAACACCTCTATTAGCTCAATCTCCTAACCGCAGCAGGAAGAGGTGACAGGGTGCTTTGACACCCTTGTTTCATATTTGTACGGAGAGAAGATAAAGCAGAGTATAAAGACAGCAGGCATCTCCCCAGCTTACCCTGTAAGACTCAACACTATCATTAACCGTTATTTTCCTCATGAAAGGAGCAGGATCCACTGGCAGCGTAACTATATGCAGCTTCTCGTTGGATGAGCTGCCTTACCTGCTACTCTTAAAGAGGCAGATGGGAATGGGGGAGGGGGCTGTCACATGTCTATTCTGTTGGAGATGGAGACGGAGACGGAGACAGGGTGGGGTGGGGGTTCTTGACAGAAAATCAAACAAGCGACTGTGTTGAGGTGGGAGTCCCATAAGCAAGGCTCAGGGCCTCAGATGGAAGAAATTGTGCGTTCGTGTGTCATTAGAAGATGAACGGCAGAACATGACCTACTTAGTAACTTTTCGAGTGTGCGTTTGTGAGCACACATTTATGTGAGAAAACTTTATCGGCCGTGTGAGTTTCTAAAACTAAAGCAAATTCCAGGGACAAGCGTAGCGTTCCAAATTTTCCACAATTGTGAAAGACTCACTCACTCAAGTATGGGATGCGCGGCATGAGGTGGGGGGGAAAGTGAATAAATAAACGCTTCCACACACCACTCAAACACAATCCTGGAATCCGCCAGGGCTATGAAAAGAAACATTTTAGTTCCTGTGTAAAAACTGTACAGCCTTGGGCTTGCCTTAATTTCAGCCTTTGTTTACATTGTAGCGGAAGCTCTTGGGCTTCAGTTGGGCCTTCGGGCCTTTTGTCTCCGAGTAGAAGAGGTCTAACTCGGCGCCTCCAGCAATCTGTCTAAAGGTTCCGTTACTTCATTTTCTTCTACTGTGGAGGTTGGCCACGGGTCGCAGACTAAAGAGAACGCTGTCGTCGCAGGTATTTCCTGTTTATTCACGAAAAACACTCGTTAGGGCACCGGAGACAAACCGAGTGACAAGCGCTTATTTTCAAAGCTCAGCTACGCTTGCAGGAACTGGGCGGGCTGGGTCTGGGAATTTTACTCAGGGCGGCTGGGATTACTACACGAAGAGGCCCGGGAACACACAAAAGAGAGAGAATACCTTTAACACTTCTGCTCCTCTTCAATTCCGTCCCTCTCCACACTGAAGGATACCCACTGAACTCCCAGAGGGCTTACGCTGAAGCTGAATCGCCGGGGTTCCTGTGCCTTTAAAAACCCGCCTTCTCGCGCGGAGCAGAATTAATAAGCAGCAACGCAATATAGCTGCGTGATGTACTGCGTTCCCTCTACTGTATAATCAGGTTGCAGGAGACCGGGCCCTGATAGAGGAAAGGGAGCCGCGGGGCCAGAGAGAGCCACGGCCATTTTTAATACAAAAATACTACTCTTCCATGAAGCCATAAAGCCCGGCTTTTTTATTTTATTGAGGTGTACATGCTATTAACTTCCCCGTTAAAAGTCAACGGCAGATGAAACCGCGCCTACGTCAGGGGGAGCGAGCGATCCAGCCGGGGGTTACATCAGCTCACATCAAGCCGCCTTCCCGCGCTCAGCTCCCGGTGCAAGACGGTGCAACTTTTAAGATAGGGGGAGCCCTCCTGATCCAGGAATAAATGCTTCCAACGAGGCTGCCCCCAGTCCAAAAAAGGGAGCTTCTCTCAACTTGCACAGCAAACACAGATCACAGCCTAAGAAATAGATGCTTTCTATTTAAGGTTTAATTCATGATCAAATTTGGAAACTGATATGAAGATGTGATATTATAATGGAGCATAAAAGGTGCGGAACCATATAGGAACACTGGCGAACACCCAGAGCATTCATTACGACCTTCATTAAAGGTTTTAAAATCTGCATTTAAAGCTATCGTATGGAAGTAACATTTAATTGAGGTTTGATTATGGCACATAAAACACACCACGCATTCAAAGAGAAGCGGTAAAACTAATGCAATGCAACAGATTAATGAAGCAGTCGATGATCCCGAAAGCGTCCCCATTTAGTAAAATTTACAAAACCAAAAGTGAGATAAATATGCAGCTCAGATGGCTTTTAGTGACAGACTAAACATTTTGTCTGCCCGGTATGCACGTGTGTGTGTGTGTGTAATCATACAAGTTACATAGGTAGGACAGATATTAGGATGAGGCTCACACATTCAGCCATCTATAATTGCTTCTTTAAATGATCTTTACATGATCATTGCTGTTCCCAGAACCCATATATAGTTTTACTAAGACAGTTGCTTGCATATCAATGGCCTTTAGTAAGCATGAAACATTCCTCCGTAAGAATACAAAGACAACAATGTGTTCATTCGCAAGCTCTTAGGACAGCCTAAAAACTTCAGGCAAAAAAACTAATCAAAGCACATAAAGCACTAATTCAATCGAACCTAGATGGAATTTCCCGTAAACTAAAATGCTTAGTGCTTTGAGTTAACTTTCTACGAATTAACTGTGAAGGCACTTCTCAAAGCCAAGCTTCCACTAACCCACCATGTCACCTCTTTGTTCAAACGGCCTCTTCCAGAAAACCCTTTGTGTCAATGGATTTAAATGCACCCCCCTTAAATATACAAAAATGAAAAGGGTCCGGGTCCGGGTCGACAAAGTTTCCTTCACTGAATGATTCTGGCCGCCAACCTAGGGTGTGCAGCCAGTGGAAAGGATTTTCAAACCGCCATTCGACAGGCCCCAAAAGCCGGAAGCCTTTATCTGGAGCACATGATTGATGCGTCGTGGGCCCTGCTGTGGTTAACAGCAATTTTTATCTGTTGCTAGCAGCAACAGCCCAGGTCCCCGGCGAGAGCGGAGCAGCAGGCCTCTGCTCTGAAGCAGGCCCGCACACGGGGATAAACAAATAGGTTTTTCAACCCGGACAGCCCTCATGGCGCGCCTCTGACAGAAACGGCCCCGCTGGAAAGGCAGGCAATGTCAGTGTTTTAACCCGGTCCCGCTGGGCTATTGGTTTCCTTTACTAATTTTCACCGTGTGCGGGGCCAGTGGTGTGTGGACACCTGCAAGACGACAGCAAAAAAAACCTGTCGGATGCGAAGAGGGGCCGAGATTAAGGGGAATGTAAAGTGATCCCGAGTAGGTTGGTGAGATGGGCAGAGCGGAGCCGGAGACCTCAACGTCCCACACTAATGCTGCAACATTAGCACCGCTGCACCGATATGATCCAATACGTTTTTTTTTTTTGTTTTTTTTGAAGAGACTATAAACCTAATGTGATGATTAAGCATGCAGGACAGCAGACGCTGCTACCCTTTTAAAATTTCATTCTACATTTAAGGATTTTAAATAATGCTATACATTTTCTGTATTTTAAAAGAGTCGTAGCATTAGATAAATAAATTCTAAGCATAATTTGAAAAAGAAAAAAGAAAAAATAGCCACCCTTTCCCTGCCCAAGGAAAAGATAATCGATTACTTAAAGAAACTAACATTTTTTAAATAAATGTCCTTTATTCTGATAAATGTCCTTTGAAACATATTTAAATAAGTTTCAAATACTATATCCAGAAGCTGATCTGAAAGGTAGATTTCTATATATAGTGAGTGTGAATAAAAAATCTACACATGAGACTGAGGTTTTTATGGCACAATTTTCAGAAACATACACCAAGATACAAGTCGCTGCCTTCCTTATCGTTCCTTGCTCTTTGTAGCCATAGGCAATGAAAGCTGTGGTGAGCGTGATCGCTACATCTCTGCGAAGGGGCTTTTTTATTGAAAACTGTCTCCCTCTCCGCTTTCTTTTAAGTCTGCAGAAGAGATCGGGCAGGAGACAGCTGCATTGAGGCACTCTGGCATTTGCCTGTCCATTTCAGCCTATCTCCAGAGGCGCAGAGAGCTCCTCATTTATCGCCAGTCCCAGAGAGCCGGGTAAATCACCAGCCCCTAGGCCAAGCATCGCAAAGAGGCTGGCGGAAGGAAAAAAAAGCCCAAGTTAGGATATTTTCATCCTAACCTGGGAGAAACAACAATAAAGTCTGCACAAACGGCAACTGGAGAAATTTCCTCTAATAAACAAAAATGTGGCATCCATCTTCCTCTGACAGGAAGCTGTGAGTCATCAGCTGTCAAGCTAGAAGTGGAAAATCTCACACAGACTGGTACTTGGAGCCCTTCATGCTCAAAACTATCTAACTGTACCATGTTTACGTCTAAGATCATATTGTATCTAACATCCTCAAAGACGCAACACCTGGCATCCACAGTTCCATAGCTTTCATTTCACGATCTCAACAATGGCTGGCTTACTCTCAAAACAGGCCTCGGTAAAATAAAAATCCAAAAATAATCTGTTCTCCATTCATACAGTTTCTCGGCTCCCTTTTCTCTCCAAAATAACAGAGCGGGATGTTCTTACAGATGTTCTTACTTTCTTCTACCAAACAATCTCCTGGGCGTCAAACAGCAGAACCCCACGGACCGTCCTGGACCAAATCTAACCACTGTCGCATGTGCAATAATTAAATTTAAGGATAAACATTGCTACTATTTCATTGCAATTAATTCAACCCGTAACCAAGCCTAACACCTCTAAGAGTGTGGGAAAAAAAAAAAAAAAGTAAACAGTCGATCTAAATTTGCATATGAAATACATGCAAAGAAAATACACACAGCCTTACATGCTAGCAAAAAATTTTAACTGATAAAACCTATATAATAATTACAAAATATATACCCATGGCTTGTATTGCTGACTATAGTTTGCTTACCTTCTGCAATCGTTATTGAAAAACTGCGGTAGTTTGTTCAACAGTGTGCCTGCATGCGCTGCATGTGCGATTAACTTTTTCCTGTTAACGTGGACCTAGGCAGTGATACATGTTTAATGTACGTGATAGGCAGGGCGAAACAGGCTTGATTTGGTCCAATGTAATTTCGCAAGGAAGTATTAGGGAAACTGCCTCTCTCCCAGCGCAACGGCTTTGATTTGGTCTGGCCTTTAGTTTGTCACGAAGCTAGCCGTTCTCCGGGTGAAAAACGCTCTCTACTCCACAGGAGCAGACTAATTTCCCCACGGTCACCGTATTGTGGATGTCTTTGCTGGCTTTGATCGTGGTGAGGTGATCAGGTCGGCTTGGTCCTACTAACTGTCAGGTTTCAGCCCCACCTGGTTTTCCTCCAAACTGGCAGAATACTTTAACAAGTTACATCCCTCTACCCAAGTCGATTGATTTCCTCAGGCTCCTCACAGGTTTCTACATACATGGCTGATAACTCACAGTAAGTATGATAAACTCTCAGAACATTGTCCTGCTGGCCAACTACAGCTGCCACTCACATCAAGATTAACCTTCTGCACAAAATGGTCCCCAGATCTCTCCACTGGCTTGTAATTACAGGTGGCATCCATATCCGGCATACAAAGAATTTAGTTTTGTGACCCCCACAAACCCTCAAAATTCTGTACACTAAGCCTTCACCATGAACTCTGTTACTGTATCCAGTCCATCTCTCCATCTCCTCCTCAGCCTCATCCAACCTCAAGAACCCTTGGTAGCAGGCTGAACTACACAATGCTACACGACGAAACACTTTAGTCACTAGCCACTTCCTGTTACCTTCTCAAAATGATCAAGGTGGGTTTGTCCAAGACATCTCAAGGTGCAATTAAAATGATTTTACTGGTATGAATTATCAGTAATTGTGATGTTTGTCAATTGTTGTTAGTATTACAAAATACCTGCGATTACCAGTGGTCCAGTGTGCATTACACACCTATCGCATACCCTGTAATCTGATGCAAGTCCCCCTAGGTAAGAAATGCAGCCAAATTAACCAGCAAATAATCATTTTTGGAGTTTATGCAAATAAACTGATCATCTCATTCAGCTCAGCTGCTCAACAATTTCTCATAAAAAAAGGAGAAAAAAAAAGATTTATTTTTAATCCTGCAAAAAATATAGCATCTCACCAGGTATAGCAGATGTCCAATGAAATCTATCCGCTTGAAGCAGAAGGTGTCAAGAAGCGGTCTGAGGAGCGGGCTGAGGTACGCAGGAATGTCACGAACAACCCGAACCTTCCGTGAACCGTATATTATTAATGCAGTGGCCTTCCTCGTGAAACGCAAACGGAAACAAGGTTCAACAGTGGGGACCGACTGCTCGGATGCAGCTAAAACGAGCCTTGCCGTGGCACAAACAACTCAGCATAGAGCAGCACTCTTTCTGTTTCCACAGGATTATGTGGCATTTCAAGAACACAGACGCCAAAATTATCAGTACTCCGTACACCTATATATGGGCACTATTTATGACTTCCATATATAACATATTAGTTGAGGCGGTAAAATCCCCATCTTTGGCAGGCTTATCGCACAAACAAGTCCTAGCTGTCACACACACCGTTTTAAACTTTCACACATTTCCAGCCCTGTTCTGCAGCATTACCTTGCTGAATTAATGATAAGTAAATTTAGTTTCAACACAATGTAATCACACCATATGAGTTTTCTCAAGGTCTTCATCAAATCTAGAAATTGAAGTTTTGTGTTTTTTCTCTCTCTTTTTTAAAAAAAAAACTTCTCCACGTAGGTGTTACTGTGAACCTTTAAAATGTAACAGCCCTTGCAGGCAACGTAGGAGACATATGGCAGAGAAACCGCGGAGGCGTTATCTCCTATAGAAGAGGAAAACAAAGTGTCGAGAGAGATTTGTTTTTGCTTCTTCGTGCTTGGTGACAGATAAAAGGCTTGTACTCTGAGCTTTCTGAGAAACGGGGGGGGGTGATGTTGATGATGGGCGCGTTGGGCTGGCCATCAGATAAACCCAGTTCCTGCCTTCTGCCCCGCGCTTTGCGCTTCTGCCCCCGCACACCTCAGCCACCTCTCCCAGACAACCCCAGAGGCCCCTCAGTCTCACCACAACGCCCAGAGGGCTTGCAGATAACGCCTCTCGCCCTGAGAAGCGAGTGCACCTCCCAGGCAGGGGCAAGAGCACACCCGCAAGCACCCCAGAGGGCTCCACCGCAGATAGAGCGGGGAGATAGGGAGGCAGGAGCGTGACATCGTGAGACTTCCTGCCCCAGCGCATTCTCGCTTTCCATCTCACTCTCTTTCTCTGTTAAACACTACCTATTGAGGACCGGAGCTTCCTCCATTGTGCGCAAGCTGACAGTTAAACTAAAGGCCGTCAAAACGCCGTACAATGGCATGAGGTTTCACTCCCCTTTGAAAATCAGCTACGCGCAAAACAGAACCTGCCAACTCGCTGAAGAAAAACTGAAGAAAGATCAATGCTTTATTTTTGTTTTCCTATGAACTCCTGTACTTAACTCATGGTCTGATTAGTAGTGATTTAAATGATGAATTTAGGGTTGGCAGCTCAGCAAAGAAGAGAAGAAGATTACTGGTTGCTACCTCTCTCGGAGACATTTATCAAATGCTTTACGAGAGCGCTGTATTTTCTTTATGGCATTTCTGCTCAGAGACCGATGCTTTCAACGCGTAGACTAGAATACAGACGAGAGGTCTAAGTGTAATGTCTGGCTAAAGTCTGAACTCCTGACACGCATCGCAAACAGATATCAGCACCACACTGGCTACGCCGCCAAATGTGGGATCATCGTAAAAGAGCAGACACATCGGCCTAAAATACGTCCGGACAACGTTGCACTATTTAATCAGCCAGCCATCCAAAAGTTAAGGCCTTTTACTGCAAAATGTCTCCCTAACGGCGACTAATGGAATTAAAACGCCCCCCCCCGTGTCCCAGCCGTAAACCGCCGCAGCTCCATAAAGCAGGAAAAAGTCACTTACCGAATAGCCCCGTCCTGACAGAGAATGAGTGGAGCTCTGTGGGAAGAGAGAGGAGAACAGCAGTGACCTTTAAGAAGCGCTCCGTACAGACGGCGACACGTCTGTGTCAACATTCGCCTCAACCTTTACGACGCGGGCCTCTCCTCGCCCCCCATTCGGCTCAAGCTGACGGTTCACAGGGTTTACTTCTCCAAACACGGCCCCGGTGTTTGAACCAAGTGGGTGCGTTCCTGCTTTAAAAATGCTTTGGGCGATGCAGGACCCAGCTAAGATTTGTCACGTGTAACTCTGATGCCACTGGTGCCTACGGACGAGCGAGCGCGGTGCTTAGCGCTGGTGAAACCTGAATAAATTTTTGCAAGGAAAAGAACATCTCATCGGCTTCCCCCTACATTCATTTTATGTTTATTGGCGCCAGTCATTGTGACACTGACATTGGTGGCAATAAGAATCCGCTTGCCACGGGTCCCGTTAAGCAGCTGGAAAGATTCAGTCCAACCATGAAAACATTCCCGGGCCTTATCAGTCTTTCCACCGGTGACGGTTCCACTTGTGACTTGAGACTGATATGCTGACACCACCTACAGGAATGGTGTATAGGCACGCTAAAACAGGAAAACATTTTTTGTTTAACACGGGAAAATAATTCTAATTGCAGTGAATTCGGTTTGAAATATGTCAATTAAGTCAATTAGTTTCGGCGATATTGACAGCAATGATGATTCAGTGACTTTCTCAGGACTGCATATAGTCGGGAAAAAAACATTTCTTAGGGGCATGACCAGAGTCGACAGAGCTGCAGTTTTGTCCCGAAAAGCTCGAGGAGAATACAAATGTCCAAATATCCCCTCCTCTTCACTTTCCCCCCTTTATTCCCCGTTTTGATTGGCAATTTCCACTGCAGTCTCAGGAGGTGTCTTTTCTGCTAGTCCAATTTTAGCCTGGCCTAGAATCCATCGCCCCCCCACCCTCCGCTAGCCCTTCTTCCCCACACCAGCCCATATCAACCGGGCCGCTCCCTCTCATTCCGGAGCCACCCCTACCGCGACAATTAAAGAGGTGTTCCACAGCCAGCGGAAGACCGCCCTGGCAGGAACCTATAGACTGTTCCTGTTCCATTTTCCCCCCATCTCCCCGAGCCAATGGGAGTGGGCGGAAGGCCGGCAGAGCAAAGCAGAACATTGCAGTCTATGTTCTTCTCTGAGCGCGAAGGAGAAAGCGAGGGCGTATGTGACCGCCAATGTTCCCGCGTCTCCGCGCATGAGCGTGTGTGTGTTTTGATTGGCGGGAGGGAGGCAGTAATATTTGAAATTAGACTAACTATGTTCATTCAAGTTGGCAAGTTTTCAGGAGAAAGAGAGGCTTATTTAAATGATAATGAGGGACAATCTATTCGATTTAGTGCGGGTGGAGGGGTAAAAAAAATCCATTAAATTGTCAGCGGTTCATAAGCCATGGGGTCAGGATACAGCTAAACACTTTCTCTTAAAAGCCATTATACATGGCTCTCTATAGATTTCTGCAGCTCTAAGGACTTCAAAAAGGATTTAGCAACCCGGCCCAGAGGGTAGAGGTTGGAGGGTTGTGTTGGAGGGAGGGAATGAGGGATAATGGTGGCAGCTTTTCAGGGTTAACTAAACAGCCCCAGAGAATAGAAATGTGGCTCCATCCGCCCCCTAATCCTCTCCCATTTCCACGCCCCTCCTACATCTCCTGAAAGCAGCAGTGAGAAGGGAGGCGGGGCCGACCTGTTTTCTTCGGGGCCAGACTATTGGTTTTGAGGTGTAGAAGGGTTGAAAGGGCCAATCAGAGCTCAGTCAAGCGTGAAGTGATGAGCCAAAACAGGCCCATGCCTTGATCCAGCAGGTCTTTGGGAGCCACAGTGGGAGTGGGTGGGAGCGGCCGAACCATAGCGACCCCCCCCCCCCCCCCACCCAGTGTTACCTTCCCTTACATACACGTACACCGAAGCACTTGAAATCCTGTTACCTTTCTCTAATCCCCTCCCCATCCATTGGTTCTGGAGACCAGCTGAACTGGAGGCAGCGGTGACTTAGTCGAGCAAACAGATAAGGACCATGTCGAAATGAGGATAAAAAAATATTTTAAAAGAGCTGCTTTTTGTGCGATGGTTGCTGAGGAACAGCTGTCGACAGTGCAAAAAAAAAAGAAAAGAAAAAAAAGAGGTGTGGCATAGATTAATCTCCATTTCCCCCCACAGTCACACTGAAATCCTGTTTATACCGCTTTAGGGTTAAAGAATATAGGCTTGAGTGACATTGTATTAACATAAATCTCTCAATGGTACAAATTACTTCAAGTAGATATGCTTGCTGGCTGACAGTAATCAAGGTTTAAAAATGCAGCCAGTAGGGGACTATCTTTTTAGGCCACAGAAATGGAGGCCGTCTCAAGCGTAGACGTGGAAGGATATAGATGGCGTGACTACAACTATCCACATTTTGCACCATTTACTTGGCAGGAGATTAGAGAGACACGCCGTATCTAACGCAGTCAGCGATTACAGCATGCAGTTTTTAACAGGTCCCCCCCCACCAAATTCTGTCGCATTTCACTGTCAGGGCTGTCAACAGCCATCTCCCTTTTGATCTGCCAAAACCGCCTTTTCCCCCATATCTTTCATTAGAAAACCAGGCTGTTACGCAGCTCCACGAGAAACTGCAGGGAAGGGAATGCATAGAGGGAGAATAGGCGGACAATAAGGGAGACGTTTTCCCCTTTTCCCTGATTTAATACAGAATTTTGTAAACACATTTAATACGTTCTAACAAAAACATTTTACGTAATAAAAAAAAAAAAACTACTATCTTTTTTAAAGCAAAGCATTTTTAATACCACCCCCCCTCGGTAGTAAATTAACTGCTTGATTGAATTTAGCGAGGTTCAGAAGGACTGTTTGACAGGCATTAGTTAGAAAGCATTTTCCTTGTTCATTTAAAAGTAGTCACTGGGGATACTGCATAAATTCTCATTACTTTCCTGTATCTCAATCATATAATTGTATCGTGCTAGCAACACCAGCCCAATCCGAGCCTTTCCACTCTGGCTCTTAATGCTTCACAAAGCCCTGAGCTAGTTAGCATATGGACAAAGGCAGTGTGGTAATTGGAAAGATTATTAACTCCTCACTATCCGGGTCACTAAGTCAGATTCCGCCTGGGTCGTGTCAGGCGGTCCAAGTATTTGACCCAAGTGCTGGTCCAGTTGTAATGGCCGTGGCATTTCTCTAAGCCACACGGTTTCCCATTCGGGCCGGGTGTATTTTTAGCGGCCCCAGATTTATGAGGTGCGAGTGGCTCGGCCCCTGTCTGGGGCGGTACGCCAGCTGTCCGCCGGCCCTTTTCCGAGGACTCAGCAGAGCAGAGTGAAAAATGGACAAGGATTCTCCCGTTTGACACATGGGGGGGTGACCTGGGGCCCTGTCCCGAATGCGGAGGCTCTTACCTCACTGAGGGGGTCTTTTGAGTTGCTCCGCTGGGGCCTACTCAGGTCCTGCAGGGCCTCGTCCTCACTGTTCCTTCCCGGACGGCCCCCTGGCTCCTTCATCTGCGAGAGCAAGACACAGGCCCTCCCTTTACATTCCGTTGGCACAGGACGAGCTCTGGAATGGGTGCAGGGCATCGGAAGTCAACACAGCAGCAAGTGTCATCAGCTGTCAGACAGCGCTCTAAAACCCTCGGCAGAACTGTCCCGGCACCACGTTGATCCCACAACAAAGGCAACAGAGATACAAGCGCATCGAACAACCGAGAGCAATACGGTTTAATGTATGTCGCGCAAATCACTCGGCTCTCGCTGAATTATTTAATGTCTGGAAGGTATACGGTGAAGCAGTGTGCCCTCAGATCTATTCCGGTCGCCGCCCGCTTTTTGTGCTCCGCATTGCGTTCTCGAAAGGCATCGCCGGCAAGCGCCAACCTTCGGCGCGGCAGAATGTGCTGAAACTCTGACCTGCGGCGCCGGTTCGCGTTTATTCTAAACGCAAGCGAGCACTGACGTTAACAAAAACCGCTCACGTTAGCCTCTTAGCCGCGCTGATTGCGATCTGCAGATCAGGCAATGAATTGGAAGCACAAGGTTACTTTTTCACGTTAATAAAACATACAGGGCCTCCGTGTTTTGGCAACCCGGGAAAATAAAAAACCTTGCGCTTCTTGGCAAACGCCCACGCTTCTCAGACAAGCCAGAGCTGCCCAGCTGCAGGTGTATACTACATCTCCACAAGCATATTACACGCGTCTCCTGGAAGAGAATGACAGGGGGCTCCAGGGTGTAATCCATCTGATAAGCAACGGGTTAGTCTCTTGCGGTGCAACCCGGTCGTGCTGAAACTCAAGACCTCCACTGTAAATTAAGCAGATCGTTGCTGCAATTAACCTTTCCCGGTATATTTCAATTATGGCCCCCGGCTGGGTAGAATTAAAAGGGTCATCAGCTGATCTGACAGGTCTTGTTCGCTGCCACCTGGCCATGAAAGGCAGGGGTATTTGCCCGCCTTTCTGCCAACCAACGGTGAGCCAAATTGACACAACTCCCCTTAATTAATCCAACAAACCTCAGTCACGGCCTGCTGATTGGACAAATAAATTAGTGTCCATCAACACTTGACAGTGAAGTAGTAGTGCAACTATAACGGCACCAAATAAAGAAGAGATTATGGTTCTCCACCGGCTTGTGTGCTGATCCGTTCTGGCATCGAGAAAAACCGGACTAGACTAACTAGGGCGGGAGGTTGACACTGCAGCCCATGGCTGCAACAGTGGCTTAAGTTTGCTGGGTTAACAAGCTCTAAATTTATAACGCATACGGCTCCGTATTGACTATAAGGGAAAGTCAAATTTGACATCCGGCTAAATTATGTGGTCTGTTAGAAGCATTTACAGAGACATGCAAGACTGAATCCAATACGGACCAAAAAATAATCTACAAGAGAAACGGGCATTAAACGGGCATCAGTGAATAAAGTGTGAGGTAAAGACCAAGCAGCGTTGCCGTTCGATTCCATCTCTGAGCACGGCAGTGACAGCATGTATTAACGTAAGCCACGCACTGTCCTCCGGTATCCAAGTCGCTGCACGGCGAGACGGATCAAGGTCAACGCAACCCCAGCGCCACTGCATTGATCACCGCAGGACTTTGAAACGCTCCTGCGTACAGTTTCCCCCCCGAAAACGGCGGACTTTGTTCTCCGTCGCCCAGATTAGACGCTTTTGTT
This sequence comes from Hiodon alosoides, assembly GCA_025775065.1. NCBI lineage: Eukaryota > Metazoa > Chordata > Actinopteri > Hiodontiformes > Hiodontidae > Hiodon > Hiodon alosoides. Next base: position 522,938 of record JAOYSI010000024.1, on the reverse strand, counting down.
CTGCGGATGAGTTCCCTCACTGCCGGATCGCTCGACTCAGGGCAAGGTTAAACAGGTTAAACTCGGGGAGCGTGGCTTAAAAGAAGCCGAAATATAAATACACAAGCAAAGTCTGTTTTACATGAATAATGTACTGGAAATTAGCCCCATTAGTCTCAGTATTGAACGCGGCGTCTGTGGACGTTCTCTGGGGGCCCCGCTCTGTGCTCTTTAATTATCTTCAAAGGGCTCTCTTGCTTCTTAATTTCCCCCAAGTTGAGCGCTGACTCCAGCCTGCTCATTTGCGCAGAACTGCAGGGCTTTGGCGGCAGCGCTCCTGTTGGAGAGACGCGAGTGCTGCCGTTTGGCTGCCGGGCGAGCCAAAGGCCGATCAATCTGCAGCTCGGCAGGTGAGGGGCGGCCCAAGCAGGGGCGTTTCAGCGGGAGCAATCAGACGGCTTGTTTTAATGGTCTTTTGAACCCCCCTCACCTTGTAGAGTGGATGCGCTGGGGCCGGCTGCATAGAGGGCTTTGCGACTGCTACCTCAAATTATGAAGCAGCGATCGCACCCCTGTGACCCCCCTGCCACTGGAGGTTGTGCTTTGGAATCATCTCTGTGTCAGTCCTTATTATAGTGAGGCGCGGCCAGGCCTCCCGTTTGAGCTCCCCTCCGAGGTTCCCAGCGTCGCAGGGCTGAGAGCGAGAAGCAAGGCTTTCGGGGAAGGATACAGATCCTTCCTCTAATTTGTTCTGAAAAGTGTCCCCCGCTCAGGACCCTCACCCCCATTAACCCAGCCAGACGGGCGGCTGCTGCCGGCAGGGGGGGTGGCAGCCCAACGGCCCAGCGGTGTGCCACCTCTGCGTCCCGCCGCGTCAGCCCAATCTATCAGCTCATTATCCCCAGCGCAGGCCAGGGCATTGAGAAGCGCACTTTAGGGCCACAGGCCAAATTGATTCATCTGCCTTTCTGTTCTCCAGGCTCAGAAGTGGCAGCTGCTCAGAGGCCGGGGAGGCAGCAGTACCGGAGTTCCTGGCTTTGTTCCCACCCCTCCCTCCTGCCACCCCACCACCGCACGCCCAAAGTCCCTGGATGGAAATTAGCCCAAGGACAAAGCATTAGATTTACTTCCGAGAGACCAAATGGATTTCACTTTTATTTTGAGTCAAGTCCCAGCATATCCATTAAGTGTCTTAACTATGTATTATTCAGACACACTATAATGGATGAGCACATAAAATGGGTACACATTTTATACTAGGTTCTAAAATGCCTCCATTACTTTTTGCAGTTCTGTTGGGAGTTAATCTCCACCGTGAGGACGCAATAATCTGCTTGTGCTGTAGCAACAAATCACGGAACTGTTTTCATTTAGGGGGGAAAAAGAGAGATCAGTGTGATTATAACAATCATTTTTATTTAATTAAGAATTTTTTTTTTTTTTTTTTTTTTAAATACTGGTTTGAAATAGAAGCCCTCGGATTTACTTGCACACCAACACAAATGAACAAAACCCTACACAAAAAAACAAAAACAATAATAAGTCAGGCTAGTGAGACTCCCACACATCAAGGCTGGAAACCTCTTCTAGTCCTCCAGACGGCAAACATGAAAGCCCCGCCCTATTATTATTTTTTTATTACTATGTCTGTCCCCAGAGAGCTCACTCCCTGTACGTCAGCCCCTGGGTGCTCCCTGGAACAGAGGTCTCCTGGACTCTCCAGGCCTTCAGCGATCACTGCGTCGGGTCTCTCCGGGGGACCGCACCTGCTCCTAAAACCACCTGTCTTAGGGGCCAGGGATCCCCACATCTGTCCCCCTTTACCTGTCAAGGGAGCGTAATTAGAGCAGAGCCAAGCCCCTAGAGCGTTATCTAAGGTACAATAGTTCATTTTAAGGGAAACGCGCAGCATGGCAGACCACCAGAGGGACGTTTCGGTCTCTTTCTCTACCTCTCTGGTCATTTGTGTCAGTCCAAAACCGTTTTATCTCTGGCTAATGGAAAATTGAATTTTCAGTGAAGTTTTCAGGCGCACAAGTGTCAAAATCACCAATAATGCAGCCGTGCCTTAAATGTGCCTTAAACACCATGCAAATTGTTCAGGATTCAAATTAGCCAAATTCAAATCATGTACTCCATTTTGTGATGTGGTTCATCCAAAACCATACATGTTGCGCTTTGGCGTTTGCAAGTCAAAGTTGGCTAAACTTTAAAATCATGCAGTATCACATGATGCAAAGACAGATGATAAGACTTCAGCTTGTTCTAGGCCTATTATCAGTCAATCATTAACAAATGTTTACAAGGGCCATTTTTGAGTACGTTTTAGTTATCATTTTTGTGTATAATAAAATATGTTTAAATATAAATAAAAATAACCATTGAATTCATAGCTTTATAAAGGTGTAGCATTGTTTAGTTTTTTTTTTTTAATTATTATTATTTAATGTACAGCTTTAAGATGAAAACATATTCCAGAACAAATAGTCAGCTTGGGAAAATTTCCATGGGAGATAACAAAAAAATGATATCCAAATGAATAAAAGAAGACCCCTCTCTACATCAATCTAGTCTAGTTTGGCCACAGAGCAGCAATCCACATTGAAAAGATACCAAATTAATTCTGGTTCAAAAATAGTCCAGGCTGTCAAACTGGGAATACTGGATCTCAAACGGAGCCCTGCAGTGAAATTAAATTTCAGGTTCCTGAAAAGTCCACTCTTATTATCACTTTCATGGACAAGTTAATAAAAGAGTGATATTCGTGCTGAGCAAGATGACTCTACATCACGAACGCACTGCCAAACACATAAAAAAAAAGATTTTAATTAAACTATAAATTAAAACCACTACTGTAGTAGTACATGCATTATATTATCTTTAATTAAAAATAAAGATGGAGTGTTAATCAAGGTCACGTTTTTTTTTTTGAGAGTAGACTGGGGTGAGGGGTACGACAGATAGATAACAAAGGATAAGTGTCAAAGCGGTTTAACATTTCATTGGGTGGCTGAGCAGTTGATTGGCAGAACATGCATTTGTGAGCGACTATACAACAGGCAGCTCACAGGTAAACAGTACACAGGCATACTGGGGCATAATCTGGGCTTATTTTATAGGCAGCGAGCACGTTAAATCAGAAGGGGAGAATGGTAGAAATGAGCATGCTGTCACTCTAAAGGCTGAAAGGAGCGTGAAACTTTAATAAGAGACAGGCGCTGTGTGTAAAACAACTAACCCTGGATAAGGCAGCTGTCACTGCTGACTGAAGGCGCTTTGACTGTTTGCGTCTGCGAGGTCTCTGGGCTTTCAGACGTTTCAGACAGAAGATCCACGGCTGTCCATTATTTTAATGTTCAATTTATGTTCTAATAGCTTTTTTTATACTGCGCAACTGCAAGAGAAGAGACTCAATGCTTTAAAGTGTTTTGGTGAGCGGAGCTCTTTGGACTCCAGAGACAGGGTTCAAGTGTTTCTCTCTTCAGCCTTGTCCCATCTCATATAAAAATGTCTATATTCCACCAAATACAACCCGTTCTTCATTTGAGATATTTAACTTAGCTAAATACAAACAGTTTACCTCTTCACCACAGTGAATCAAAATAACAGTCATGTGCGAAATATCTCCGATGACACGTCAAACTGCTAACCAAGCCCAGGCCTGCTTCTCTTCAGCTGTTGCCAGAGACTACCTGGAGGAAAGACGGCTGCAGCTTGGAATTTAAATCAAGACTGATTTACAAGTCTTGATGAGGCCTCTAAAGAATAAACTGTTGAATTAATCAAGTGTATACCCTCTTGTTGACCCTAAAATATTTTCTCCTTATGTAAACGCTAAAACTTTTATTTTTGAAGGCACACAGCCAATCGTAAATCATCTCAAACAACGTGATAAAATGAAATAAAAACAGGGCTTGAGTATCTTCAAGAGCAGGAAACGACAGGCGTGGAAAACGAGCAGGTGTTTTACGTTTGCGGGGATTGATAACTTTTGGGAAAGATTGGCAAGGAGAAGACAGGAAGAGGCTTCCTTTTATTCCCAATATTCCCAACAGTGAGCTCAGCTCTTGCACTAAAAAGAGTGGAGAAACGGATCAACAGTATACGTGTTCCGATTGGATATGCAGCCCCATTTCTGGTAATCTTCCTGAAGACCGCCATCTTCGATTCATTCGTCCATTACGCCTCAGGACAGAAAAATACAAAATGCTCATCCGCTAATATTGGGGTATAACTCCAGTAAATATAAGCATTCCCATGTCTTACGAGCCATTTGGTTTTGATTCCGTTTTTACATTACGAATTTCTGTAGTAAAGAATCTTTATTCCAAGCTTAAAATTTTATATTTACTATGTATTTACTAATGTAGGTTATATTCCTTTCTCAAGAGTACAACACTAGCTTCCTTCTGAAGATTTGAGCCTTGAAACTTTCAGTTCCAAGCCCGGTTTCTTGACCTTTAAGCAACCTGCTGCAACCTAATCTACTTCAGAAGTGAAATTAACTGAGTGCCAGTTTTATGATCAGCATGTCTGCATATCTCAATATCATATTACCCTGCAAATATTAAACATGTTTGTCTCACTAATGAAGAAGTAATTCCCATGAGCAATTGAAAATCTTGGGGCGAGCTGAATAGCTAAATGAAAATCTATCTGTTTTGAGTACTTATGAAATTCTAATTGGATGATAAGGTCAAGAAGGCCACATAAAAATACTAAAGACCTGTTCTTGATCTGGAAGGAAGAGTGTTGTGAGGACCAGGAAAAACAGTTTGAGTTTTTCAGCTCTATCGTGTCCCGCCTTGAAAAACATCCACTAGGGGAGCATGGAGGGACAGAAGGGGACAACCAGGAAGCGGACATTTTTCCTTTTTCTCAGCAAACTTGGAAAACGTCTTATTTTGGGACTGACTGCAGGATGACACGTCCGTCCACGTCCAGGACTGGCCTACGAGCACCTGTTCAGTCACACAGACATGGGACAGATTCTACCCCCCACAAAAAAAAAGAGGTCACAAAGGGAAAAAACGGCCTCATCAGGCAAGGCCAATGCAGAAGCACCCAGCAGGTTATGTCCTTCTTCTGCCGTGTCACCAGTACATCAACTCCACCACATGGCCAGACCAAATAACCATAGATGCATAAAAACATGCTGAAATCAAAACTTCGGAGGAAGACGTAAATTAATTTTCGCAAAACGACCCAAGTCTACATCCATTTCCTAGAAGCAGGTATTCTCTGTATTTCTTGAGAGAGGTTCCCTAATCATGATTGCCCTGTGTATGAGGTATAACAATTCCTTCCTGCAAAATCAATGTAAACGTCCCCCTATGCAAACACAAGGGAGAGGAGCGCACAGGGTGCAAATTATGTATCCTCAGACATCCTGAGCAAGCGGATACTGTTACCTCCCGTGAAATTTTTTTTTTAGCTGTTGCTGTTGGGTTTTGTTTTGTTTATGGAAACAACAAACGCTCAGCCCATGGAACCCTACCCACACTGCACTGCACAGATGAAAAGGCCCACGCTTGTCGGGCGGATGGCGGGGGGTGGGGAGAAACGTCTGCTTTAGCAAGCTTCGCCGGGACGGGGATGACATTGGGAGTCTCTCCTGTCACTGAGTCGGGCAGCAAGCTTTTCACCATTCGTCCCTGTCAAACGTGTCTACTGTAGCTCCTGCTGGACCAGACGAGACTTCGGTGGCAAGGAAATCAGCCTTGAAACTGGAAAGAACTATAAAAGATGACTAGATTCCAACACTATGTGTTCAAAAAAAAAAACCTCAGGATATGAATCCACATGCCATATATTTATGTTTACGCAGCCTTGCAAACTCTGGCATGTGTTCATCTGTTACATCTGTTTGTTTTCAGTAATTTTCTAATGCATCTTACGGGACTGCGTTGCTGAAACGCAGACTAAATGGTGATCTCCCACTCTGACATTGTATATGCTCATTGTATGGATAAGGATGACAGCAGGTTAATAAGCTTACATGGGATTTAGCAGTGCATCTTAATAGTTTGTGCTCCAAAGCACCATTTTGGCTGGGTCCAGGGAAATAAAGAGACAGCCTGGTTGATGAGCCACTCTACTGTGGAGCGGTGAACCCCCCACTCCTTGCAGAACAACACCTGCCCACATAAGGGGCGCAATGCCTGCCCGGCTCCTGCTGAGGGATACTCAGTCTGCGCGTCAGCACTTCATTCTGTTTTTAATGGAGTCGCCCCCCAAATTGTCCCAAAACCGGGTCAGCTCTTAGGACAAGTGTGACGGTGCGTGGAGGGAGAGGATAAGATTGCAAGGGAACAGCTTTGGCCAGTTAAAACGTGACATTAAGCAAATATCACATTAATGCTCATGAGAGTCAATGGGATCTGCATTGCTGGCCGTAACATTTACACGCCAAATATCCTCCCTCCTCCTTGGGGAGAAGGGCACACACATACACACACACAGACAGACATGTATGCACAGACACGTCTGCACAGATATACACACACACGCATATGAACGCACACACAATGACAGATGGGGGTATTCAAAGGAGAGAGAGGCACCGCCCACCTACTCTTTTGCCTGTCAGAATGAGCATCAGGGTCCTGTTGCCTGTCTCACCACTTGGTGGCAGTAACATACCGCAGGTTGGAGACCAGCCTGGAGGAAGATCTTAGTCTGCAAGATCTCCCTTCACAGGGAAGTGAATGCAGAAAAAATACAAAATGACCAAAACAGGATGGCGGAACATGGGGCTGACTGTGTTCAGGAGCTGGGAGGGGTGCAGCTTCTACACAGACAAGGGGATGGGGGAGCTGCTGTCTCCCGGGTAACTGGGCCGGAATCTTGACCCAGCGGCCGGCTGATGGCAAATTAAGTGGATATGGGTAGTGTAAGGATGCTAACGCCCAAGGGAGGTTTCTGTAGACTTTCACCCACTAGAGCAGAGGAGATGGAAGCAAGGTGGGGTGGATATTAGCTCTCATGTTACGCTAACTGTTTCACCCTTTAGCAAAAGCCATATACGTTTTTATTTAACAAGCGTGTATTGCATGTCTTTGCAATAGCCAGACATGTAACTATCAGTGAACGTTCAAAGATACCTCAATGTGATGAGGGCTAATTTGTGACAGGGGAACTGGTTCCTTAAAGGACTTTGAATATGAATTAAACAAGACATGACAGGGCACAGAAAAAAAAATTAAAATCTTGGAATTCAGCACTGAAGTTCCGGGGGGAGGTGGGAAGTGCTGGCCTACAGATATTTCTAGAGAGATGATGAAGATAGGAGAGAACCCTCAGAAGAAAACCCTTGTTTAAGAACAATCGTATGAAGAGCACCGTCCAAACTCCTTTGAAGAAGCCACTTCTCTGACAAAGTACACGTCACATTAGAGTCGGAGAGCAGGTACAGGTGAATCTCAGGTTGTTCAACGACCCTAAAGCAGCCCAAGCCCTGAGTGCTCTTTAAGAAACACCCCAGGACCTCTTCTGTGGCCATGCTCATCTTCCCATTTTAATGATTGTGGAAAAGACCAAGGTGGCTCAGTATCTGGATTTCTATGTTGCCGAGGAGCTGTCAATACCGGCTAAATGCATTGGAAGATGGGTATTCGTTCTACTGCCCTTTATAAACGGAGCAAATCATCAATAGTATTAACACATTTGACTGTTCTACTTGGCTGTACAGCTTTACATAATGTCAGTTGCGAACTGAATCGATGGACTTAACTGCACTAACAGGTTTGGCTGAGAAGATCGTGAAGTGAAGAGGAGTGGCGACTTTAACGGAATGCTCAGACAGTTCTCGTACTTTCGAAGGCCCGCACTACTGAGCAAAAAACAAAAGCCAAAACTTCGAGAAAGAAAACGGAGCTTAGACTTTCCGCGGCACTTCGTCACCACTACAACGTTTTGTTAAGACACCATAATTAAGGGGCGTCTGAGTTGTGGCCTTTCACTCAAGTTTTCCCCATCTCCTTCAAACGAGACTAAAGCAAAGACAGGTTGGCAGAATGGCCATTATGCAGCCATGAGCTCAGTCACGCCTGTCCCAAACACCTCCCCCCCCGGCAGATTGCTCATGAGCTTGAAACGCATGACGCTGTAGGGGAACGTGGTCAAACCAAACCCTTCCTTCAGTGCATCATAAGCGCAACGTGTGGGTTTCGCGTTTAATTAGAAGAGTCCGTCTTTCAAAAGCACTATGCTCAACTCAAGTGCTTCAGTGTTTTACCATTTGAGCGATAGCATCGTGATCGCCACATGCGGTGCGCTCATTTTAGCGGTGCCGAATTGTGTGGACCCTATAAAACTGTCTGTCAGGACACGTCAGGCGTTCCCTCACAATTTCCCCCGGAGTTCCGCTCATTCCGCTTGCCGCTCGTCTCGGATTGAAGGTAGCGATTTCCTGCCATGTCAACCTTCTTGTGATGGGACGCTTCATTCTCTTCCTCACCATGCTGCTTTTATACATGCCAGCTGCTCGGCGTCGGAACACGACAGCCCCCGCGGCCCACTGTCCGCCTAACGTTTCTCCCAACAAAACACCCCGCCGCGAACAAAGCTGTCGGAGAGCTTTAGTGGTATTCCGCCTTTCTTCTGAGACGCCCAAGCGGGAACATTAAAAAAAGTCTACTTTTGGTCATATTCGGGGACAAGACAAGCATATTTTCCACTGGCCGCTTTCTAACTTCAGTCAGATGACACAGGCACTGCAGGCCGTAATTTACTATTTAAGTCACATCTGTGCACAACTCCATACACTGGAGGGAGCAATTACTTGTAACTACCCTAGAGTGTCCTTAGACAAAAGCATGTTTTGACATCAGCACAAATGGTTTCTTTTCAAGAGACGTTTGAAGCCATAGATTTTATTGTTAAGAAAAAAAAAAAAAAAGAAAAGAAAAAACCTAGAATTGGAGTTACTTGTTTGCATTAAAACACCCACTTTATAGCACTTGAAGCCTGGTTTCTGAGAAACACAAAGGCAGACATTTTTTCATAAAATGTGGTCGAGAGAATGCAGACAGGAGCCAAACGCAAAATCTAATGCTTGGGTTCACGTTTAATTAGAAGGGTCTGTCTTTCAAAATCACTATGCTTAACTCAACTCAAGTGCTTCAGTGTTTTACCAGTAGAGCGATAGCAAGATAATCACTACATGCAGCGTGTTCATTTTAGCAGTGTCAAATTATCTTTGCCAAAACAATTCTGCAACCAGGCAATCTGGGTTCCACTATCTGTCCCTCATACCATTTCCAGATACATTAACTTGATTTGCATTACTTGAGATAAATCACACAATTGTAACTGCCTAAATGTAGCCTACCTAGGCTAAGGTTTGCTGTTAATTTAAACTCCTCATTACGCAATTGACAGCATTAATTGGGGCCGATCCCACCTCCATAGCCTTCTCATTACGCCTTCCATAAAGGGTTTGTCCAGCAATGATTATTAGCAGCTGACTAAGCCACCTGCCCACAATAGCAGAGGTACTGAAATAACGAGGATCAGTGCGCACCACCGTAGCGGAGACTAGCTAGCTGCCAACGTTGATCCTGCTTTAAAGCGAGGGGCATACATCAATGAAAAAATCACAGACAGCTGCTTGAGATCTTCCAATCTGAGCAGCAGAAAAAGTGGAGTATTTAGCTTAACGACACAAGGCACAACGAATGCCTCCTTCAAGTGTTAAGAACAACATCGGCGGGCACTGTGGTTGCCCCTCTTTCCCCCCCTTCTGTGAATGTTACAAATTACACCCTTGTACAAACACTTTTGATAAACGGAGCCAGCGGGGCCGGGCTCTCGGAGCTGGAAGGGCCTCAGAGCAAACATGGAGGAGGAGTGCAGTGCTACATCTCCAGTCCAAATGTTTTCACTGAGGCCTGAAGTGGACGCCGCACACCAGGCCGCGCACCGCGGGCTTACGCAAACAGCAGGCCCACAGCGCGCCGTTTCACCATCGGACGACCATTGACAATGCCACAAGATTGTTGCATTTTCCCAGGGCATTCAGTAGGTGTTATTAAGCTACACATCACAATGCACGCGGGACTCAGACATTTCAGCAATGTTCTCGGAGGGGACTGTCAAAGGATGACGATTAGCATGACAGAATCAGCAGCGAACAGCGCGTGGCCATGGTGCAGAGACCCTAATGAGCACGAGCCAGCTGACAGCAGACAACCGCCTCCCACATGCCAGACGGGATCCAGGGGCCCAGTCCCTCTGATCTGAGCTCAGTCTGGTCTCCGGTGAGTGGCAGACAACCACCTCCAACAAGCCGGACGGGATCCAGGGGCCAAGTCCCTCTGATCTGAGCTCAGTCTGGTCTCCGGTGAGTGGCAGATAACCACAGGCATGGGGAAACACGGAGGACACATCCTGTCCGCGCGAGCGTAGGTGTTGGTGCTCATCACAATGCCGCTGCACTATTTAAAAGCACCGACCCGAGGGTTAGCCTCACCATGGCCTTTATTGCATTGATATAAGTATTTTAATTTTTGTTGATCATTTCACAGTTTCAGGAATCGGTGCCAGATCTCTCTCTCTCTCTCACACACACACACACACACACACACACACAGCGGGTGAAAAGTATTGAACACGTCACCATTTTTCTCAGTAAATATATTTCCAAAGGTGCTATTGACATGAAATTTTCACCAGA
>JAOYSI010000024.1:487634-507302 GCA_025775065.1 Hiodon alosoides | reverse complement strand
ATATAAATGAGTACTGATAAAGGAGCAGAGCATGGTATTTTCAAAAAGCCCCAAACATGTAACACAAGCCACCAAGACTTCCTGGAATTGTCCAGATAGCTTTTTTCCCAACTGCCATGCCTGTTTTTCTCTGTCAAATTATCTGTGGGCGGCACAGAAAGGTCCTCTGTTGAGTGCCGGTGCCGTGATATGTCTGGATATTATTCGGGGCTGGAGTTCTGAGTGTAGGCCAAAGCGAACAGACACTTATCTACTCAGCTGGAAGTTCCTAAGGATCAAAAAAGCCTCTTGCATTCCCCCTGTACCCTTAGTACAGCACCTGTTCCAGTCCAGGCATTAGGCTACGGTGGTTTCCTGAGTTTTGATCTCTGTCACATCCCCCTCCTCTCCAGGGTATTCACTACTGAAGAGATAGTAGGGGGGGGCCTGCCGAGCTTCAATTATGAGGACACCTTCAGGCGACAAGGAAGCAAAAACTGTGAGGGGATCGACGTCGTTTGGTATTCTGAAAGAGGAAAAAGATGTAAATTTACAGAAATCCAGATAGTAACATTGATATCACGTCAGAGGATGATTAACATTTTAGCTTCCAAAACACATGTCCTATCCCATGTTAAAAAAAAATAAAAAGGAGAAAAAGAAGACCTTAGAAAAGATATATGACCCGACAATATCTGCAAAAGTACTTGGCTCAGGATCAGCACCTGATTTACGCTCATTTTTTTTCCAAACTCATATCTTGGAGGCCTGAAGCGGCATTTGAAATCTGTGCCTCCGTTTTCAATAAATGCTCTGGCTGCATCATTCGCTCAGGAAAAACTTGCTTCAGGTACAGAATACAAAAAAAAAATTACTATTACAAATTTCAGCTTGATGTAAAGTCTATCCCCTTGGAATTTCCTTAAGCATACTTTTCTAATCAGCTCACGAGATGTCAGCTCACTGGCAGCTGGCAAAAGAAAATTTCATGTCAGGGAGGGGGAGGGGGTGGTTGTTACATCCAGTTCACTGGGTCCGTAATGGATTTTCATTGCATTACGCAGTAGGTTTCTGTTTTTTTTTTCCTGACTTCTAATAATTAAATGAAGATATAATTACATTGTAGGTGTTATATTCTCATCAGGCTTTAAAAAATGCACCCTGAGCCTTCCTTATTATTATTTTGGTTAGTCTGCCTGTATTCACTCACAATATGGATAAAAGGTGAAGCCCATTGCAGAGACATTCTTCAGGTTGAAACAACTGAGGATAGAGTCAGCATGCCGAAGCTTTGTCAAGTGCCATCCCTAATAAGGCCTTGCTAGAGTTTCGGTGAAAGCTGCCAAGTTGCGCTGGTGTTTAAATAAACCCTGAGACCATTTTGAATTCATGCCCATCCTCTATTCAATTAGCACAGGTCCTCTAGAATTCTCACCCACAGCAATATTATTCGAGAAAAATTACATATAAAAACAAATACATACATCATTGCTTAAACGGGGAATGCTAACAAGCATAGCTTTCAGCAGAACAAATATTGGATAGCAAAGTCATCGTTCTAAGGCAAAGTCACACCACTCAAATAACTTATTATGTTGGACACTGCCACGACCTTATCTGTCCAATCCTGGATTTTGTTTACCTCTGGCTACAATTTTTATCACTCACATTGATTCTGTGCGACTGCCAAAAAATGTCCAATATGTTTTTACCAGAGACAGTGAAATGCATCACAAAGTGTACAGGGGATGGAGAACAAGCCCAGTGGCAGCCAGAGGGAATCAACCTGAAACAGTCGGGCACTATTATAGTTACCCTGAGTGACAGTGAAAAAAGCAAATCCACCCACTAAAAATGAAATGCAAAATATACTTTGCAGGATCGAACGACGCGTATGGATTGCATGGTGCAAGCTACATGTATACTGAGGACAGTTATTTTTAAACCTCTCCATCTGAAAGTCCTTTGCCTTGCCAGAGTGTTAATGGGCACTGAAGATATTCCAGTCACGGATCAAGGACTGGATATTGAAGTCCCATTCCCATGAACAAAACAGTAAAATGGCAGAATGTCTGACCCTTGTTTACACAGGCCTTGATTTAACGTTATAAACCGTTTCATGGAGTTGACACACATTGGTGTGTACCGGGAAAGTGGGCCGCGATACCATCCCGATGTGGCATCCCGTAAACTATAATACAGCCAATCCTTTCTCTCATCTCCACCGTAACTGTTGTGATTGCTGATGGTGTGGACCTCCCGCTGCAGACTTTTCAGTTCGCTCTGGATTTTTTTTTCTGGTTTTTAGACCGTTGTGGTCAAAATTTAAGCCAGCACGCCCATTATCTTTACATACACTGCTGCATCCTGCACAGGACCACTAACCTGAGCATGGATCTATTGCTCAGCGTGGATGTCAAGGAGCTCCAGACATATACTCCAGAGTAATTTACTAAAAACAGGTACTCTAAAACAGCAGTCAGCCATAAACACCCAACACTAAAACATTCTCCTCCAGCTTACACAACTGAACTTAGATCATGGCTAAACCAATACCTCATTCTCAATACAGTAAGCTCCATAATTGGTATATTATTAGCAATTGAGTTTGCTTGTTGAGCTATAACAGTCTCTACTCTTCTGGGAAGGCTTTCCACTAGATTTTGGAACATTGCTATGGGGACTTGCTTCCATTCAGCCACAAGAGTATTAGTGAGGTTGGGCGCTGATTTTGGGCGATCGAGCTCGACTCACATTCGGTGTTACAATTTATCCAGAAGGTGTTCCAAGGGGTTGAGCTCAGGACTGCAGCCCCCTTCCACACCGATCTCGACTAACCATTTCTTTATGGACCTCGCTTTGTGCACGGGGGTATTTTCATTCTGAACAAGGGAAGACCTTCCCCAGACTGTTGCCAAAATGTTGGAAGCATAGAATTGTCCAGAAAGTCATTGTATGCTGTAGCGTTAAGATTTCCCTTCACTGGAACTAAGGGGCATAGCCCGAACCATGGAAAACAGCCACAGACCATTCCTCCTCCATCAAACATTAAAGTTAGCACTATTTATTCGAGCAGGTAGCGTTCTCTTGGCATTCACCAAACCCAGATTCGCCCGTTGGAGTGTCAGATGGTCAAGCATGATTCATCACTCTAGTGAACACCTTTCCACAGCTCCAGAGTCCAGCACTTGGCATTGTGCATGTTGATATTAGGTTTGTGTGGCTAAAATAGGCTTCATTTCATGAAGCTCCTGATAGGTGTGGCTAAAACAGCTGAATCCACTAGTTTGAGTGGTGTCCACATACTTTTCGCCATGTAGCATATAAAGTGTTACCAGATCTGAAACAGGTTGCAGATTTGCCAGTTCGCCCTACCCCAGGTCTGTTTAAACAGACAACAGAAATGCAAAAAAAAGGGCTTATTATCGGTAAATGCGTCTGTGTAAAATGGGTATAAGAGTCTTCGTAATGTGGGCCAGCTGCCTGCTAAGTAGCAGACAGGAAATTAACAATTTAAAGTAATGCTTTACAAGGCAGCACCTATGATGGTGATCAGCAGTGGTGTTCGGCGTTCTCTGTCAGAATTATAGAACCACGTCTCTGTGCGGAGGACCAATTATATAGAAATATACATATGTATATACATGTATATACATATGGAAGTTCCACAGAACCAGGGGTCTCATTTATAAATAAAAAAAGAATGCGTACACTAGTTTCTAAGCAAACTTTTGGATTTATAAAAAACAAACCACGCACACTTTGACCCATGCATACGCACAAAAATTGGACAATATATAAAATAATATTCATATATGTTATCACATGTTCGTTGCGCATAACTGTCAATGTGATAATGGCCCAATCAGTGCAATTACCATACCTGAAAGTGTTACAAAATTCCTTTTTTTAAGGTTTTCTGTTGGTATTTGCTGTCATTGCAGACATGTAGTCAGTATCAATTAATATTGATTGGGGGCACTTCAGGGACCATTTATGGGTAATTATGGGCGGTAATTGGGTGGGACAAGACGCTCACACACGTACGCTAAATTTGGAGTAGATTCTGATTTATAAAGGAAAACCAGCCTGGGATGTGCGTGCGCACTGCTTTATAAAACTGAACATTTTTGTGCGTACGCACTTTCTGTGTTTCGTTCGTACGCAACATTTTCAAGTGAATTCTACGCACTGTTCTATATATGAGACCCCAGATCCGTAGAATGGAACGGTCTGGAACTTCTGACTGACTGCAGCAATGTAAAATGAGCCCAAATGTTAATGGCTAAGTCACCTCATCAGATTTGATGACTCAATTAAAAATATTTAATGAATGTGATAGAGAGCATCTACTTTTAATAGACAGAACACAGTTTTGCGGAGAGAAAGTAATTTCCAGATAATTCTGGATACTCACTGGATTTTCTTGGTGAAGTTTTTTGTGATGATGCCACCCTCTTCTTGCTTTTCTTCATGTTTCCCTGGCCGAAATGACAAATGAAGAAAGTTAAATGCACAGTGCCAATCACTTTTATTAATAAACCTTTTTTTTTATTGATACTGAAGAATAAGGAGCGAGTTCATATTAATTTGTTTCTCCAGCATATTCCACTTAAATATTTTTTCACCAAAGTGAATGTTGGCTCTACATTTATTTTGAAACCTCAGAACGAACTCCCAGATGAACACAGTTCATAGGGCAAGATCAGCACATACTGTAGGAAAATCTGAGCCAACAGCATGGTGAATTCCTTGTTATAGTCCAGTGGCAGAATGAATTCTAAACTTTTAAAATGGGTGTGAAAAAACTTTGAGTCTGACACAAAAAAAAGCCAAATCTTTGCAGACCAGTGATATTATTTCTACAATTGAGTTGGTCACATCAGAGTTGGCTATTTGTGTTAGAATTTATATTCTTTATACACAACCATAACCCCACAAGGTACAAAGTTCTGCATATTTTAAAGTCCTGATTTGAAATCGCCAGAGCTTAAAAGAAATTCCTGGAAGGAGAACAGCTCCACTGCATTGTGGGGTATAGCCCTCTACTTGAAGTCAAATTCATGATCTCACCCTTCAGCTGCTAGTTTTTCCTCCATCTGTTGCTTCTAAATGTCAACGAGGCCCCACCCCTCTGCCAGGGGAGCTATTTGCAACCCTAAACCCCCTGTGTTACTTCTCTGACTTCAGAAAGTAATGGACTAGTGTTTGAAAGAGAGTACGAGCAGGCAACACTAAATACCCATCCTGCTCAGAGTTTCCAACAGGAGAGGATTAAAATGATATGGTGAAAAAAAAAGAAGGTATTTCCTCTCCATGGTCTCCACGCAAAGAAGACGGTCATTTCAATGCACCTTTCCAGGATCCCTTAGAATACTGGTGTTATTTCCAAAAGCCAATATTGAGTACTAAAATTTGTGTTAAGTATAACAGGGGTTCGCACACGCAGTCTCGTCGCATTTGTTTGTTTGTTTGTTTTTTTTTACAACAGACTCACCAGTTCTTTGAAATGAGGTCAAGTCACTTGGAGAGCCTTGAAACTCTCCACAGTGACAGAGTGACCCATCTGGTGTATATAAAAAGCACACTGGGAGTCCTCCATCTTTTCCACTGTGCTCTGCCCCTATGCTCTTATGCCCTGCAATGATTATTTATAAATCTGAAGCTCAAGAAGACACCCGCTAAGATCTTTCTTGAAATAAATTCATCAAAATTACCAAGCTTTAATTCTTTAATAATGTACAATGTTAATTAGCGGGTAGATACATTCATGTATATAATAATAGCGTGAAGTAGAGTAATTCTATTTATCAGAACTGTAACTGTGAATATTTTAAAAATAGAAAAAATTGCAGAAGCTAAAAGAAAATCTACTAACTTGTTCAGTATGCTTACGGTGGCTATTGACACTTATGTTAGGATAGACTCCAATATCCAAATTAAGTTAAGGGGAAAAGTGAGTGATCCAAAAGGAATTTAAGCAGGTGCCAGGTATTGGGAAGTCAGCCTTAATTTACCCGTCATGTCATGAGCAGCAAATTTCGTAAGCGTAGTTCACGGAATGACTTAATATATATATATATATAAATAAACAAAAAATAATGCTGGACGAACTTAATAAATAAATAAAAACATTCTATTAATAGCAACAACGCGTCTTTATTGTTATTATTACTCTTCGTAGTAGCCTATAAGTTACTCACCTGAAACTTCTACAAAACCGTCCTTAGTTTTCACATTAAGCTCTTCGGGTTTAAAGCTGTGCACATTTACACAAACTTTCCACGGTTCCCCCGGGATTGTCTCGGGAGTACTACGGGGCTCACTGTATCTCGGGCTGTTTCCAAGGGGAGATGACGAGGACGTCCGGGGAAACCCAGAACGCAGAGAGCTCGACCACGGCGAGCCGAGCCGGGTACTCAGTCGTGGACGAGCCCAGTCCGGCCAATCCATTGAAAGATCATCGTGGAAAGGTGGAATTCCAAATTCGTCATCCATGAACCGAGAAGCAAGTGACTGATCTCTGAACGGGTCCCGTGCGATCCTCTGTCTGCTCCCCATTGGATAGAAGTCTCCATCAGCCATTATTTAACTTGTCCTACAAGCCAAGTGAAAACTTTTCTTGTATGTATACTGAGTCCGATTAAATGTTGCTCCTGTAGGCTATGTAGATACCTTTATAACCTACCGATTGAGTGAAATGACCAGTATTCAAAAACACTATATTTTGTGTGATTCTTACTGAAACAACTAATTTACTACACATTCAGAAGGTATATTTTTACGCGAACATGTTCACCTCTGTAAATCCTGTGACCCTCTTCTTTTTAACCTTGGAGTTTTCTCCTTGCACCAGTCCTGCTTTGTCAGTCTTATATACTGCGATTGCTCCGACGATGGTCGAGACTACGAACTTTAACCAGAATATACTCGGCGCAACAGCTGACCGTTGACTCAGTATTAGCCCTGCCCAGTTTTAGCAGTCCACTGTGTGCCAATCGCTCTGAACTGCAGAACCCTCTAGCAAAACGCATTTGTTTGTTAATAGCAAATGAACTCAAAGCCTCGAGGCCATGGGTGAGGAAAAAAGAGAGATCGAAACAAACATGATGTCACTGTCCAAATGATACAGGGTCTGTCTAATCATCCAAACTTGCTCATGTTCTGAAGTTTTGTACTTTGAAACTTGCTGAGAGTGGGTATTATTTACGCCTCCTCTAAGAGCGAACTGTCACTTTAGTATCTTCTAAAAACGAAGAGCGGCTCTCTTATCTGTCGAAACAGATTTTATAGGGATAGTGGTTTTAGATTTAGTCCTACTTTTAATTAATAGTAATAAAACTGGAAACAAAGCCTATACACCCCAGATACCAATGTATAAATGCATAAATAAACGATATAGGCCTATGGTTATATATACACAATACCTTATTTTTAAGGAAGTTTTAAGTTTTTGGATTACATTTGATTATTATTATTTTTTCTAAAACCCATTTATTTGGAAACACATATAACAGTACTATGCAGGGCTGTTATAATTAACATTTAACGGGAAAAATTTACTAATAGAAGAATTTACTAATAATATTTGCTAGTCATTTTGACTACAATTTTGCATTTCAACAAAGCTGGTCCGTATAACAGGGCAGTGCAGTAGAAAATCCGATTCAACATGGACCAATAGGGCCCCAAGGCTCATTTAGGGTAAGAAATTTAGACTTTTCAAAAGTCTAACTTTCAAAAAAAAACATGAAGGAGGTTTCTGATTTTCTGTCACAGGTCTGGCAAATGGTCAGTTTTACGCATTCTAACTCGTAAACATGTAAACAACGGTTGTACAGAAATTAGGAGGACTAGCAACCCTGGCATGTTACCAAACGCACCAAATGTACTCAGATCAAATGCACATGGTGAATACTTTCTAATGGTAAAAAATGCTTTAAAAAGGACAAAAACAGACCAAGTCGATGTTTAAAACAGCTTTTATTCTGGAATTTGTACAGGCTCACAAGATTCAAGAGGAAACCTAACTTGAAAGGGGATTTCATAGAATTCACACTCAAGGTTCAGGGAGATTTGATGGGCACATTTTACGTACAGAATAAAGCTAAGCTCAAAATTACAAACATTGTACATGAGATTTGCTTCCTATTAGATTTGTTGTGATTTGATGTAAAACTTTTTTACATAATCTAATTTAATCATTTTCCTAATCTTTTGAAATTACATTTCCTAATCTTTTAAAATGTTACAAGTATATAGTTGTCTGTTTAAACAAGGAACAGAACATCAGCTAAGTTATTTTGAACCCACAATGAAGCCGTCAGTATATTTATTTTAGTTTAATTGCATTGATTTTAGTCATTTGACTAAATGGTAAATTTATTCAAACACAGTCAATGTTAAGTGAAGTTAACTTAATTTTTTTTTCAATTTTACTGTCAATCAGAATTAACCAATATTCCCTTCTTAGATTTAAAAACAGACTGCAATTCTCCATTAACATAAATTTACCTACATATAAAAAAGTAATTTAACAAGATAATGTGTTCACATTTATCCCGTAGTGTTAAAAACACTGGGAGAAACTAACCACCCTCCCTCCATTAAGCTATACATTTGTAAGTTCAGACAACATAAAGTGTATATTCATAATTCCATCAATTTCATGTTTCGTACCAGAATGCAAATAAGCACATGTTTCAAAATGATTATTTTACTGTATTCTGAAATATAGTTTTCATGGCCTGTTTTCTATAATCCTCAATATAAGTTAAATCAATAGCAGAGAAAGCTTCAGCAATCACTGTGATATTTACAATGCATATTAGTCTTCACACCTTGGGAAGATGAAAGTTGTCGTCTGCTAAACTCAACACAAAAAACCTGCAATACACTCAAAGCAAAACATATGGGCTACAAATGACCACGTCATTTCACCAGCCGAAAATTGACTTATGTTTATGGCCAATTATGCTTAGGGGTCTATTAAGTTTAATGGCAAAATCAAAACCAGAAAGTTATATAGCTATAATCAAACCATCAAAATGTCTCTGTAGAGAATGCATCCAGTAATAATGTTCATTGATGTAAAACCATTGGTTTTGTTTTTAATCATGTGGATTATAAATCTGAATAAATTAATGATAAATCAACACATAAATACTGAATGTGAATAAATCATATTTCACCTTCAGGTTACTATTGTACTAGCAGAGACCATGGCTTAAGTAATCATAACAAATATGGAATGCGAGTAGCCAAGATATAGCAGAGCCTAAGCAAACTCTAATAATAATCTTTAAGCTTCCAATCATGCTCAAAGCAACAATTCCAAATTCTTTCCATTTTTATAAATCTGACAAATAATATGTATGTATAATGTTTATAAAATATGTATATATGAGTATATATTTATATATTTCATAAATATGATCGTAGAACATTTTAATAGTTGTACTAGATGTACACTGAACTTTTATTTCTATATATATGTATGAAATATATGAAATATACTGCATAAACCAGCAGGAAAGGGTTTTTAAACAGTTATTCTACACCTCTGAAATAAATCCCAGTTTATGATTAAATAAATAAATATCAAATAAATTAATTAATAAATAACACAGATATTACATTTTTTTAAATTCATATTCTTCATAAAAGAAGAAAAAAAACAAAAACCTAATGAGAACAGCAGCAGTACAAGATATGCTGAATGAAACAGCAAAGGTATTTTTACTAATCTTAAAGACTGGCACTAAAATCCCAGTTGATGGTTAAATAAATACATAAACAAATAAATAAATAAATAAATAAATAAAATGCACTGGGGGAAAAAAAAAAACACACTGAGATGCCATAAACATTTACAATGTATGCTATTCACAATGATACGCCAGCTGAAAATTGTGGCTCTCCTCAAGGTAATCATTTAAAGAGTGTTGGTGTGTGCAGCAAAAACCGGAACTGACTTCTGATGTATCTAGGTCAACAGACCTGCTGTCTCAATTAATTGAGCAGCATGGTGCTACTTATGACCGATTTAAAAGGTTTTCTATAGTCAATGGATTTGAGTGCAGGAGCAAAGTGGGGGGCAAGGCATTCTAAATCTTTACTCTGGAGGTCCAGCTGAATTTAAGCCCTGATCTGAACTGATATGTTGCTGTGGAAATGCAGATTGCTGCTTATAGTGTCAGCTGCTGATTCCAAAAAATGACCTAAAAAGTCCTACTGGAAATCTACCTATTCCAGTGGCTGCAAAACTTCCCTCTGAAGCAGTGTAACAGGAATTCCACCCATACCAAGGATGGCAAGAGAGAACGATCAGACACTGAGCAGTGATCCTACAACATAAACAGGGGTTGTGCGTCTGCTGAAAGGCCTTAAAGGCCTTACTTAAAGAATATAATTAAACTTTATTGTCCACCCAAAACTTTGACTTCACTTCCAAAGGAAAATCTTATATCACGGAACAGGCCAAGATCTATACGAATAGTTTCTAATATTAAAGAAAGTGAACATATATATACCAATATACCAGAAATCTGCTGCTGACATCGTCTAGATTAGCCATTTATCACAGAAGCATACAAGGAGGAGAATAAATGATCCGACGTTTTTGAATCCCTTTGGACTAGGATCTTGTGTGGTGCCCCGAACACGTGATGTTCCAGGGTGTGCACGTTAGCGCCACGCTAGCGCCGCGCTCGGCCGTAGCTGCACACTGAGTCATAACTGCGGCTGCCGCGGCTGCGTCCACTGAAGGAGCTCCTGGATGAGCTGTGGCTGCGGTAACTGGAATCGCTCCGGCAGTGGCTTCTGCTCCGGCTTCTGCTCCGGCTCCTGCTCCAGCTCCGGCTCTGGCTCCGGCTCCTGCTCCTGCTCCGGCTCTGGCTTTTGTTTCGGCCGCGACTGTGACCGAAGAGGCTGTACAAGGAGGAACAACTGGTGGAGCGGCTGCTGGAAGATGGACTGGGCCGGTAATAGGGGATGGGCCTTTTTCTTGCACTGTGAACAACCATAAAACACAATGTTTATTATACACTATTAATTTTACTATACTTTTCATGTACAACGTTTGTTTAGTTTGGCTGGGGGGGGGGGTTTGGACGGATTTAAGTGTATAACCTAATCTTGATGTAAAACATTATATGTTTAAGTTTTAAACTTTTTTTTTTTAAACAAGTTTGGTAAACTGCAGTCATTTTTCTGAACAGAAGACAACTAAACACAAAAAACATACAAAACAAATAGTCATTAAGAGTTACATGACTCTATTTAGATGTTGTATTTGTTGAGTAATCAATACAATTACATACTGTTTCTTAAGTAATTCTGGTGCCATGTTACTAAAAACTAATGACAATAATTAGCTGATTTGAACTTTGCCTCTGGCTAGTAAATTTTAGAGTACAGTATAATTATCATTCAGTATAACAAGAGTACTAAATAAAGCACATACAGCGTAGGTTTTTGGTGCTATTTACTATTTTGGCCAAATAAGTGATTGCATTGAACCACAGTAAATTAAATATAATTGCATCTGCCATTTTAAATGAACTAATACCATCCATCCATCCTTGCTAAGAGGCCTGGGCCTTTGTGATATGGAAAATTCAGAGACTGGAGATTGAAATCTAGCCATAGCCACATACAAGTAGCCCTGGTATGTATCATATGGCTTTTAAGCCAAAGATTCATACTTCCATTGTTAAATTGTTCTCATAGCTTGTCTTTTGTCATTGCGTCAACTACAGTTTGCTTGACTCTTTTAAGAAATTAACCATTAAGGATGTAAAAACAAAACTGGACTGGCCAGTGGAATATTTTGATAATCTTGAGACATTCAATTCTAAAATGAACCTGGTTATTCTTCGAGCTTCAAGGTGACTGGGCGAATCTCTCCTTCTTTTCCACATTGGAGAGTATGATCTCCGCCGATGGCGGTCTTTGTGGCTTTTCGACTCCTTCTCACACAAACTGTACTTGTAACTGTCCCTCTCTTGGTTTCGGACCCTTTTCAGAAGCGAAAAGCATTTTCAAACAAAACGTATTAGAATTTTATTGCAGATACAAATATAATTGTGTGTCTGAAAAACATGCAGATGTATTTGTAAACAGTGCTGTGTAATACCTAAATAAATTTGTTTATATATAAGTTCTACTCATGAATCACGTGGTACACTTATAAACATCTTAATGTTCATCTCATGAATCCCTTTTACCTATTTGGGCTGTGTCTGATGTAACTAGGACTCCGGGAGGAACTCCTACTCTCAAAACTCCTCAGGCTTCTTGATTTTGCTGAATAGCTCGGCGAGCGCGTGAACGATCTTGAGAAGAGTAAAAGCATAATGGATGTAAACAGAATAATTTACACAGTCGTGCTTTCATTTAGTCCTTCAAGCAACCCAACATGAAGCCAAAACATATTTAGTGCCAAAGAGTCACACCAAAGTAATGGAGGAAAGGAGGAAAAATGGGGAGCCAACACCGGGACCCACCTCTTTCCCGAAGAACGCGACCGACTGCGCGACGAGAATCTGGAGCTCTGTGTGGACCGACTCCTGCTCCTGCTGGTGCTGGTGCGCGACTGTGTCCTGGATCGCTTACAGGGAAGGCCTTTGGTGCGACCAAGAACGATGCCTGATTCCTCTGGCTTCCCCAGCACTGCCCCACATTGTATAAGGCTCAGCTCACTGGAAGACGAAAAGTGGACCACATAGAGCCAATTACCAAGCTATATACAACTATGACCAATCATTGTTCAGTTTAGCAATTATCCTTAGCCCACACCAAGCCTCATAAGATCAATTGACTTAAAATTTGAAGGCACTTTTGAAAAATTGTATCTAAATAATTGTAATGATACAACGTAAACCCAAATGGGTATGTGCTCAACAGTTAGGCCAGTGCATTTAAGTGAGTTAGTGAACTATAGAACTCTCAGAACATCTTAAAAATTATACATAACTCACCCTTTACTGCTCCGGTTCAACAGGGTTGTGGATGGACAACCATCCAAGGGCAGAGGTTTACACAAAGAGGAGTAACTGGTCACAGAATTCCCTGAATCAGAGGCGTTATCACCATCTGTGAATCTTGACTTCTCTGGAGAAAGTGACTCTACTCTGCAGATGCCTTTCTTATCTTCATTGACCTTTGACCTTGATATTCCTGTTTTTGTCGACGGTGGAGAGCATGTGTCGTTCCCAGAGTCGTAATCCTGCTGTCCTTGGTTCTGACTGGACAGAATGGCATGATGGATTCCCTTTTTGGTAAAAATGTCCCCTCCTGAACCTGACTGCACAATCTGCAAACAGACAAAAAGGTGTTGTTGCTTTACTAGAGGAGGCATTGCTGACACACTCTAGCATCTACCTGCATGGGGCACTGTAAATACTCTACAAAGGCATGTATTTCCCTATAGAACACAGAGATTTTTTTTTTTTTGGGACAGAAAACTTGGAAAGATTAAGACACCATGCAAATTTGTAGCATGCGAGTAATGTGAAAGGAAATAAAAAAATAAACAAAGACTAAACAAAAGTATTAATTAAAGAAATATATAAACTAAGAAAACCATATGAAAGGAACAAACAAATGTTTTAAAAGGAGATAGAAAATATCTGCAAAAAAAAAACCCAAAAAACTACCAACTCTTTTAAGTCAAGTAAGAGAGGAAAGAAACAGAAGAAGAGCCCCAATTAAGTCTCTTTTTAAGGACATTGAACAAACATCACAAAATGGGTATTATGTAAAGAAAAATTAAAAGCACTGCAGACAAAGAGATATCCCATCACTCTAACTAAGAAAGCCCTCAGAAAGATAAAGATTTTGTGCTTATTTTTTTTCCCTGTAAGAAGAAAATAATTTTCCTCCAGCGACCTACAGTAAATCCCTAAGTCTACGGATAGCATCGACTTACCAATCAAGATTTCCTCCTTAAGTAGGTAAGGTGTAAGAAAAAGGGAAGAGCGGGCAACACAAGTGCATCATTAGAGTCGTAAATTACAAGAAAAATACAATAACCTGCAATCCCTGCGCCAGGTGGCCTTTTCGGGCTGTTATTGTCCATTAATGACTGTGTTATTCACTATAGGCTATTCTTGGGACGTATGGTGTAAGTTGCAAAGGTCCTGATGTAGTCCTGTTGTGCAATCAATTCATCTTTTTTTAAGTCTCATTTTTAAACCAATTACTTTGTTCCAAATTGTCCATGTGACAAGGTTCATCGCTTTTAACTTATTCATGGATTTAGTTTGTTATGAAGAAACTGTAGTTCTTCAGAAAACATTTTTTATGTTTTTGTGAGTACAGTATTTAAGCTAGTAGTAGAACAAAGTATAATTGCCCAGATAGAAAATACATTTTTCTGGCAAAAATTCTGTATAACCTATTGACCTGATCATTGTCCAGCTAATGACCTTGATCAGAGCACAAAATTCTACCTCATTGACACTCATTTAAGCATAGTTTCCTTCTTCTGGGTTAATGAGATTGCTCTGTGCATATTGTCTCTCATTCTTTCAAATCAACCCTAGTCTGACAAAACTAAGGAAGAAATGGTTTGCTTTCCACCAAGGGCCCTGGTTTTCCAATCCTTCCTTGCCGAGGACCTCCAGGAAAAAAGTTAAGGAAAAAAGTATTCCTGCTCTCTACATCAATATTGTTAGCCATTTTACATTTTAAGTTTAACATTTACATTTTTTGTGACAAAATTGTCTGTCAGAATATATCAGATTAACCATAATTTGTTAAAGGTACAGTTTGTATTTTACTGTTTCATCAGACTCATCCATCTTGTAAGGCAGGGTAACGTTTCCTTAGGCCATTGTTGAGTTTCTCTGTTAACTTCCACTCATCCCCGAGGAACACAGCTTCATGGTAACGATAAACCGTAGCCTCTGAGATCACTCACAGCCAGAACAGTTAGTGCTGCCCAAAGGCTTCGAAGCATGTTCCTGTCTGCTATTTTAGTGCTACCTACTGCGGCGAGACACGTCTCACAGCTGTCTGGTCACCCTCCTATAGTGCGAATGCTGGGACTACCTAGTCAACCTAATTAATGGTATACTGTGTTTTTAAATTCAGTTTAAACCAATACCCACCTTTCCCTTTTTCATGTGGTATGCTTTCTTAGAAAGGAAATATAAACAGAATACCCAATTTGGATTTAATGAATAAAAAAAGAAGATTACAATCCGCTGTTACTGCCATGGAACACAATTTGAGTCAGGTATATGTGGAAACAAGAATTACAATCATAGATGATTCACGAACAAAATTACTTTTTTGAGCTTCAGTCACTTTGACATGCACCCTTAGTAATTATGAAGTCATTCTTCCAGGTGACAGGCTGACATTTAGTAGAAAGTTTGGATATGGAAAGATTTTTTAAAAAAAGTTGGTGCAGACATTCGATACTTTTGAATGCTATGATCAATTACCGTAGTTCATTTGAATGAATGCAATTTAATACTGTGCTCACTCAATCAGGAACACAGGAGGTTAAATTTATGCTCAATGGTACAGTTTCAATTAACGCCTCTAGTCTGTGATCTGAAAGACATAAAATCTCGAAGAATCAATAAGCATGATCCGATGATTACAAATAGAAAGTGTTTCGTGCCATGATTAGCATGATGATTAAATCCCCTTGATTCAACGGACTGAGCATTGTTTAAAAGGAGTATGACGCGGCAAAAGAAGGCGTCGCTGCTTAATGTCCCCAGTGTCCTCAAACACACATCTTTCTCATTTACCTTCCACAATAACATTGAGTTACACTGGATGTGTTTTGGAAATGGAGACACCAAACTATTCTATTAATGTCTAAATTAAGTACTAGCTTTTCGTAAGGCCAGATCAATTGGAGGTATGTATAACTGGAGCATGTATAATGTTTTTAACTAAATTATCCAATCCCAAAATATATTTTAATAATGCTGGTGAGAAAATCGTGATAGCATACTCCTACAAAGTTTTTGGTCAAAAATTCTATTTTTATAGCTTTGGAGTAAAATCTTGAAGGAATAGGACTGTTTTCATTGGACTAAACCGTTTATTTATTTATTTATTTATTTTGAGAATTTCAAAGATTGTATGACTTTAACTGTGCAATACGAAAACACAAAAATAAAAAGATGACTATGCTACTAAAATATATTCGGAAGATAAAAAATAAGTCAGTAAACATGAGGCCATGTAAAATTAAGATAAACATATTAGGCGTTTGCTTTCAGATTAAAAATAATAAATAACGGCAATGCTACAATTTGTTTTAAGAGAATTTCACATGAAGGATAATTTGGAACTCGCCTGGCCTGTGTGCATGTATGTCAACAGATTTTAGTTGTTTCGCATGCAAGTGTGAAAATTAAATATTATTTGTGTTCATTCCAATTCAGAGGACTTTTAAAAGATTTTGTGCTAATAAAAAATGTAAAGTTATCTAACATTTTCAAGAACATCACAGTTTTGTCACAATTAAGTTCACAAATGTTCACAAATGAATTTTTCCAATTACCGTGTTCTTTAATCTATTCAGAATTTATACTTAGCCTGAAACAAAATGTATGAATTATTTGTGTTTATTATACTTGTAATTATAGGTTTTTGTTTGCTTAATAGTCGTTGCCTACCTAATTTTGAAGGGAAAAAAAACAAAAAATGTTTTACATGGCCTTAGTCAAATAATACAAAATGAAGTCGTTTTCACATCAGTGCGAAACCAGTAACCTTAGGACCACTTACTGTGCCATCTGAAGGAATGGAGCAGTAGTTTGATGGAGTTTTACAGGCTGACTTAATCACTGGCCCCAGCTTGTTCCCCGTCTGCTCTGCAGATGTGTGAATGTTCTCTCTGTGGCTCAGATGCCTGGCGGGACTCTCCAACTGGACTCCCTCAGCAGACCGGCACAGATGCCTGCAGATAAAAGGATGCTTGTCATACACTGGGACCCAGGACACAACTTCCCATTGATAACTAGAACACAGACTATCTGTGTTAAAAAGACTATCTACCAGATGGCTGCTGATCACAAATGCGAAACCATGGTTTTTACAGAAAAATCAACATTAACAAGAACATTTCAGGCAAAGTAAGCTTAAGATTAGGGTCATCTTTAGGTCTAGGTCATGTGATCATTTAGATCACAGGTCATGTGAAATGTAAAAAATGTTATGCAGTGTAATACTAATAATAGAGGGTATTCCTAGTATCCTTAAGATTCTTATCTGGGTTCTTATTTGACGAAATTCATTGGCTAGGAGAACCTTTTGCAACCTATTAACTGCACTTCACTAACTGACTTGCCAAGATTTTTATTTGGTCCCAAGCATCATTTTAAAAATATATATATATTTTCTTAACCATCGAAATAGCTCACAATATTTCTATTTTGCACATTTAATATTGAAAAATAATTATGCAAATGTATCACCAACTACCCACAATTTGGAATGGGTTTTCCAAAGAGGATTAATCTGGATTGCTGACTACATTAGCCCAATGTGTGTCGGTCTGTCTCCTGTCCTGCGATTGACTGGCATCCTATCCTGGGTATTCACTCCCTCATGTGATTGTCTACAGGGATAGGTTCCCAGTGCACTACCACATAGATAACTGGTTATGTGAAATAAACAAATTCAAATTGCAGGAGAACTTATTCAACTTTATTAAATGTGATTAGCGGGTTGTCAAAGTTTTGGTTTAGTCCCAGTCTAGGACAGTACATTTCCTAAATCAAGGTAAATTTTTTCAACAAAAAGAGAAAATCTTGCTTTATATAAAGACCAGCTTCAGAGTGAGATTACATCAGCTGTCAGAAGTTAATTTCCAATTAAGTTGCCTGGAATTGCACGGCTGCACAAAGACCTAGAACAAAGATCACGAGTGAAGCTGATTGAATCCTCAGTCACATTAAGGAATGAAAGTCTTTTGCTCATATGCACACATACATAATCATACAATTGTGCAAAACAGAAATATTGTCTTTTTTATGGGAACCGGCAAGAATTCCAATTGTTCCTGCTGTATCCCTCTCTGTGAAGAGGAATGTAAAAAACGTGTTCAATTTCGTGAAAAATGACTTTCTCCACTGAATATCCCAGAGAAATGTCATATAATGGAGAGATCAAGGGGGATTTAAAAGCAATAATCTTTGGGTTCAGAGCATTTCAATTTGAAAATATGGCTGTCTTTTTCAGATGGTTTGTGTCTTCTGAGGAGTCAGTATGAATGAACGAGCACATCAAATTGCTGGTGAATAAATTAGTAAGTGGTGAAAAAAATACAATATAAGAACTGCACATCTACTGGGCTCATGCAAAAGTAATTATATTTATCATTGAAAAACTGTAATCACCTCTCTGTGATTTCATTCCTTTCCTAAAGCATAAACATACTGATAATGCTATGTTGGGAATTTTGCAGGCTATTTGAGCTATTGGGTGACATTTGGGATGGAAAAGACCATAAACATACAGTTTTAACAAAGAGTATTAATTCCATCGAAATGCTACGTTGCAGTCCGGCATATCGATGGGTCTTCGGTGCATTTGGTGAGCGTCTGATTATCTCCACCTCTCCAAAGAAGGTGACCTTCTGCCGTATCAGTCAAGGACGAGGTTGCGTGTTTCTTGGAGATAAGAGGAACGGGAATTGCCCCCCACGTACCTGCTGACTTTGCTGGAGGACCGGCAAGTGGAACTCTCCTCCGACTCTGACCGTCGAACGCGGCGTCTCCTGTGCGAGTGAGTGTGCGACCTGCGTCGTCAAAAAGACAAGAGCGAGACGATGAACGCCTAACAGAACACCGCTAGCGAACGAGACGATATTTCACAATCCGGTTCATTTGGCCACTGTGGATTAGTGATCCGAATGAGATCTCATTTCCATAAGTGCTCCTAACGTGACTGTGGTGCGAGACAAATGCCCCTGCTTAAATTTTCATTTAAGAGTTAACATTACGCATGCTCATTCTCAACGTTGACAAGCCTCTTAAGCGATACAATACCGTGTCCCACTTAACTTGGGAAAACTCACATGAAATAGCCATCCATCTATTGTGGAAGGAAAGTGGCACAGTGGGAAGTGTATCACACACAGTTGGATCCTTTTATACTGCTTCTTGCAAGTTAAGAAAAGTAATTTGAATACAAACTAAGAGAGTTAGGGAAGGCAAAAGCTTCATTCAAACTGTGCAGTGCTCCCACTATACCACATGGTTCGGTTGAGACTCTGAAATTGGAGGAAATATTAACTAAATTCCGGTAGCTGCATCACTACACAGGAACCAAGGGTTCAGAGTGTTAATTACAGCAAAGTCTTCCTTCAGGGAACTTGTCAATCTCCGCACCAATCCCACACAGCAACTGAGCCAGTCCAAGTGAATCAGAAAAGACAATGAACAAGTCATGTACAATGCTTGAGAGAATGTTCTGCACCTTCCCTACATATGGGGAACTTAATTAACTGCAGTTGGATCATAGTAAATTGCAATGGAGAGTAAGAGAGTATGTTTTATATGCCAGGCACAGTTCCCAGAGTTTGAGTTATAAATGCCCAACCACATGGGGGAGCCACCAGCCTCACAATCTTTGGGTACTTAGCATGCCGCAGTAGACACTAGGGAGTGCTAACTATATACACCAATGAAACTCAAACTTGTATTGACATATATA
>JAOYSI010000024.1:461336-476834 GCA_025775065.1 Hiodon alosoides | reverse complement strand
CTAACAGGTAATCCGAATCCTGGCTAATAGTTTTATGGTATTTTTTGTCCCGCGGTTTTGGGCAGCAGCCCAAGCTTCCCCCCCCCCCCCCCTTCGAACCGGTAGTAAACGGGGCATGGGGTCCATCTGGTGGGACCAGGGCGGTATCTTAACCCCATCTCTCAGACCGACCAATGCCACGCCTCAGCCTTTCGAGCCCTTTAGGGCAAATCGGGGCTGTGAATCCGGACTCTCAGTTTTCTTCTGGTTCCACCTCCACTGCATGCGCGTTCCTCAAAGCTGTTCGGGGAAACTTGGGCAACAAGGTGTGCTGGCTTAGGGGTGCGGTTGGGGTGTTAGTGAACGAAGCGGGAGGGAGGGTACCCCCTGTTGCCTCCTAATTTCTACTTTTGAAGATTTAAGAGATGCACCCAGCACCTTAGGTCAGTCCATTTTAGTAAAATTGCTGATTGGCGCAAATTGGTTGGTGTAAAAAGTCCTCTTATTTTTGTTTATTTACATCTAGTCGAACTGCTGACGGTTGAATGACTTTTCCCTGTAGCATTTTCTATATCCAAATTTAGCAAAAAGTCTTCTAAAGGCCTTTCCATTCCAAGGCTGTATAAATCATAGACGCCATCTAGTGGAATATGGACTACTGGAAAATAAATAGCGATATTATCTAAAACAGATCACCTGAAGGTTTTTAGTTATGTTTGTTGGTGTTACACCTCGATCCACTGAAGTCACCCCATCTTCATTATGCAGTCTTTCTCTCCCCGTGGTGGGGCTTTCTGGCTGCCCTGTAGATTAACTAACCCCCCACCCCATGTCTACATGTGTACTTCAGCACGATTTTGTCCGGCGGGAGCGCCCCCTACGGGTCCTGATCGACCTCATCCAGAGGACTAAGGATGCCGTGCGGGAGCTGGACAACCTTCAGTACCGTAAAATGAAGAAGATCCTGTACCAGGAGAAGCACAACGGGCCAATGGGCGAGTCCCAGGAAGAAGAAGAGGTAGGCCCAGGCCCTTCATTTCTGGGGCTCCTCATTACAAGCAGTGGTAGAATGTATGCATGAGTCAAGAGGAGGTATAAGTTAGGGTCAAACTGAACTCTGTTCTTCATCTTGGACTCAACAATTTCTTATCTTTTATAGGAGGAGCTATGATTTTAGAAGTCGGGTAGATAACTTACTTTTGGTGTCAAATTAGATTTTTACCAAATATATTTAATAAACATAATGTCCGCACTGAATTGCAAGACTAAGTTTGCATGTATTAAAGTTGTTACACTTCAATGAGAACACCCTATACTACTACTCTGTAACTCGAATAACAGGTCGGGCCCCATCGTTGGTTTCCTAGCTGTCTGCACTTCCCGTTTTGAGTAAATATAAATAATTCTCTTTGCCATTTCAGTTTGTTGCCTCACCCATGGTCCCCAGACTGGCTCCACACACCCTAACGCAGCTTTTCTGCTCCTTCACAGTGCCGCAGGGTCGTTTTGTCACAAAACAAGCAAGTTATCTGTCAAGCTTGAGGTCATTAAATATACACAGTATGACTCCGTGGAAATGATCCAGCAGATAGTTTGTGGCAATAGGTGGCTGTTGCACACAAATATGGGTCTGTGTGCCTGATAAAAAAAAATGTGAATAACCCCAACGCATGCAAGATTCCAAGAGGAGTAAAACTCAAATCCTCTGAACTACCAAGTAGTGATATTTCCAGATTGCACTAGTGAAAAAAGAAATTCTGATGTATGCGTTTTATCAGAATGGATCTGTGGCCTGATAGAATCTCCCCCATAACATTTTAAAATAATAGATATCTTTGATTCACCTTTGCTGTCAAAATATGAATTTACTCTATTGTATTTCTTTCTGCTTGTGAAATGGGGGAAAAACAATCATATTATAGACCTTAAACGTTAATTGCCAAGTGCCAAGTGATAAGTGACGTGGCTCAGATCGGTGTTCAGCGAGATCGGAGGCCAGCGAGTAAACACCGAGCAAGGCGGGACCGACATGTTTGTGCCCCACCAGGACAGCGAGCAGGCCGGCTGCAAGACCAACAGCCTCGGCAGCAACCACTCCATCCCCAGCACCTCGGTCAGCACGGGGAGCCAGAGCAGCAGCGTCAACAGCATGCAGGAGGTGATGGAGGAGAGCGGGTCCGACATGACCATGATGCACGACTACGACAGCACCCTGGAGTCCTCCATCGCCCCCAGAAAGGTCAGCGGCAAGGGAGACTGATCTGGCCAACAGCGCTTGATTTGCTGGCGGTGTTTCCAGTTCTAGTGGAAAGAAGGGTCTGCTGTATTTAGGGCATGTTACGGCACCTTCTGCGTTTTAGCGTTGAACTGAGAGCTGTTTAGTTTTTCCTTTCACGGTGAAGTCGGTAGGGGCGTAAAAGTTCTGGATTTAAACACAACGGTTGTGAACTTTGGAGATAAAGCTCCCCTTTTGTTCTGTAGCTGGAGTGAAGACAGACTTCACGTGCCCTGCAATTATGCCTGAAAAGACTACGTCTTCGCATGACAATGTGCAAAAACATCACCCCTTAAACGGCGGAGAGAATGACAGTCATTCATCTGTTAATGCTGTCATCGTGAGTGATGCTCAGTGGTCACAGTGGGCGCTCACGAATAGATACTCACTGTCACATGACACATGTGGTCTGTCAAACAGGAAGCAGCAGATGCTGCTACACACTGATCTTCCCAGCGGCAGACACGTTTTAACTCGGGGATCGCAGAGGCGTAACTGCGTGTGCAAAGTCTTTGATTTGCATGATTTGTGTTCGCAGAGACTCCACTCTCATTCAGTACTTTAAAACTTTCTCAGATTGACAGAGAATTAAAGCAGAGCGAACATTGAAGTGTTTAACAAAATGGACATCTGCTATCACTGAGCTGCTGAGGAATATAATCAATTAAAATATTTTCTTAATGAAAAGTTTATTTTAGCTGCTGAAAACATGCAATATTATTTTTAAATATTTTTTCATGTTAGTATTAGAGTGAATTCAGAAGCGATGTGTCACGGACCAACACGCTGACGGCAAATTAAAAGCCTGTGTACCAGATGTTTTTACCAGGTTTTCAGAGAGTATTTTATAAATCATTATTTGATCCATCCTGTGTATGATAAATACTTAGGGGCAAGGTCATGTTACACAGGGAGATGGGTCTTGAAATTAAAGGGGAACATGTCTTATGTGTGTGGGAGAGGGAAGAGAACGCCTTTATGTGCAAAACGCATGGATCATGAGATTTAAAGGGTTGATCTTATTTCTCCTGTCATTGAATATCTCCTGTCACGGGATAGCAGAAAGCCCACCTTTTGACAGACTTACTGATATTTCACTGAGAGGAATAAACTTAACCGTGTTCCCAATGATTGTATAGATAATGCAGCAGTGAGAAGCTCCCATCTCTCTTACTATAATAATTTCCAGCCTTGTTGTCTTACACGCACGCACGGGCACGCACACACACACACACACTCACACACACACACACAGACTCACTGATTGATACACACACAAACAGCCACTGAATCAGACACACACACAGACCCACTGATTGATACACACACAGTCACTGAGTCACACACAGACTCACTGATTGATACACACACAAACAGCCACTGAATCAGATACCCACAGACCCACTGATTGATACACACACAAACAGCCACTGAATCAGACACACACAGACTCACTGATTGATACACACACAAAAAGCCACTGAATCAGACACCCACAGATCCAGTGATTGATACACACACAGCCACTGAATCAGACACACACACACACACACACACACACACACACAAAACCACAGCTTATCATTTTGATTCTCCCCGTGTGTGGAGCAGATGCTGCCATAGACTTGGGCTGCTACCTTCTCGAGATCAGCTGACTGTCAACCTGTTTCTCACGCGGCAATGTGTTGCCTGTTCATTTCCACGGGGTGCTGCAGGGAATAGCAGGGCCGGCGAGAGTAAGCGAGGGTGTCCACGACGTCCCTCTGAGGGGTGAGCACATCAGGACCTTCTCCCTCTTTTCTCTTCCCCCCCCCCCTGCAGGACCATGTATTCATAAGGGATGAGGCCGTGCACAGGGAATCCAGGCCTGAGCTGCGGCCTGCCTCCTCAGACAAGAGCCATGTCCACAACTACAAGAACCGGGAGCGCTTTGCCACCATCAAATCGGCGTCTTTGGTAAGCCGAACCTCCGCCCCATCCCGCCCATGTTTTTCCCCCCTTTTTACACCCTGTTCCCTGGCCGCCGTCATCCCCCTCCGTCTCCACTTCTCAACTCCTCGCTTTCAATAGGAAAACGGAGCTCACTTTCTCCACCTCCCCTCTTGAGTCTGTTGTCATGGTGACCAGAGCCTGTTAAAACGTAGATGTTTTTTTTGTTTTTTTTTTCCTGCTGGCCTCTTCCAACTGGTTTGGTAGCGAATCAATTAGACTGGTACAGCCTAGTTCAGTTATTATTTGTTGGCGATTTATTGGGTGCTGTATTGTCCAGATATGCCAAAAAAATGCTTGTATTTTTCAACAGTTGTGATCAGGATGTGATCTAGATTTTGAGGTCTGGCTGTATTGAGCACAAGGGATTCATACAAGTGATGATGTATGAATATTATGTGCTAATCAATATATTCATTCTTTGTTTTAGTATCATTTATTTTATTTATTTATTTGCCTCTGATTATTTTCCTTTAAAAGGGCACAAGATTTAGTTTGAGTTCAATAAAATGATACAGTCATTCAAATGTCAATGGAGCAGCGTAGTGCTTCTGTGTGGGGAGCGTTGAACTGGTGATGTCATCCCGCCAAGCTGAATGCTAATGGTCCCAGAGGGACCCTTTCTCTGTAACAAGGCTAGAGCAGGGAGAGGGTGAGGGAGAGGGAGGTGAAAAAGACAGGGGTGCTTGGTTGTGCAGCCAGGAACGTAGCGCCAGGAACGAGGGGGTTTTGGTACGGCTGCTATGCTATATATAGGAATGTGGCGCTTTGTGTGCAGACAGGCACTAGAACCGCAGTTCAACCAGGGACGCGGTCAGAGAAAGAGCGTCGTATTGGTCCCGGCATTGACTCTGATTTGATGCCAAGCAGCTTCGGCTCTGTATTTTATGTGTGGCCTTGTTCTTTGTTCTGATTGGCACAGCCATTCTCGGGGTAGGACTTGTGCGCTTTTCATTACATATCGCGTCTCCTGTGTTGTCAGCTGTGCGCTGTGATAACATGTTGTTACTGGGTCCTGGGAAATTCGAATTCTGATCTTACCGATTGTATTATAACAGCGGGAAGAAGGAGGGGTGATCCGCGCGTAAAAGACCGGATGTCACTTTCCGTCTGTGGTGACGCGTTACAGTTCTGCTTTTGGAGGGCCCTTACACTGTAACAGCCACTGTAACGTCTCGCTTAGGCCATTGTCTAAACGGACTGCAGCGGGGGACCAATCGGATGCCAGAGTACTCTCACGCCAGTAGTTGAAGCTCGTGGCACTGTCTACAGAGCAGGCGGGTGTGACCCTGGGGTCCTGGCCAGGTGCGGTTCCATCTCTGGGAGTCACAGAGAAGAGCACGGACCACTGATGGTTCCTGTTGTTCTGGTGGAACTTGACTAAGAATTACAGAAAGGCTTGTCTGGCGAAATTGCAGTGGATGCAGTTGGCCAGTCAGGTTCTCTGCTAGAATCTCGATCATTTTGCTCCCACCTCTTCCTTACTGATTTAAATACTGGGTCAGGCAAGTACTAATTTTACCCGCCCGTAATTTCCATCAAAGCTGCGAAGCTGTTTTGTAGGAGTGAATTTTTGCCATTTTCATTTCTTTTTAGTTGGTATCACATATGGCCTTTATTACTTTGCTATGATTAAATTGAAATAAAATTCAGTTTTTTTGCACACCAAAGATAACTTCAATTGTTCTTATTAAAACTTAATTTGAACAGAACGGATTTGTTTATAATGCTGAATTTTCTCACTGGAACACTAACTAAGATCAAGTTCAGAAACTGCGATGCTTTCAGATGAGCCGTTTCTCTCTTCTCATTTTATTTCTTTCTATATTTGCCACTCTGAACCAAATTAATTTTGATCTGGAACTTCTGGCTTTCGTTTCTATCCAGTAATGCTTCCCGTTAATTGCATCAGAAGATATGAAACTCTTCCCGTTTTAGCATTTGGCGGAAAATTAGAAGGATTGGTACACTGTTACAGTGGGGGGTATTAATTTGGATCAGTAAGAAGGCCATGTGACTCACCTGCTCATGGTTCTTAGCCCAAAGAAGTTCACAGTCTCTTGATGGCCTCTGAGCTCTGTCCGCAGCGTACAAGTCCTTGCGGTGTAGGACGCAGTGATAGACTTCTAGATGCCTGCTCGCGTGTTTTATATTTCCATCATTGTTGGCCTACAAAGAGCAGCTGGGAGGGTAACAAAAGGCTAAGCGACCAGAACGATCCCCTTTTCCAGGGTTGTTATGTTATCGTTTTAATAATACGCTAACAGTTTTAGACAGGCCGGTTGAAATTGCACGCTTTAGTGTAGCATGTTGCGCTGCCGCCAACCTGTTGCCTATACCGCCCCTTCCCCAGGTCACGCGGCAGATCCACGAGCATGAGCAGGAGAACGAGCTGCGCGAGCAGATGTCGGGCTACAAGCGCATGCGGCGGCAGCACCAGAAGCAGCTGATCGCGCTGGAGAACAAGCTGAAGGCGGAGATGGACGAGCACCGGCTCAAGCTGCAGAAGGAGGTGGAGACGCAGGCCAACAACGCCTACATCGAGCTGGAGAAGCTGGCCAAGAAGCACGCTGTCTACACTGAGAAAGAGGTGGGGGGCTCAGCTCCGATGGGGCCTTCCGGTTCACGCCATGCGCCCCTATACCCACTGCTTTACTCTTACTGGGACATCCGGTTCTGCCACCTTGCCCCTGAACAAGTATGACTTACCTGGCTGTGAACTAAAACTAAAACTGTTGTGACAATGACTGACTAGGATGAAAACTGCGAATGGCGCTTATGATTAAGAGGGAAACGCTCTGTTCAGAGATGCACAGTATGCTTGTGATGTCCCTCCAAAATTTCTGGCAGTTATCAGGTTGATATATTTTTTTTTTAAACAGCTGTTGATAAAGATGCAGATACCCAAAGCCGATTGGGAGTGTTTTTTCTGTTAGAACATTTGAGAAAATATATTTCTTTAAGAATTTAAACTGCTTGACATGCAGATTTAATGCTAAGCTGTTGCCCTTGTCCAGACTGATATTTGATATCTTCACAATGGGTCACGTCTAACAGGATGATCCCAAGATGAATTTGTTGTTGCAGTCAATCAGTTTTATGAACTTCTGCTGTGTAAAACCAATGAGTGAAGTTTCATCCACTAGTGGGACACGGAGACATGAACAGTCAAACTTTTCTCAAACTTTGTGCAACTTCGACCCAGTCATATGGGAAAACATTGCTCGATCCCCATCCTCCTCAGATTTTTTTATTGTTTTAAAATTCTGCTGTACTAAAGCAATCAGTATTTGTAATACATTGATGTGCTTCTTGACTCTTTGCGGTTTGAAAGGATTTTGGTGAAAATCAGCCATGCAAGTGAGATGCATGGACAGTATTTATAATAATGCATGGTGAGGTAGTCCTTGATCTTTCCAGCCTGTCCATGACATTCAGGAACTGGGTCAATGATCACGACGTGTACGAGGTGTGAAACTCCTGAAACTCTACCCCTGACTGAACAAAAGCCCTTTTTGCCTTAGTCAACTTTCATTTCTTAGGAAAACGAGAATTATTAATGGAACGTTATTGCTTGGTTTTAATTTAAACGGGTCCATTCCACTTAAATGCCTCAACTTTTGCCTTCCTAACTAGTGTTTTTGTCTCTTGAAATAATGATTAGGGGTAGACCTTAATTGTTGTACCTTAACAGGTCTTAAAGAAGAAGAGAAAATTGTGTTAATTCTATCAAACGTTCTCATGAAGTTCTCCTTTGATTTCTTTCTCAGATGAAGACTGCAGCGGCTGATGAGAAGAAGTTTCAGCAGCAGATCATGGCGCAGCAGAAGAAGGAGCTGACCAACTTCTTGGATAATCAGAAGAAGCAGTATAAGCTCTGCAAGGAAAAGATTAAAGAGGCTGGTGCAGTTTTGTGTCCTTCCCGAGACCAGATAGGCTTGACGCGATAACATCCAGAACAGCCCAGCATTCGAAATATGCAGGAAAACATGAGCAGGAACGTAGACCGGTTATTCAAAAGGCTATGATTCTATTATGTAAACAAGTGATGGGAGAATGAAAGGGGTTGCAACATTGTATCGTAGCTGAAGGCTAATAAAAACTTGTTATAAGGCTAGGAGATGCACTTAGGTAGCGTGGTTTGAACCCTGTCTATATACATACAAAACTAATTTGGGATTACCATTCCTGTAAATTCTAGGCGGTTTATCAAAAACTCAAGACACATTTGATGGGCAGGTCTTTCTGTCATATTCCAAAACAATATACAAAATTCACATTTCCCAGGAGAAATCGCACGATTAACTATGGTTTTTTCATCAGTATTTCATTGTCTTGTCTCTTGTAAATGTTGTAAATTTACACAATATGTTTGTGATTATATCTGCCTAAATTATGACTCGCTTTTAAAACTAGTCCTCCGTAGCCAGTAGAATCACAGTTCCCATGTAATTTCTATTAAGGACAGTATTCTTACAGTGGGGCCGCAATTCCATCCCAAATGGCATTATGGAAAAATGAAGAAATTTCTCACGTATGCCTCGGCCGGATGAGCTCATCGTTAACATCCACGCCACGTTCCCTTTTTTTAGGAAATGAACGAGGACCACAGCACGCCCAAGAAAGAGAAGCAGGAGCGTCTTTCCAAACACAAGGAGAACATGCAGCACTCACAGGCGGAGGAAGAAGCCCAGCTCCTGGGTCAGCAGAGGGTCTTCTATGACCGCAACTGCCGAGCGTTTAAGCGCAAGATCATGATCAAGAGGCACGAGTTTGAACAGCAGCAGATCCGAGAGGCAAGACGCCGGAGACCTCCATATCAGCGAATCGCGTGTGTCTGTGCTTTCCCTGCCTGTTCAGCCGTTGGTCTCATACACGGCCTATTGACAAAATCACAGATCAGTCTGCAATTAAGCCAAGTAGTCCAAGTTATCGCTCGTAATAAATCTAAAATTACAGAAAGACTCATTTGGTAACCCTAACTGTAAATTAATGCGTGAGTGAACGGTTTCCCTTTTCTGCAGAGTTTATGAAATAACAGTAAAGGATGCACTAATCAAAAAATCATGTGTGTATCAGAAAGATATGTCAGAAGTATGAATTATCAAGCTGGGTGTCTGCTAACATCGTGGGAAGATCTGATGAATATGCAAGCCAATTTAACAACAAAAATTTAAGCCTTTTTAAAATGAATTACTTACCTACCTTTTTCGAAATTAAATTTAAACTTGTACACTGTTCTGTATTCTTATGCTTATTGTTCCACTGTAGTTCATCATAATATGTGGGAATCAATCACTCAGATATTATTTTTGTAGCCAATTGTTACAAATCGCTGAAAAAATCCCATTCTCCAGAGGAGAAAAAAATAGCCCAAAGACAATTAGGGAACAAATGGAAAATGATTCCCTGTCCCCAGAGCCAGCCTAGATGCATTGTACATATTGAATAGTAGTCATTCTATGAAGAGCCGGGTTTCTACTTTGTGGAAAGTTGGAGGGATGGCCCATAAGATCATAGCAGCTGGCTTATTCTCTGTTCTTGAGTCTTGATGACCGCTGGTAGGCTTGGCTACAGCTTATCTCTCCCATGCCAGAGAAAGAGGGAGGAAAGGGTTGAGTTGGGGGGGGGGGGGGTGTATATGTCATCAACCACTGACAAGCAAGGGGAGGGAGAATATATTAATTTAGTGTTGTTCAACGTTATGTTGCCTCAGGAGGTGTAAACTGTGGCAGCAAACAGATAAGTTATGAGATGCAAGTCATTTAGCCCCTTAAGAGCAGGGACTAGGACAGCAAGGAAGGCTCCTCCCACCTGACATTTACATACCGGGGTGTCCGTCTGATTCTGTGTTGTTCCTTCAACATCTCACCGACTTCCAGGAGTTGAACAAAAAGAAGACCCAGAAGGAGATGGAGCACGCCATGCTGATCAGGCACGACGAGTCGACGCAGGAGCTGGAGCACCGTCAGCTGAAGACCCTGCAGAAGCTTCGCATGGACCTGATCCGGCTGCAGCATCAGACCGAGCTGGAAAACCAGATCGAGTACAACAGCCGGCGGGAGCGCGAGCTTCACAGGAAGCACGTTATGGAGCTCCGGCAACAGCCCAAAAATCTCAAGGTATCCCTCCCCGGAGCTCCCCTCCCGTTTGTTTGGTTATGTCTGGTATCCACAGCCACTGCCTTGTATAGAGACCCCTCTTGTTGATTTAAAGCCTAGCCTTTTACTAAATGTAATATTGGAATGGAAAAGTAGTGGAGCTCCAAAGAAGAGTAAGTAGAAGAGTAATCTTAAGAAAGGTATTCAGTTGGTATAGTAAATATCCAGTTGTATTACCTGGTAAAAAAAAAAAAAAAATGGTGGCGCTGGCCCTGTTATGGTAAGCAACTAAATAAATCCTCTGTTTACTGTAAAATAAAAGAATCCACCGGCATAAATTGGCAACTGTCGGGTTCAGGATCTAACCTGCATCTGTTCGGGCCCCAAGGCGATGGAGATGCAGATCAAGAAGCAGTTCCAGGACACGTGCAAAGTGCAGACCAAGCAGTATAAAGCCCTGAGGAACCATCAACTGGAAGTCGCCCCAAAGAGCGAGCACAAGGCCATCCTGAAGACACTGAAGGAGGAGCAAACGCGCAAGCTGGCTATACTTGCAGAACAATATGAGCAGAGCATCAACGAGATGATGGCATCTCAGGCTGTAAGTGAATGCATGTTGTGGAATATGGATATTTTCAATCCCTTTTAAAGGCTGCCGTCCAATTTGGGAATACCTT
The DNA here is from genome assembly GCA_025775065.1 of Hiodon alosoides. Taxonomy (NCBI): domain Eukaryota; kingdom Metazoa; phylum Chordata; class Actinopteri; order Hiodontiformes; family Hiodontidae; genus Hiodon; species Hiodon alosoides. Next base: position 465,813 of record JAOYSI010000024.1, on the reverse strand, counting down.
ACTTCTCCCCTGCGAGAGGCATTGCACTGGTATGCGAGCATATCTCGTTTGTTGTATTGGCGATCTAAATTATTCTAATCCCTGCTTTTATTCTGGCCTCTTCGGTATGCAGCTGCGACTGGATGAGGCTCAGGAGGCTGAGTGCCAGGCGCTTAGGCACCAGCTCCAGCAAGAGATGGAGCTTCTAAATGCTTACCAGAGCAAGATCAAGATGCAGACGGAGGCACAGCATGATCGGGAACTGCAAAAACTGGAGCAGAAGGTGTCTTTGCGCCGGGCCCATCTGGAACAAAAGGTACAGATAGGGTGGCCTGGTCTATGAGTGTAAAGGATTTCTGAGGTGAAAAAAAACTCACGCATCTCACTGTTCAGAACTTGTGCTGCCATCGGGTGGCTGTTCTGTCCTATTACATCATTTGTAAATGGTTGATTTCTAGCGCCCTCTGTTGTTTCTTGGTCATCCTTATAAATCATTGTCCAACTAAAGAGGATTACGTCATAGTTAACCATGTAAGACGGAAGTCCCTTTGACATACAAGTTTTTTCTTGCTTTAGCAACAATGGCAGACAAGTGTAATAACAAATAAACTAAACTTTATTTGGAGTATTTATTGCTGCTGAGTTTTTTTTGTTTTTTTTAGGGTCATTTTTAAAGCGTTTTGTGTTTTTGGGTTACAGATTGAAGAGGAGCTGGCTTCTCTTCAGAAGGAACGCACAGAAAGGATTAAACATCTGCTGGAACGCCAGGAAAGAGAGATCGACACATTCGACATGGAGAGCGTTCGGCTGGGGTTCGGAAACTTGGGTGCTTTAGACTATCCCAAGGAGGACTATAGATGAAATAAGTTTCGCCATAATTTGTTCACTTTTCCTTAAAGACGGGCTCCTTTGTACTGACGTCACTTTCGGACTAGTGCCTGTGCTGACTGCAACTATCAGGGGCCCACTTGTCACGTCACGTCACGTCACAAGAAATGCTGGATGACGCTTGGTTGTCTTTTAAAAACAAATGTCGCAGTGTTGATGTTTTTTGTGCAATGATTTTTTCGGTGAAACAAAGCAAAGAAAAATCAAACAAACAAACAAAAAAAAAAAACGTGGATGTATGTCGTTTACCAACCATGTATTAGAGATAATTTGTCAGATTGCAAAAAGAAAAACTCTCCTGCAGCCTTATCTTGAAAGCTGCTCCTTTTTGGTATTTATTAATCAGGAAATTTTAATAAGATTGAACAATTTGATACATTTACATATGAGCTCGTAATGTGTGTATATATTGGTGTTCGAGTACATTGACAAAAAAAAAAAAATGTGATTAGCAAAAAGCAGCCTGAGGTTAAATTATACACCAGAGTTTTATCTGTATCATAATCATTTTCTACAGTGGCAGAACCTGTGAATACCTAACACCCAGGCTTAAAAGGCTTGGAATAGTCATGTATTTTGTGTATAGAAGGAATTATGGAGAGCTTTTAATTATTTTCTTATTGTATTTTAACTGGTCCTCAAATGAATTTTTTAAAAAAATATTTTTTTTCTTAAAGTATCTGGAGTTTAATCGGTCAGTGGGATCTTCTATTTGAATTTCCATCTAATTCCTCATTGCTTCACCCACTTCCAAGTTGTGTATTTTCTTACGATGAATCGAATCATTATAATGCTTTTGCATGCCCCTTTTTCAGGTTAAAGAAGCATGAGTCTGTCAGAGCTTTTAATTATATTTGTAAATAAAAGTGCTCACCACACTTTTAATATGTTGCCGTCCTTGACATCCGCACCACCATCTTTTAAGATCAGTATTTAGGCAAGAGTAGTCGTAGAGTTGTTGATGTAATTTAAAACAACCTGTCTTTTAGAACCAACGGTGACCCTGATTTGATACAAAACTGTGTTAAATAACTCAGACATTACAACCAGAGAATTGATATATCATTTATTGCCATCTATGGAACATAAGGGTCAAACAAGAAATTGGTGTATTATGAAGGGTGAACTAAAGACATTTATTGAGCATAAGTAGTGTCCCTCCAAATGAAAATACTGAACAAGGCTTTGCCAGTTTTTCTAAAGCTTATTTATAAACGTGGCTTATTTCTGGTGCGGTCACAAAAATACTGCTTGTTCTCCACTGGTTTACTCTCCACTGAGTTGTTTGAAGAGTTTTGGGACATAGTCATCCCACTCTGCCTGATAGCACGTCCCAGCCAGCGGGACATCGAGTTTGTACTTCTTGCGGAAATTTGCAATCTTAAATTTCCCTCGGTTATCTCCTGAACGGTTGGTTAGGACGGGTTCGTTGCATGACATCTTATCCGGCTGTTCATAAACCAGCCACACGTAGCGGTGGAGACCTGCCAGATACACAGAGAATGCCAGCATTTCCTTGAGATACACATTTTCAAGCTTTAAATCACTGCTATCCTTCTTTAAGTATACACCTTGGAATACTTTTTTAAGCCAACTGGATCAATTGTAGACTATAAGGTCCTTATAAAAAAATCTTTGAAGCACCATTTTTGCACTTCAAGGGAACAATTATTACAAATGTCGGGGGCCATTGTACAAGTACAGATGGTTCATTTTAATTTCTTGCTGTATCTTACCAGTTCCTTTCGGAGGGCCTGACCCAATGTAGTCGGACAGAACACAGCCACTGCTTATGTCATTTCCCTTCATATTAACCACCAGGAAGTGATGCCATTCCCTTAATTAACAAAATTTAAAAATCAGATTGTTTTTACTGTTATGAAATACATAGATATAAATGCAAATAACATTTATTACCGACCGAAACTTAGGGGTTTTTCTGCTAGGAGCATCTGGATCGGTCATGACCAATGTGTAAAGCTTGTTGGAGTCACAGCCATCCCATTCAATTGATGTAGGTCGGTTTTGCACCTGGGTAATACAAGCAATTAAAACACACACCACATATTGACATATACATACATACACACATATCATTGTGTGTGTGTGTGTGTGTATATATATATATATATATACACACACAGTAAAAAAAAGTCTGAAAAGTCTTAGGCACCCTAGCTTTCTTACACAAATGTAGTCTTTTAAGTTTATTTTGGTCTTCTGCATTAGTGTGTCAGTAAAAAAAAACATACATTTTCTGAAAAGAAAAATGTATACATACATACATCCAAACATACATTTTCTGAAAGAAGAACAACAAATTCTATCACAGATGGTATGGTCTCCACAGAGCCCTGATCTCAACATCATCAAGGTTGTCAGTGGTAACCTGGACAGACAAAAGCAGTACTGTGGCAAGTTCTCCAAGATGCCAGGAACAATCTACCAGCCGATTGTCTAATAAAAATGCACAGTGTACCTAAGAGAATTGATGCAGTTTAAAAGGCAAATAGTGGTCACCACAAATAAATAAATATATATATATATATATATATATATATATATGTATATATATATTTTTGTTTTTTAATTTTAGTTTTAACTCTCTTTATAGTATAGTTTCAGATTTAGAAACTTTTTATTTCATTATTTATGAAAGCATGTTCGCTTTACAGAATTTTTTTACATGTGGACTTTTGCACAGTACTGTATATGTGTGTGTGTGTGTGTGTGTGTGTGTGTGTGTATATATATATAAATGAGAGAGAGAGAGAGAGAGAGAGAGAGAGAGAGAGAGAGAGAGAGAGATTCCCTTGAGGAAACGTTAAAGCAATGCAACGATAGAGAGGTACATGCACCGGAGCAGACATATAATATATAAAACTGCGTCAACGCGTCGGACGTGCTATGAAATCGACTGTCAATCTTAACATAATCACATTTCGTTGGCTAAGTAAGTTTTCAAAATAGCGTACACGACAACCATACTATATCTACAACCTGGGTCGGTGTCAGCACTTTGCCCAGTTCGTCAATAACAAGCGTGCCATACTTCACGATGAGAAAATGTGCCGGTCTTTCGTCCACCTCTGTGAGGTTAAGCGGTCCAGTCCACTCATTTAAATCAAGAGGCATTTCAATAGGCCAAATATGAAATGTAGCTCCTAAACGTTTCTTTTCAACAGAAAAAACACCGTTACAACGCACAATGCACCAGTCCGTCTCTGCTTAAAACGGACTTCGTCCTATTTTATGACTGGTAGATTTGGGAACCAATGAAAATCGAGGAACGTTCAGTATTTCACTAACGATTGGGTAGTGATTTTAATATGTTTAACAAGGGCCGCGTACTTGGAATAGGTCATATCTACGATTCAATAATCCAAATTGAATAACATAATTAAAAAAGAATATTAATTTTATTTAGTTTACAACAAAAATAAGCTCCGTCCTTTTCAGCTACAAAAAAAAAAAAACATCCGGTTTGGTCAAATTAACAGTCCCGCAAGTAATTGGTTAATATGAAAGAACGCGTATTGTAACGGGGATGGCGAAGTGCGTCTCCCCGTTGCTATGGACTGTAGCCACCCTCGCGGGGGCTGCCGGGTAG
>JAOYSI010000024.1:444716-461236 GCA_025775065.1 Hiodon alosoides | reverse complement strand
TTATCGTTATAAATGCCAGCTGCAACAACAGAAAACTTTCATCGTCAAATATAGATAATTTTGGTCAATATTCATAGCATATCATCACTATATTTTATGCTATTCACCACTGTGATGGTCAAAACTTAAAAATATTCCAATCTTTACTTTTCAAAAATAGAATTGTTTTAAAGATTTGATCATTTCTATTAGTATGTGATTAATTATTATCCCTTACTACAACTCTCTCAATATGACTGTGCCTTCTTTTCTTTAGAGTAAACACTGTAATGCATAAAAGTGAGCTGTCGATGCCGTGTTCAGACTAACACAGCTGTTGATGTAGCAATCCTATAGATGGGGATCTTTTCTATAGCGGGTCTAAAATGTTGCTATCCCCGTACATTTTTACTACAGAAAGGAAAAACATATTAGGCTGGGCTGCCTGGACAGAAGATGAGGTCATTTACTGTAATCATAAAATAAAAGTGCGTTATGTAGTCAGTGTGACATCTTTAGCCAAGGTTGTTTATTAAAGTGTTATATTAGTGAAGTATGTAAAGTGATTTAATGTGATAAGTAACATGGCACATGTATCTCCCACAGGTGGTGTGTTTGCGTGATGCAGACCAGCGGATTCTAGGCCTGCATTTCACTGGCCCAAACGCCGGAGAGGTCATGCAAGGTTTCGCCCTGGGCCTCCAGTAAGATGGGATGGGTGTTTTTCTCAGTGGTTATATCAACATATATATATATAACCAGCTATTCCCCTTCTCAGTCTCTTCTCAGTGGTTATAACAACATATATATAACCAGCTATTCCCCTTCTCAGTCTCTTCTCAGTGGTTATAACACCATTATATAACCAGCTATTCCCCTTCTCAGTCTCTTCTCAGTGGTTATATCAACATATATATAACCAGCTATTCCCCTTCTCGGTCTCTTCTCAGTGTTTATAACAACATTATATAACCAGCTATTCCCCTTCTCAGTCTCTTCTCAGTGGTTATATCAACATATATATTACCAGCTATTCCCCTTCTCAGTCTCTTCTCAGTGTTTATAACAACATTATATAACCAGCTATTCCCCTTCTCAGTCTCTTCTCAGTGGTTATAACACCATTATATAACCAGCTATTCCCCTTCTCAGTCTCTTTTCAGTGGTTATAACACCATTATGTAACCAGCTATTCCACTTCTCAGTCTCTTCTCAGTGGTTATATCAACATTATATAACCAGCTATTCCCCTTCTCAGTCTCTTCTCAGTGGTTATAACAACATAATATAACCAGCTATTCCCCTTCTCAGTCTCTTCTCAGTGGTTATAACATTATATAGCCAGCTATTCCCCTTCTCAGTCTCTTTTCAGTGGTTATAACACCATTATGTAACCAGCTATTCCACTTCTCTGTCTCTTCTCAGTGGTTATATCAACATTATATAACCAGCTATTCCCCTTCCCAGTCTCTTCTCAGTGGGTATAACACCATTATATAACCAGCTATTCCCCTTCTCAGTCTCTGGTTGTAACAATAGAAGCAGTTATTGCCCTTCTCTGCACTTGCTCTAAGTGTTCTGAAAAACAGTGACATGAAGAGTTGGGTTCAGTGTGTTGTTCTCCCTCCCCAGGTGCGGTATCACCTACCACCACCTGCTGGACATTGTGGGGATCCACCCAACCTGCGCAGAGGAGCTAACAAAACTGCACATCACGAAGCGCTCAGGCTTGGACGCCACGGTTACGGGCTGCTGAGGTTAAACTCCTCCCTGAAGCAGTAGGCACGCAGGATGCTCAGCCTCGCTAAATAAGAGAGAAGAGGTGCTTCCTTCGCCAATGACCTGCCCTGTCACTCCTCTCTACTCTACATGAGACACAGGTCTCATGGCCCTGTCCCGTCACAGTGACGAAAATCTAAATCTCTGATTGTCCTCTTATTCTGGGTTACATTATTGTGATGTCAGTTTAGGCCCGTTTGATTGACAACACTTAAAAATCCAGGTGATTAAAAGCAGTCTCCTGCACATATTTTTGTAAATGCAGAAACCAAATTATGGAACAAAGTGGTTTGTGAGCACAAGTTAACAATGTAACGAATCAGCACCTAGCATTAGAATATGTAAAGTATATATATTAATATATAAGGTAATATATAGTTTTCAGAATAATATTATTCCTCCTGCCATACTACTTTTCCTAGCCATGAAAGGAACGTGTGCATGCAGCGTTTTTTGTACTGTGGTGAACGCCCCTCCGTTTCCATGGATACAGACCAATATGCAGCTGGCCTGCTGTCAGTCAGCTGAGCATCTGTGATGGCTGAAGCGTTATTGACCATTATGGACTCCCTGCAGCTCTCTCAGTAGGCCCAGGTACACAGTGGAATCATAATTATACTTTAGCAGTCTCTTTAGCAGGCGCAGCTCTTTGGCCACCTGAAGTGTGCGTGGCGCGCTAATGAGGTGCCAGTGGTAAGATCCAGTAATCCAGAGAACGGTCTCAAGGTGGTGCTGTTGCCTACTAGTTTTTAAGTTCTCTGAAATTTGCATCTGGAAATGTTTGAAAATGAACTTAATAATCTAATGCGTGTTTAAAATAAACATTCAGTAGTTTTAATATAAAATATTTATGTGTGGTCTATAATTTGACAGCTACTGCTAATAGGCCCGATTATATAAAAGGTTGACCATTTGTAGGATCCTCACTAATGAGTTTTCCGCTTTAAAATGGAGGCGAGCCGTCCGTCCCACAAACCCAACAAAAGAATGCTTGAAATAGTGGAAGGGCCCGGGCGAGGACTGGTTTATTATTGTTTGAAGTATAATCTGCAGGCACTGATTAATGACCCGGACAAGAAGAGTGACAGTGGCGGGTGAGAGGCGGGTGAACACTGGGCAAGCCTGCTACCAGGTTTATTTGTACCTGGGGCAGAGGGACTGAGGCCCAGCGAGCTGATTGGAGATTCCTGTGTGCTCTGTTCAGGGACGAGGCGCTGATGGAGAAACCCCGACAGAAAGCCAAGCACACTCAAGTTGCAGGGCTGGGCCCGCGCCGTCACCCCTAAAGAAAGAGCACGCACTTGAGCTGCAGGGCTGGGCCCCAAAATCCCAAACAGTGTGTCTCAGTAGTTCAAGGTTAATGGCTCCACAGCTGTAAAAAAAATCACTGCCTGTCTTGTTGGAACAAGTGAATGCTTGACATGGGGTATATTTCTGTGTGATTCCTGGTATTCAGTAGTGAAAAATCATGCGTAAGGGCAGTACTGTGCACAGATGTATCCATGGTTACAAAAGGCTCGGTTATTAAAGCTAAGTCACTGGCAAAGAAGTGCCTTTCAGTGCCCAGGGGAGACTCTATTAGACTGTTGCCCCAGCCCTGCGTCGGGGTTTCTGCTTTCAGGAGACCAGCTAATGATGACTTGTACAAAAACCCAAATTGGGATGGACAAGTTTGATGTCATCTGGGAACCAGCTTTAGTAACCGTTAATAGTTTGCTTAGTTTACGGTAGAGTTTTATACCGAAATATTTACGTGTGAAGTTCTAAGAGGATGTACAGCTGCTTGTTGTTGTAACAGTTTTCTCAATAAAATGCCTGATAAGCATGCCATGCGCCGTCAAGTTTGTTGTGTGCAGTGTATTGTGTCCTTGGATTAGGTCAGGACTGCTGTGGGTGAAAGGCCAGGTCAAACCCCTCTGCCCTTTCCAGGTCTCTGATAGGGCCTTCCCCAGGCCTGTCACTCACCTACGGTGGCCCAAACAATGGGAGAAATGCCCTTCTATTTGTTTGGTTATACACACAGCCTCCACAGACCTGAGAATGCTTCTGGGTCCATATCAATTCTCTTGTGAGCTGCAAGCAAAGGAGAAATCTGTCTGGGTGCAAGCTTAAACATTAGTCCCTTGGACAAAAATGGAAAAGGGCTCAATTTGCTGTTGTGGATGGAATACGGTTAAATCCACCTTAAAACACACTTAGCAGAACATGTCGACATGTCAAATAGCATCCATTGATATTTTTTCCCCTAATCCGGCCTATTGAAGGTTGACAGCCTGCCTCCAAGTCCACGTCTACCAGTCCATTGTAGCTGCAGTCACTCAACTCTCAAAGAGACACGGGGAAAGGCCCTAGTTACACAGCTACACTTTGTGTCCAAGGCCCTGCGAAGCGAAGGGGAAAATCAGTCTTGTGTAAACATTTGCAAACTGATGCTTGTAACAGAAAAGGCTAAAACCACCAGGGATTAGTCTGAATGGAATACGGACGAAGTATGGCATTTCTGATAGATCAGGACATCATCCCCTGTGCTGTCAGGGTCTGATGTGTGGGGATTGAATGGGGTTAGGTAGGGAGGGGTCAGATGGAAATGGAAAAAAGCGCTTCTTCAAGTCTTGCCAAACCTGTAAACCAAGGAGTAATCTGGACAGATCCACACTGTGCCTTCCTGGAAAATCTTGGTTGGGGGTCCCCTGGCATGAGTAATGTTGGGTGGGGGTCCCCTGGCATGAGTAATGTTGGGTGGGGGTCCCCTGGCGTGAGTAATGTTGTGTGGGGGTCCCCTGGCGTGAGTAATGTTGGGTGGGGGTCCCCTAACACGAGTAATGTTGGGTGGGGGTCCCCTGGCGTGAGTAATGTTGTGTGGGGGTCCCCTGGCATGAGTAATGCTGGGTGGGGGTCCCCTGGCCTGAGTAATGTTGTGTGGGGGTCCCCTGGCATGAGTAATGTTAGGTGGGGGTCCCTCTGGAGTGAGAAATGTTTGGTGAGGGGTCTCCTGGTGTGAGTAATGTGGGGTGGGGGGTCACTTTGCACGATAAATGTTGGGTGGGGGTCACCTGGAGTCGTTGGGGGAAAAAAGGCTTCCACAGTCGGGCTGACATTGGCAATTTGCAGCCACGGTAAACATTGTAAGTGGTGATGAAAGTATTTTTAGGATCTTGTCTTATAAATAGAACTGTCAAAATTATGTTCCAATGAATAGAGCAATCCCGTTTTTCAAAATCAGTTCTTGAACCGTTTTTGTTGAACTTTTAATGTGACTTGTATAAACATGAATGTTTCATTACTGCTTAAATTAGCAATAATTACTAAATCGCCCTAATGCAATGGAGAATAATAGGGGATTAGATTTATTTGGAGAAACCCTGTTGTCTGTACATATTGGATGCAGTATAGGTTAATTCTATGCTAGAAAACAATAAGACCGAGCACATTTGGCTGGGGGGCCTGCCTAATGTTTGAGACCTCCCCCGCCACAGTGTGGAATGAACCTTTGTCTCCAGCTGTGTGTGCTAGTCTGTCTGTTTGTTTTGCGTGTGCACGTGCTTGTCGGTCTGTCTGTGTGCGTGCGGTTGTTTGTGTGTGTGTGTGTGTGTGTGCATGGGTGTCTGTGAGTGTTTGTGCCTGCATGCGTGTCTGTGTGTGTGTGTGTGTGTGTGTGTGTGTGTGTGAGTGTGTGCATGGGTGTCTGTGAGTGTTTGTGCCTGCATACGTGTCTGCGTGTGTGTGAGTGTGTGTGTGTGTGTGTGTGTGTGTGTGTGTGTGTGTGTGTGTGTGAGTGTGTGCATGGGTGTCTGTGAGTGTTTGTGCCTGTATGCGTGTCTGTCTGTGTGTGAGTGCCTGTATGCATGTCTGTCTGTCTGTGAGTGTGAGTGTGAGTGTGAGTGCCTGTATGTGTGTCTGTCTGTCTGTGTGTGTATGAGTGTGAGTGCCTGCCTGTATGCGTGTCTGTCTGTGTGTGAGTGCCTGTATGTGTGTCTGTCTATCTGTGAGTGTGAGTGTGAGTGAGTGTGAGTGCCTGTATGCGTGTCTGTCTGTCTGTCTGTGTGAGTGTGAGTGCCTGTATGCGTGTCTGTCTGTGAGTGTGAGTGTGAGTGCCTGCATGCGTGTCTGTCTGTGAGTGTGAGTGTGAGTGTGAGTGCCTGCATGCATGTCTGTCTGTCTGTGAGTGTGAGTGTGAGTGTGAGTGCCTGCATGCGTGTCTTGTCTGTGAGTCTGCGTGTGAGTGTGAGTGTGAGTGGCTGCATGTCTGTCTGTCTGTCTGTCTGTCTGTCTGTCTGTCTGTCTGTCTGTGAGTGTGAGTGCGAGTGCCTGCATGTCTGTCTGTCTGTCTGTCTGTCTGTGAGTGTGAGTGCCTGCATGCATGTCTGTCTGTCTGTCTGTCTGTGAGTGTGAGTGCCTGCATGCATGCATGTCTGTCTGTCTGTCTGTCTGTCTGTGAGTGTGAGTGTGAGTGTGAGTGTGAGCCTTTATTTTTTCCTCGCAAGCTTTTCAGCCAACATGCTCACATGGTCCCCTCCACTTCTGTTTTCCACTATTATAAAAACTGTCACTAATACAGCTTACTTTGGATGATTAGAAATCCAGCTGATCTTTACGGCAATATTTCATTCACATTAATCAGAGTCTTCAAAAACATACATTAGAAGTTCATTTAAAGTGTTGTATTATGTAATCAGTCACGTTTATCAATTCTGTTTTATAAATGTCGTGCATGCGTCTGCGTGTGTGTGGGTGTGTGCTGGTATGTTTCTGGTATTTGTGATTGCATGTGAGATAATGCTTTTTGTGTTTGTTTCACCTGGTTTTCTCTTCCTGTCTCCTCACTGCCAAAGGCAATTAGAGAAACTGGCATGCAGTTGATTATGGTTTAAATCTCAAGACATTAATAACAAAATAACAAAAGTAATAACCGACTCCTTTTAATCATCTTGAAGAGCGGGGCCACACAGGAACCTCTTTCATTGTCCTCTGTGGTAATGTGTTAATTAGACGTTATCTGAGCAGGCCACAAACCAAAGGGACAGTGACAGACATGAGACTCATCTGCAGGGTTGCGTGAAAAACAAACACCTACGCATACATCAAAAACCATATACTTATGTAACACGCCATTTTTAATGGAAACTTTACAAAGGATTCACACTGATATAGTTTAATGTCAACGTACTATGTTTTTACATTGTACTGTGTTATTGATTTAATTTAATTTAATGAAATAAATAAGAAACCTTGTTGAATGACCATTAACCAGTTAAATATTCAGATATATCCAGCTGATGACCAGAGACAGAGAATCTGTGGGGGAACGCAAAGGTTTACTTGGCAAGTGCAGCCTGTCTCGTCTCGCCTGTGGCGTTGGCATTATCAGTCTGACACAGATAACAATAAATCATGGCCTTATCTTCCCTGGGTGACACTCTTCCTCCCTTCACAGCCAAAACATCAGAGCTGGGGTCTGACTGCCAGGATCAGTAGGTCCTGCTGCAAAGACATCCGTCCCTAGATGATGTTACGTTGATGGCCTTGTGCACATGGAGAACCGGTGGTACACAGAGACACATGGCCCGGAGGTGCTGAGTCATGCTTTCGGCCCTGTTCAGTCAGGTCTTGTGTAGCAGTGCTCTGATGGCATTACGCGTGTCCGCGGAGCGGCACGCAACACAAACGGAATTGTCTATTGGAGTCTGTGTTTATTTTCTCTCCCTTTGTTGTTGGCAGGAGTGCCAGGGTGAGGGCTGGTGGCGTGCCATAATAACGTGTAGAGCGTTGAGAAACTAAATCAGTTCCTCGTGTGCTGAATTTCCCCCAGTGGCTCGCGCTGTTTACTCAGTGGGTTCAGTCTTCATTCCTTCTGTTTACTCAGTGGGTTCAGTCTTCATTCCTTCCTTCTGCTGTTGTTGCTTTTGTTTTTGAGCTGCACAGATTCCTTTGTTTTTTTTTGTTTTGTCAAAGTCATTGGATAATATCAGTAAATGCAATGTGAAAATGATTGTTTCAGTTTAACTGCTAAAATTGGTCATCAGTAAAATGGCATGAGCCAGTTATCAGATGAATGGCCATTGTGTGGTGGCCAGAGGAACCTTTGGAGGAGACAGATTGTCTTGGTTTAGACACCGATCCGTTTCTGTGAGATGAATAACACAGAGCACTGTCCTAACAGCGGCACGTTCAGAAGCACTCATTTACTGCAACATGCAAAGATGTTGTTATTCCTGGAGCTCTGAGTGACCATGAGACACTGCGAGCATAGCAGCATCCGTCAGAGTGGGAGTATATGAAACCACGATAAGAGCGGTCACAGATTCAAAGCTATCCACTGGGGCTCTGGAGCAGAGAAGCACCATTTATTTTGCTGTGTATCTGCCTCAGGCCAGGTCTTTCCACACCACCTGTCTATCAAGCTGTCCTTGGATCTGGGCTGCTTCATCTCCAGCCGGAGGAGCTGGATGCTGGCTATGGGTACCAACCTCCTCCACGCGCCACCATGCACCAGACCCAACAGTCAGTCTGCACCCTCCCTGGGATCCCTCCACTCACACCCAGGCCCTTCTCATCGGAGCCTCCCTCGGAAACAAGGTCTGTGAGGAGAGGCATCCCACATTTTCTGGATACCTGTGTGACTGCACACTTCAGTTACTGTCAGAAATATCTTCTGCTGAATGTTTTATGGGTTCTGATGGCTCATACACAAATCTAAATTAAATCTACAATACTTCAGAGAACGCTTAGCTTTTTTTTTTTACAATCTATGTTTTTGACTGCCTACATTTACCAGAGTTACATGTTTTACCAATTTTGCTGTTGACCCAGTGATCCATTCAATCGCTTTTGCCCAAGGCAGCTGTGAGAAAATGAACTAAGATTATGTGCATATATCCCTCTCTCACCAACCTCAAATCCAGGCCCTATGCCCCTGCATTGTGCTTTTTGAGGAGGAAGCAACTCCCTTATATCTGATCTCATAATGGACTTTTGAATTTATCATTGCACTATTCAGGTCACACGAAATCATTAGTCATTTCAATCCTTATGAGGGATGGCTTCTGACATATGTGATGTGTTCAACACGCTTGCCAGTGGGTCCCTATCAAAAGGTTTTTGTTATTATTTTAACAGCTAAGTTATGTAAGCGATATCTCAGAGAGGACCTTGGACTGGACCTTGCTCCTGACCAGTGGTGACGTATTTGTTTTTCTTTATGATGTATCGATTACTGGTCTCTTTACCTATTCCGTCACAGTATAACATAGATAAGAAAAGCATAAGAAAGTCATGTTTCCTATGTGAAACCTTATGAAGGGCGACTGACTGGTAACTCACAGGATTTCCCTCACCAGAGTCATTGAAAGCTAAAATAATGCTGACGAGTGCAGAACCGCACACATGCAGAGCAAAGTAAGGTTCAATAGAAAGTTAAGACAGTTTAAACTTTAAAGTCAAACTTCCGCTGAATCAACAGTGGGAACTCGCTCAACTGCAGTGGAGCCAAAAATGACTGGAAAAAACACAGGAGCTCGATCCTCTGGGCAGTTTGTTTTCATTTCCAACATAAGAAAGTAAGAAGAATGTCAGTCCTAGGAATAGTTCTCCTTTCCTCTCTTTGTCCTGTCGTTCACACATTCTTTGAGTCCGTATGTAACCTACTCACTTCTTCCCTGCTTCGGTGAGTTTCTCCAAACTAACCAACCCCTATTCCTTAGAGATTCGATGTTGAGCTGCAACTATTCCATAGGATTCCTTAGACATGGAGTGAATTGTGGAGGAGACATTGAGGCTGAAAAGTTCATCCACATAAATATGTTCTGTGAAGGCTCTGTTTTCTCTAACGCATCCTGCATAAAACAGCATCCTGCATGAACCTCTGGATATAAGTGCACGGGCATATCTACTCACACGTCGTAACTCTAACATGCATTTGCCTGCGTGTACTGCATGCGTTGGTCACTGATGAAGGTCAGAGATAGCCAGTGACCACAAGCACCAACATCTTGGTAGGCATTGGTTGGACAGCAACATTTTGCTCGTGGCTCTCCTCACTCAGGAAACACATAGTGTTCCTCATACAGAGATTTCCAATTATAATGACAGGGAGCAGCATGGCATGACAAAACCAAAAAGAACAATACTGAGTTCTAATTCTTGGTATTAGTGGCTTCTGTCATAATAGCAGTTTTGGGTGAAGGCCAATCTGTTCCTGGGTGTACTGCACAGTGAAATGCATTCCTTTGGTCTAACAGCAGCTGCTGGTTTATAAGGCTCTTACTATCATTAGCAGCTCTGTACCATCATAAACACATTTTTGTGCAGTACAATACAAAAATATCCGCAGTGATTAAAAACAGCTTGGTAACACTATATACCTAATTACATATTTAAACGTTAAACATGGTGGCATATCCTATGGAAATGAGTACTTTAATTTATTATGGTCATTTGCTGAAAGGTAATAGTACAAAACTAAACAAATGTTCACGTTTAGATATGAATGTGCACATTGATGTCATCCGGCTATTTTGGTGCTGTATAGCTTGCTTGCTTTGGTGTCTCAGATGGGAGAAACACTTCACAACGTATGACCTGGCTGACATGAGACAGGTTTATTTCTATCTCTGATGTTGGACTGGTCAGGCCAGGCCACACTGCTGGACTAAAATCCTTTCTAATTTGGTGATGAGCTGTAAGGCGACCCACCTGAGAGTGTCTGGGGATTTCCTTACCAAGCATCCTCCTCTACTTTCCTCACATACTCAGACCTTGACCCCCTCACTGGCATTGTCATTTGCCCTGCGTAAGCCGAGATGGCACTAATAATTTATGGTGCGGCAGGGCATGGCATCTGACTGGGCCAGTCAACGGAACCTTTTTCATGGCCCCCTCTAAGGGGTCACGATCCTGCCACCTCCATTTGCTGTAATTGACTCGTTGGCCCTCCAGTGGAGACCATGCTCCCCTGCCCCTCTCCTGCACACAGGTCCCCCATCTCAGTTACTATCTACATAAACAATGCCATTCACTCCATGCCCCCCCGTGTCGATCCCATGTGTTGACAGTCACACACTGAGCAACATGTCACCAACTGGGCTGAGGAATATATAACATGATGTAGTTTAGTGTTGATATTCACATGAGATCCTAAAAAAGGCTGACGGCAAATTTAACTTTTATGATTTTTAGTGTGTTGATGTGGGATATCTGAGGACTCAGATATGACTTGTCAATGACATGTCTCTAAACAAATAACACGATCAGCGCATGATCTTACTTTGTTTAATGTGGGTTTTAGACAGTTTAACCCTGATTGCGTATCGATTGTAGCTGGGATGTTCGTTATCAGACTGCTTGGTAATGTTTTTTCTATTTAATATTCCCATTTCAGCTAAAAACTGATCTCATTCAAGTGTCCACAATTTACTGATCAATGGGATTGATTTGACTGAATTGTTAATATGTATAACATGGAAGAAATCCTGATAAAACATAAATTGCTCACATGCAGAGATTATACAAAAAGTTACTAAACTCAATTGTATTTCTTAATAGAAAATTCTACTTGTTCTACTTTATTTCACTAAACACCTGTGAGCACATATTCTTTACTGTTTAATTTAGCTTTACAGGGAAAAGCAATATATTGCCTGCACCCAACTTAATCCAGGGCCCCCTAAAGAGGTTTAAAACACTCTGGTTTCATCTAATCTCCTCGCTCAAACCCAGCCAAGCTTGAACCTCCCTTCTCCATGATAGGAATGGACAAATAAAGGTCTCTCCCAGCACATTCATGAAAGGAAGCTGTGTGCTCTGTGGATTAGGGGCTACAGTTTTTTTTCTTCTTTCTATATTAGACTGAAAGGGATAAAAAATAAAGAGCACTCTGTTTGTTCAGTCTAATACTAAGAACGTGGTCTAGCAGGACCTACCTATCTGTCTAATTTTCCCGTATTGAGCTTCATTCAAGACAAAATAGCCTACAATTGCGTGTCAGTAACAGAATGCGTGTATGTAAGGCAGGGATGTCCGCTTTTATTTGTGACTTTTTGAATGCTAATCACTTTGCACAATGAAGTGTGAAAACAAATTCCAGGCATATTAGTGTTACTTTGATGTTTTGTAAAAAATATAATAATAATAATAATACAGGTGTCTTTATATAGTTAGCAGAAAGCGTAATTTTCCAGAAAAGCGCAATACTAAATACATTATTTAGCCTACATGACAGAATAATACGTAATTTGCTTAAGTAGTGAGGATAATATTGATTAAGCAGATTCCGTTTCAGAACTTTTATTTCGTAGCGTGAATTTGTTGCATAATTAGATGACATAAATATAACAGAACACAGAACGCGAATAAAAACGTTTCGCATCAAAATTAATTCAGGCGCTGATACGGACGTCGTGTCGTCCCACTTTGGGTCCTTCATGCTCACTGTCGCATTGTTTTCTCCCCACAGGTGTGCTACGCTGCCAAGGCGCTGTATCTCTGCTCTCTACTAATAGCGGTTACGTAAAGACCGACTGTCGTCTTTTCGAATAGCTTTAGTATGTTGCTAAGTTAAAATAAATAGCAACGTATGTGATGTTACTCTGACTGCTTAGGTTTTGGTAATGTTAGCTGCGTGTACTTTTTAAAGATTAAAAAATAACTAGGTATTGCCTATTAATTATTTATATTCTCTATATATCTTTTTATTTATTTTGTTTGGTTGAGTAAAAGTAAATAGACATAATATTTTTCCCTTTCAGAGGGATCGATCCAGGGAAAGATTCGTTGTAACGACCTGGGTTTCACAGGTTTGTAATTTATCGCTCGAAAAATTGACGTTATTCTGAATTAATGCGTGTTGGTGAAGTTAACTTTTCCAATAGCTTGCCAACTGTTCTGTTCATTCCTCAACAATAGTATGAATTCAGCTGCCAGTTAAGTTGTTTGGCACGATAAAATGCCCCCTCTTACGTATCTAAAACGGAATCGCTTCCTGATTCTCGTAGTGTATTTAAAAAAACAAAAGTTACATGCAAATGGTTAATTTTGCAGCAATTTGTCCATACTGTTGTTAAATGCATAGATGCAAACGTTTGTCACTTCGTTTATATATTATCTCTGTGTATTAATGAGCCTAATATCATTCCTCATCTAAAATTTAAAAATACGTCAGCCAGCTTTGATCAAATAATAATTTCCCATTCATAGAAACGATATAATAAAATCATAATGACTTTTTTTCTTGAGCAGGACCTAGATCATTTAGAGTATTTATCAAAAAAAACTACCCTTCCTGTCTTGTCCCCCTGTTTGGTTAAACACCTGTCGGAGGAAATTGTTGATAATGCTAACAGATAAGGAAGAGGTACCTGCAGGCCTCTTTGTTGGTAATTACTTGTATTGCCTCCTAAATCAGTATGCAGTGACAAAGTGCTCCATCACTAGCTCAGATGAGATCAGGGTGGCATTCAGCCCTTATCTGCTATGGCCCCTGCACTGCATTTACGCCATTGACGGGAACAATGCGGCTTCTTCCTCTCCTGGCGTTGTGAGTGACAATGGGCGTGGGCGCACTTGTATCTGACTTCTCCCTCTATCTCCCACTACCGTGTTTTTCCAGCCTGAATTCCCCAAATGTTGGGTTGTACAATAAAGGGCGGGAGTCTTTGGGACTTCCTACATTGTTTGTTTAACTGGACGTTATAATGGACTCAGGGTTCCATTCAGCACATTTGTTTCCTCCTAAAGAGAATTTGGCATTAGGGGGTTTACAGAGGCGGAAGAAAAGCTGAGGAATGGGAAAAAGTCAACGGTGACCAGCAATGCAGGGAGAAGGGGCACTGAGCGAGCGGGAGAAGGGGTACTGAGCGAGCGGGAGAAGGGGTACTGAGCGAGCGGGAGGAGGGGCACTGAGCGAGCGGGAGGAGGGGTACTGAGCGAGAGGGAGGAGGGGGGCACTGAGCGAGAGGGAGGAGGGGGGCACTGAGCGAGAGGGAGGAGGGGCGCACTGAGCGAGAGGGAGGAGGGGGGCACTGAGCGAGAGGGAGGAGGGGCGGCACTGAGCGAGAGGGAGGAGGGGCGGCACTGAGCGGGAGGGAGGAGGCGGGCACTGAGAGGAAAATTAACTGAGAAGGTACACAAAGAGAGAAGGCACAGAGAGAGGAGAAAACACAGAGGAAAATGAAGGGAAAAGGCAGATAAGTCCACCTCAACAAAAGAAAAAAGGATCTCATTAAAGTGTTCAGTGCAAATTACGGAAAAAAGCCATCCATTTGGATGTAGTTATATGCTCATTTGTGATTATTCAGTTGGTTGCGTATGTTCTGGAAATTTATGTTGTTCTTTTGTCTCGTGTAAAGCATCATTTCTTTAAATATTTTTTTTTGTACACGCGCACAGTTATCTTCAATTAATTATTTGTTTGACGACCTCGGTTAAAGTTTCCAAGTTTTCTTTTCCAGCATATGCTATTCTCATGTGGGACAATGAGCGCGTCAGAGGTAGTATTCCAGCCCTGAGTCCATATAATGGGTAGTGTCAAGCTGGGCGTATCGTGTCCATAACAACCCTTTGTGGCCTGTGTGTCCGGGGCTGATTTATGAATGGTAAAATATGACAGAGGGCAGCTCAGGTGGGTAGCTGCCCATCACATGATACCTGTACTGAAGGGCCGGGGGAAGGAATGCGGACAGCTTATTTCCAATCTTTGAAGCCGGCATTAAAATGACCAGTCAGTCTTTCCCCATCTTGCCGGCATAAAGAAGCCAAGCAGGGGCACAGATAGTGGCTTCGTTTGATCTGAAGGTCGCCAGCCCCTTGGCAGTGTTGAAAGACACCTGGCTGGCAAACCTGGCTCTTATTTAATAGCATGAAGGGGAAGCGAACTCTCTCTCTCTCATAATTAGGCCTAATTACCAAGGAGGTGTTGACAGATTGGCCAAGAAGAGACAAACTGCCTTTATCCTGGGTTTTAGAGTCAGATTACTGGAGCTGTCTTATCTGTTACTGGGGGAGTCTAAACCTCAGTCTCCCCACTGGGACACTTCTGTATGTTGGAGTTTGGATATATTCATTAGACAGAGTATTTATTTTTCCCACTCGTAGAATGTAGCCCCTGGTCTTCTTTTTGTTCTTTTGTTTTCCGCATAGCTAAAGTAATGTTAATCATGGCGCGGTACCTGAGAGCGAGCGGTCCTTTGACCCAGGGTTCCCACGAGTACCTGCATCATTATGAAAAGGAGTCATTCTTCACAAAACGTCACTACGGACAGGACTGGGTCACGGTCTGACTGCGTACCTGATGGTAGTTAAGTTGTCACTGCGGCTCTGGATGTGAAAGTCGGTTAGCGTCAGTCAGGTGCCGTATTAGATTGTGTTTGGTTTGATAAAGCCCCATGCAGGTAAAACATGGTGAGAAGTGTGAAGCGAAACAGCCCGTCGCCGACTTGCTCATATTTGTCCTCGGATCCATGTCTTTCATGAGCTCTTCAGTGTTTACTTCTGTGTGTTGAAGCAGATCGGTCGCTAGCAAACACTAGCGTGCGGCGCGATGCTAGAGATCAGCAGACGGCGGCTTAGGGCACTGAATTGAGAAAGTGTTTAAATGTAAAACCCTTGTGTTGTGGATTGTCTTTCCGCACCGGGAGCGTGGGGGAGGGAGGCTGTTGGAATGTGGCTGGAAGCTTGGGGTTGTTTTGGGCATGGGCCAAAGAACACCACTCATGCCTGCGTACGTCTGTGCTCTGCCCCAGACTGACACAGCACCGTCAGTAGAAGTGTAGACTGTGTACTGACACAGTGTTTTCTGTAAGGAACCTGCTTTCTCAAACCAGTGGGCAACCTGCTTAGTGGTGCTGCCCGTCTGTGTGCTTTAAAACTGCAGGTCCCCTGCTTTTCCGGAAAAACCTTCCATGACACATACCACGTCGACAACTTGATGAGCCATAACTATTGTGTGTCCCTGCTGAAGAGATTCAGTGTTGTGTGTCCCTGCTGAAGAGATTCAGTGTTGTGTATTCCAGCTGAAGAGAGTCAGTGTTGGGTGTCCCTGCTGAAGAGATTCAGTGTTGTGTGTCCCTGCTGAAGAGATTCAGTGTTGGGTGTCCCTGCTGAAGAGATTCAGTGTTGGGTGTCCCTGCTGAAGAGATTCAGTGTTGTGTGTCCCTGCTGAAGAGATTCAGTGTTGTGTGTCCCTGCTGAAGAGATTGTGTTGTGTGTCCCTGCTGAAGAGATTGTGTTGTGTGTCCCAGCTGAAGAGATTGTGTTGTGTGTCCCAGCTGAAGAGATTGTGTTGTGTGTCCCAGCTGAAGAGATTCAGTGTTGTGTACTCCAGCTGAAGAGATTCAGTGTTGTGTACTCCAGCTGAAGAGATTCAGTGTTGTGTACTCCAGCTAAAAAGATTCAGTGTTGTGTAATCCAGCTGAAGAGATTGTGTTGTGAGTCCCTGCTGAAGAGATTCAGTGTTGTGTGTCCCTGCTGAAGAGATTCAGTGTTGTGTATTCCTGCTGGAGAGATTCAGTGTTGTGTATTCCTGCTGGAGAGATTCAGTGTTGTGTACTCCAGTTGGAGAGATTCAGTGTTGTGTATTCCTGCTGAAGAGATTCAGTGTTGTGTGTCCCTGCTGAAGAGATTCAGTGTTGTGTATTCCAGCTGAAGAGAGTCAGTGTTGTTTGTCCCTGCTGGAGAGATTCAGTGTTGTGTACTCCTGCTGAAGAGATTCAGTGTTGTGTATTCCAGCTGAAGAGAGTCAGTGTTGGGTGTCCCTGCTGGAGAGATTCAGT
>JAOYSI010000024.1:406398-429937 GCA_025775065.1 Hiodon alosoides | reverse complement strand
CAGCCGACATTAGTGTCTAACATGGGAGCTGAATAGGTAACACCCATCCAGCCGACATTAGTGTCTAACATGGGAGCATAATAGGTAACACCCATCCAGCCGACATTAGTGTCTAACATGGGAGCTGAATAGGTAACACCCATCCAGCCGACGTTAGTGTCTAACATGGGAGCTGAATAGGTAACACCCATCCAGCCGACATTAGTGTCTAACATGGGAGCTGAATAGGTAACACCCATCTAGCCGACATTAGTGTCTAACATGGGAGCTGAATAGATAATACTTTTCCAGCCGACATTAATGTCTAACATGGGAGCTGAATAGGTAACACCCATCCAGCCGACATTAGTGTCTACCATGGGAGCTGAATAGATAATACTTTTCCAGCCCACATTAGTGTCTAACATGGGAGCTGAATAGGTAACACCCTTCCAGTCGACATAGTTGTTGTTTATTTGCTACAATCAGAACATAGTGTCTTTGATGAAAAATACTGTGCACTTTGTACCAAAACTGGTAGCTTGATAGAATCTGGGCCTGATGACCCATAGAATAATTCATAGCTTAAACAATGAAAGATAAGCAGACCTTTTTCTGTGCCGTTTTGCTGGGGCGGTGATGACATGGGGTTCCGTGTTCTGGCAAAGGCACTCATTATTGGCAAGGAGCCTGGCCTGTGATTTCTGGGCCTAAAGCAGAGAAAACGCAGGGGCTAAACAACAACACATTCACTATTCCGTAGGCCTAGAAAGTGTCCCTGCTCGGTTTGATAGGTTCACCAGCAACCTGAGACAGCCCACAGCTCAATCTGGTGATTTCTGTTGCTTATCTCTGGGTTTCCATGCAACACATATTATGACATAAAAGCATGTTACAATATTGTGGAGCATTACTGGACTAAAAGAAAATACCACACCTTGCGATAATATAGTGAAATTAGAATGATGGGACTGGGAGACTAGGACACAGAGTAAGTTTAAAAAGCTACACCCACCAGTCTTCTGGATCGCAGTCTCTGAAGCCCTTTGCAAAAGGATTACTTGCAATTTTCAGTTGTGTGATCTGGAAAAAAAATTGGAGGGATTCAAGAAAAATTCCGGTAGTGGAATTATCGGCGTAAAGGTCTGCTTTGCGAATTTGCGAAGAAAAATGTTTGTTGAAATAAAACGCTGCTTGACATTCAGTAAAAAAAAAATGTATGTCGTGAGTACTTAAAACTTAGATTAGTCCTATTTGATATTTAATATATTAACAACTTAGTTGAATTGTCTTTGTTTGGTTGTCCTAGTGTATAAATAATTAATTTGATAAACGTCTATCTAACTACTATGCGCGGCTAAAAGTTTTGCCTTAATGAATTTCTTAAATTAGTTGAAAAACTGAGCGCCCCTCAACTAGTTTTGTTCGGAACCTAGAAGTGAAATAAACAGAAGACAGAAACTAACGGGGACACGAGATAGCTTCAAGCGATAATAATTGAAGCGGGAGACTTCGGAAGAAATCCACTTTATTGGCGATTAATGTCGTCAAACGAAAGCAGCCTATTGATATTTAATATTCCGGAAGGTAATCATAGCATGAATGATAACACACGACAGTGGAAATCTAAATTATTTCAATCTTAACAGGGTTTTTCTACATCGTTTGTGAAGTTGATGTTTTTACCTAATGGAAACAAGTTGTTTATTTACGTCATGTGAGCGTATTTTACTTCTATTCTGTTATTTTCATTCCATCTGTTTTGTGACAAATTATTTTTGTAAAAATGCGCTATAACAAATAAGCATTGATTTTCATTGATTCTGCAACGCACTAAAACAACGAAATTACCGTCATATTATAATTTCCTATTTGGTTTAATAATCGGTTTATTTAATTTTCGTTAAATTAAATCTCCATTCTGTTTGTATTAGGCAGACGTGTCTTAAGGTAAATATATATAATTAGTTTTTAATTATTTTAGTTTAATTAAAATACGGGGTTAAGCCAGCAACGTATATTGACAAACCATTAAAAACCTATATTTTTTGTCCATTCGGCGGAAAATGTAAAGGAAACGATTTAGTTTACGGCTGCCCCATTGATCAGAATAATACAGACATCTTTTCGTTTCCGTTCCGGTTTTATAAAGCTCGTTGAGTCTCTCTGCGTGTGTAGGCCTATCGGATACAACACAATTTGAGCAAAGCTTCATATAATGGTTTAAGCCTTAGTATGTCTTTTTATACTAAACAAACGTGGCATGAAAAGGAAATTCAAACACAGTTATTACATTATTTGCCTCACAAGCTGAATTCCAAGATCTTCCACGAAATGTACAGGGTGTCCTCAAAGTTAACAATTTTGAAGGATTGTTTTTACATTTCACTGCGTGCACCCCGTTTGGATGAAGGTCCTAATACATACCCTGTGATTTTGATAGGCCGTGACGGCCGTGAACCGTGTCTCTTCGAAAACAAACGTCTTGTAGTTTTCTTCAGCATACTTCTCGCTGTCTTTTCTCGGGTCCACGTAAACTACGTGGAACCTTGGCTGGTATCTGTGCATCGAGTTTAGAATAATCTGCAGCGGAAATAAAAATCTGGTTCAGTGTGTTTTTATATACCAATTCATGGTCTATAAAACTCCCATTTGCGAGAATTATTTTATGTAGACATGCACATAAAATAGTATTATTTTAATATTCAGTGTCAAAGAGAAGAGTACACTCTAATTCAAATTAGATTATTATTATCTGCAAAACAAAGCGTGTGTCTAGTAATTGCTCATAGGTCTACAAAAGGAAAATATAAATCGAGTTAGTAGTTTAAAGTTTAGGTATTTCCCGGATGAAATCTGTATCTTTTGTTTGACTAAGGAATTTCATCATATTTAAAACTTTACTTATACATTGATCGTTGATTAGAGTGATCGGGTTCCTAAATATACGTTTCTAGTCACATAAGAGGAAAACGTATTAGGGGTTTATGGAATGCAGAACGTTTTTTTTTATCTCTATTCGATAATTATTTTTTGAATACCATGAGTTGGAACCGCTGTAAAAAGTAAACAACATTGTTGACATTATACTTTAAGTCAAAGCCTATGTTAATTGATTGTACGTTATGTTAATTGACTACATACTATGTATACCTAACTAAGTACTAAGTATACTAAGTAACCTCTGTTAAAAAGCCCTGGTTATAAAATATATAAATACTTACATGACCGTTATCATCCAATAAATTATTGGTCAGTTTTAATTTATCAAACGAAACTATCTGTTTCATCCACTGGGCGCCCTTGGCCGGAGAGTCTGGGTGGTAGTGAACTCTCCCGGGAGTAGCGGGGTCAGCCTTACCGGCAACTAACCACGAGGAGCTGTGAAAGGCATACCTTCAAATGAAAAAATAGTTAATATATTAACAAGCTGTTTAATTCGCACTGAACACAGTGGCCACAGGGCCACACATTTTATCTCAAGTAAATACACAACTAACCATGCTTTAGCAACGTCGAACCATTTTCAATATCTTGTACAGCCACAAAATTTACAACATATTGGTAATGGGTTGAGGTGAGTTTCAAGCTCACTGTAAAGCTCTATGAGATTCAGAAAGGCGGTATATAAATCTAATTCATTAAATTACTTCCTTTGTTTTGGACTAGGGGGGCTATTTTGTTCGTAGTTACATTAAATCTAGTTTACCGATATCGTTTGTCATCCACTGGTAAAAAGTCCATCAGAAGCATGTAGTCCGCCATGGGATCCATTCCAAAGATTTTTACTTGAAACGTAGGAAACATCCTCCTGAAACAGAAAACAGATGGCATTGGGAGTTTATTTGTTTGTATGTTTATTTATTTAATCACCGACCCTTTTGACTCTTTTAGAATAATTTAAATCTGGAAACGATTTCGCAGAATGGAATGTAGAAATTAATTTCATAGCCACGTTTCATTGTTACATCAACAAAATATAGGTTCGGAATGATCGAAATTATCGTAAAAAGAAAAAAAAACGCATGCATTTATCAACAACCAGCGCACTTCAAAATTTCCGATTTTTAAAAATGATTTAAAAAAAAACTACTTGGGTTATACTCTTGTATCTATAGAACTGACTTAAGGGCCCCGAATCCTATACTTTTACTTAGAACAGTATTGCATTTAAAGTTAAATTTAAACCATAATAACAATTATAATCATTATCAGTTACCTTTTACATTTTATTCATTGATTAAGTTGTTACTAACAAATCACGAGAATCATTTGAAAACGGCGAATAGCCTATAGCTATGTGATATGACCATACATGTTTTCCTCAAAGCTCAATTTGTATCACGACGATTTCACAAAATCTGAGTTAATTCCTATCTCACTATTAATAGGTCTATATATCTGTTTAGCTCGAAGTACATTTCTGTTTTGTTCTTTTTTACCCAATGGAAAGACTTGGGAAAAGTGGATTCGTGAAAGGTCAATAGTTAGGGATTAAGTTTAGGCTGAATCTTGGCTGCTTTGACTGACAATTTTGCGAAGCTGTGTTTTGTATGGAGTTTATTCAACCTTGATATCTATTTAGGTTCTGTTCAAGTTCTGTTCATTTCTTAACTGAACCGATATTTCACAAACACAGACAATAAATTCCAATTACTCCTCTCTTCATTACTTAGTTGCCATTTATAATGTTACACACAGATGATGAGCAGATATTTACATTCTTTTATTCGCTCTCTGTATTGCTTATTGGCCATTTATTACTTAATAAACAAACAGAACCAATCCAAAGCCCCTAGAATTTTAGGCCCATTGAAAGTGAACTAAGTGCATTTCACAGCAGCAGGGAAAGTGATCCGAAAACGACCGCTCAATTAACATCACAGTCTTTTCAAAGGCATAGCTGAGGATAGGTGAGGTTAAAGTAGCATTTAAAGTGCCTTTCCTTGCAGCCTGTTTTCTTCGGTGTATTTCAATTGATAGATGATGCTCTGACTGTCAGTTTATAGTACCAGGGGTTTGTTAAATATAGCATCCAACAGCTACACATCTCTCTCCTTTAAAAATATTTGATGTCACATTTAAGTATATTTTCTGGTGATTATAAATACATCTAAGTATGTTGTTAACAGCGCTTTATGGAAAACGTGCATATTTATTTTATTCAGAGTAATTGCGTAGACAAAAAAAAATGTATTAGATTAGCATATTTTCTCCGGCCTGCGTTGGAAAACATTAAATGTAGCTACGTAGACTTCTTGAATACACGAAACACTTACGAGTTGCTTATTTTAAAGCAATTAAACCCTTCTTCGGCGTTGCAAAGAGTAAACATAAAAAAAATACCTAAAGTTACATATACCTGATCGATCTACGAAGGTCTTTAAACAAGATACGATTATATATGGTGTTACATCTTTAGCAGTTGATAAGCTATTTCAGGACATATTATATGATTGACTCTGTTTTATAATTACACCAAGATTGACATTTCGGTGTTCATTTCTTAATTGAACCGATATTTCACAAACACATATAATAAATTGCAATTACGATATTTATTTGATTATACTAATGAGAAAATAAACCCACGGTTTGCCCAATTGAACATGTGGAAATAAGATTACAGAAATTAACTTTAGAGAATTGTGTTTAATAATGCCTTAGATTGCGTTGAAAACGAGCCCGTGCGGTATTAACTGGAAGAATATACTATCGGAACTTCAGGTCAGAGACCGAGCAAAGCAATGCCAGATTTTATCTGTTTTTACAATCTTCAGGGCTCGTGCTGCATCCTTTCTTTTAAAGGGAAATTATAATTGCATAACTTGTATGTCATTTTTTTACGCTACTTTCAGTCAGGCCAGAGAACGTCAGATGTACCCTTCCCACTGTGCCCACTTAGTTCACGTTCATTTAATTAAAACGATGAAATTCAAGACAAGTGTGGTCTATCCAGTGGTTCAGTCTGTGTAGGAAATCTTAACTGGGATGCTTCTCTTAACTGATAATTATATTTAAAGAAGAAGAAAAAAAAACCGTGCAGTGTATTGTTGAATAAATTAAAATATTGTGACAAAGAAAATTAGCACTCATTGTATCGCACATTTTATTGCACAATGTAAGTGTATAAACTGAACGTAGGCGCAATAATTTTTATCAATAGATTGTCATTTCGGGCATTCAAACCAATGCAAGGAATTTTTCCTTTTAATGAATAAGAATTAAAAAAAACAATTACGACACTAAAACAGATATTTCTTCTAGACCTGTTTAAATGTGTCCTTCTTGCGTAATACTTTAGGTGAACTATGGAATAAATCTTAACTTAACATAGAATCATACCAAATATTGTAGAATATCTATTTAACGTCATTGCACAAAAATAAAAAAATTAATTAAATAATAAAAAAACAACAACAACAGCATATAGTGCCGTTAGGATTTATTCAGTGCCTTTTTTTAATCTAATTTTGCCTACGCCTGTTTTTGATTAATTTGGGTAGCCTGGAAAAAAAATTCACATCCCATATTATCATTTTTTTAAAATTAGTTTTTCAAGGAAACATAAACAACACATTTTTTATTAATGTCCAGTAACTTTGGTATATCCCTTCAAAAACATTGTATTGGCTTTACTCGAAGATCAAGAAAGGTCTATAAATTATATTGTAGCTACAGATGTTTCTTTAATTTTTGACAATGATGCTTTGTTATAGAAGTCACACAAGTATATTACCTACTCGCGAGTAGCAGTGTATTATAAGTGTATCTGTATAGAATCTACAGATTAAGTAGGCCGACATTTAATTAAAGTTAGACAAAATAATGCTTAAAATTACGATGCGTTTTATATGTATCTGTAATCATTGAAAATTTTTCCATATGTTTCTGGTGATGATTCATGCATCTTTTAAATTAGTACCAGAACGGGACAAGGCATTTTAATCAATACTTAATGCTTTTCTAGCGAGTCATATTGTGGAAATATACATTTACAAATCGAACGGTAAATTGCCCAACATAGCTTTTACTAAGCTTATGTAAATAGTTAATCGATTACAAATATTAAATTGATATATTTTAACCCAGTTGCATAAAGCTAAAGGTGATTGCGTTGTGCTGTGGTTCTTAAAAGCGAGGCAAAACTATCATCAAAATTATTCTGAAAAACCAGTCTTTTTATGTCCGCCCAACGTACTATATTTTGGTCACCGGCAATTCGCATTAGTTTTCGGTAATTTTGTTACTCACCTCCCAGCCTTAGTTACTATCATCTCGGTTCCAAGTTGGTTGAATTCATCCCAGAGAGCCTTCATCTCCAATTGAACGTTAATGTTGGCCACTTTTGGGTTCTTTTTCACCAGCGACTTGTTGTTCGGTGTTGAATTTGAGGAAGACGAGGAGCAGTTGGATGTCGCTGAATCGTTCTGCTGGGTTTGGGCCGGATTCGTCCCCGTGTAATTGTAGCTGTGCTGGGCGGCAGAGCAGGGCTCGAAATGGGTTTCATGTTGGCTATACGGATCCCCAGGGGAGGGAGAGAGGTGATAACTTCCCGGTGTATTGAGACTGCTTAGGCTGCTGGTCGTGAAGGCTGCAACATCGCAAAAATGGGACAGCTGCGTCAGCCACGGACTGGATATTGCTGAAATCATCCCAAAAACTTGATTTACTATACGCGAATTGTCGATTGCAAAACCAACAGCAGAAAAAAATTAAAGTCTTTTGTTTTAAAAGGAAACAATTAAAAATAATTATCACAACATTTAAAACGATCAAATAATTAAATTCCGTTTCATATGGCTAAAAGTATTTTCCATTAATCGTCAAAGTTGTATCCAGTGTAATATAAACTATCTCTAGAAATGTCTGTTGTCTATGAATCGGAACGGAGCCTGCAATTGTCCGATAGGTTAACGACGAAACTTCCAAAGAGAATGTTACAATAAGTCCTTGAATGCGCGGCTCGTGGTGTCGGTCGCTTGTTCTCTTGAACAAGTAAATGCATCTATAAATTTTCATGAAAAATATAAGCATATATTCACGCGCTCACTTGTTTCCTATTGACTGAGTTCTCGAGTATTCCGAGCGGCCTGTGCGCTGCTTTACTGCCGTATGTTACACCGCAAACCAGACCTCTTTCTTATCTCTCTCATAGGGCC
Organism: Hiodon alosoides; assembly: GCA_025775065.1. Lineage (NCBI taxonomy): Eukaryota > Metazoa > Chordata > Actinopteri > Hiodontiformes > Hiodontidae > Hiodon > Hiodon alosoides. The sequence continues at coordinate 421,796 of JAOYSI010000024.1, read as the reverse complement.
TCCCCTTCACGATAAAACCGGTTCTTATTTCTATTTAGATAAGGAACTACAGGTAATGCGCCTTTCCTCGCCTTGGGACGAGTCTGATTGACAGTGAAGTGCGCCCCTTTTAATGGGCTTTCCGGCACCCATTTACTTTCGGATAAGGGTATCGCCCACATCGACCGCCTCTAACAATAGAAAGGCTAACTGGCACAACGGAGTATACCCCTCTACAAGGTAAACAAACACCTATTGTACACGAACAAACAAACACCTTACGTTATGAATTAAACTGGCATCGACTATATTTTTCGCGACTATTGCAGTTCTTACCAAGAACCGTGAGTCATTAGGCTGTAACATTATTTAACACGATTTGATAATTTAGCAACCAATACATTTCGACCTCATATTCACCGCCCCTCAATACATTGCCCCCCGTTTTTTAGTTTGCAACGCTTATCATGCTCAATATCATGAAGACAGTAACTCATCCAATGCAACTAAAACGCTCACATTTCTCACGCACCTTAACACTTTTATGTTGCATCTCCTCTTTTATCTATGAAATATTCCATTCTCGAAAATGAATGTGTACTCATAGTACGAAATGTATTTTGTTACATTTCGAATCCCTCATCAGATATTTTTGAATAACTTCACAAAATTATTACGAGTGGTATGAATTTGTAAATACTAAATATTCAATAGGTCATACCCAGTCGCATTGACCCTGGAACATTATAGCGATGCAATGAATCATTTGTAGCCCCGCAGGACTGTCTCGTGTGTCTGGTTGGTCCTTTGAAAAGTATGGGAGCAGTCATGTTTCGTAGGCTCATACAGCAAGACACCTAGCTAGCTACTCGTAATAGAAAGCACATATACGAGAAAGTAATTGTCAAGAACAAATTCATACCTTCCATTTCTCTGGTAACAGTGCTGTAGTGCATTTTAAAAGGTCTATGGCAGTTATGCGGGTCGTGCTTGTCCGGGCCAGTGCCGTGTTTGTCAAATGTTGCGTTTCCTGCTTGCTCTGCCGCTGAAATCAGAGAGGCAATACTGAAAGCATTTGCCTTTGGAGAGAGAGGACTGCTGTCGTCCATAGGCGAGAAATCAAGTCGAGAAAAGCCGTCTCCTCTACTTTCTTGACGCGTTGCCCCAACCAAAAAATATCTTAACTTGAGAAAAAAAAACAAAAAAAAAACAAGATTATCGGTCGTAAGTTTTTAACTCCGCCACAACTTCTTTGGCGAGGGGCCTTTTGACGATGATATATACTCCAGGTTTCACAATTATTTATTCCGCACGTACAACATTAAAATACACTGTCAGCATTTCCAGTGCCTCCTCGTTTCTACTGAAAAGATATTTTGATGCATAACGCTGATCCTAAACACGTTTTCTTGTACTTTGACAATACTTATCCATAGAAAGTTTTCCTTTCTTTAAACGCGAACTTCCCCCATTCACTGGCTTGGTGATGTCATAGGAGAATGCTACTCTGCCTTGAAGAGAGAAGCTACTGCGGAGAGAATGTCAAAAGTGAGAGATCCACGCCTCCCGTGCACAATTCGAAAAAAAGCGTGCACGCTTTTCACGGGATGTTTTATTTGTATCGAGACTTGTCAATCACTGAGCCAAACTTTACAGCGAAAAAACATTGAACGTCACTGAATTTGTCAGACATCAAAGTGCTGTAATTTAACAGTAAATTATGTATTCCGCTCTTCGGATTTACGAGATAGCAAGAGTAATCTTTTAAACAATTTTAATGTAAGCACTAGAGTTTGCTTCCAGAATTCCCACTTCACTCTGAATACAGTTCTTTCCAGAAAAAAATAAAGGTATGCAAGTAGTTACATTTTTCTAATTTGTGTTTTAGGGTTGAAGAGCTATGTTGGATCAATATAAAATATCAGCATTTACTCTAACGAATCCGATGCATTCAAATACATATATTTGCACTTGTCTATATATGTGTATGTTTTTGTTTTTCCGCATCCCGCTTTCCGCTTGGCTGTATCAGTCATTAAATCTTTAAGCTTTAATGCATTTTGAATTGTTTTTTTATTTTATTTTTTTAACTTCAGCAACAAACCCCTCCCTGCAGTCAGTATTGGGAATGGTTGGAAAGGGATTTGACATACATCGAGAATAAAAAATGTATGTTTAGGCAGTTGCTTTAAATAAAACAGGATAAAGAATACATTTGTCAAGTACCGAACAACTCTTGATTGTGCCGTTGCTTACTCCTTATTACTTGGATGTGTAAAATAATTAAGTTGTTGGTTATATTTAGTAGACTACATAGTCGGGAAACCTTCGTTCAAAATAAAGTGAGGCGAGAGTAAGGGCAGCTTATATCGTGGTTTGCAATCACTAAATCAAGGTCAGTTCCATCGATGAATAGAATAGAATAAATAACTGGGGATCTCACGCACGCGCAACACAATGAATCACGGTTTGCAATATTGCACGTCGCCTTTATCTAGAAATCGCTGTATCTAACTCCCTATCGGATTATCAAGGTTCAAAATTAATGAATAGTAACAAAAGTTATATTTTGTTGAGCTGCTGCGATAGCAACGGGATTTAATCTAATTTACACTTGAGCGATTGAATAACATGCCAACGCAACGGGTCGCTAATGGGATAACCTAGTTAGCGGCAGCACTGTTTTCTTTTCTGCTTAGCCCTATTTGTTTTGGATGTTTGTCCTTGAGCAGTCAAGCGTAAATAAACTACTGTTTTGATCTGCTTTTTTATGTAAAGACAAACACAGCCATACTCAAAGCCTAGTTGGCAATGAAACACTTAATGGACACTCTAATCGTAACTTTCTTAACTTTAAATATAATTGCAAAGTTATAGTTTATTAGGATAATTGACAGATGACTGCTTTTCTTAGCCCCGATACTCATAAAAATTGTTTCTGAAAATGTACACTTTAGTCATCTTTATATAGTTCCGAAGACATAATAGTTTAAAAATCAAATAGTGTCGACTAAGAGATTCCCTAGCCTTTCTTTCCCTTTATCTGATGTTGACTGCCATACGAGCGCAATTAATCAATGCCACGTCGGAAGCGTCTTTTGTAAATACTTAGGTGATAACAGACAAAAATCAGAACCCGGTAATAAGGAAGAGCGTGTTTAGGAATGTGTTCTGTGTTTGTGCGTAAAGTTGCGCCGCATTGAAGAGCAGCAGTATCAAGATAAATATCATAGTAGGCCAAATGGATGGCATATGTGGTTGGAAATTGTTGTGTACGCTTCTAACTTGTAAATACTCTAAAATACTGCGATGGGACATTTCATATTAATTAAAATGGCTAATTTGTCTATCACAAAAAATATATGAAATCGTTTTTTATCAGGCTAATGTTCTTTTGCAAGCTAATGTCATATGGCAAGCCTTTATGTGAGTTGACTATTGACTATAAAACAAGCCACACATGTGTACTAAATAGACTAGTATGTTTACCCGCAAAGGGAATTTTGTTGTGATTTAACGGCAATGCAACTATTTATATGCTTATTACCTAAACACACAATCGGACGTTAATAAGGTTATATTCCTTATCGGATCACGCAGACAAGAATTTCATCGCATCATTCCTTGCACAGTGCAAACAAAAGCATGCTTAAGTTCTGTCAGTGAAGCATTTCATTGGACAAGTCTACGCCAGACAGATCGGAGATACATTGCTATCTTCCTTCCAAATTCTACATACAGGGGGACTCATAAAATTAGGCTTTGTCGTGTAAAAATGGCGGTTTGAGTGGTAAACCTGCTTTCCAGGTAAGCCCAAACTTGGCTTTAGAATAAACAGACATGGAATATTTTCATTTTCGCCAAAAGGTAGCTGATTCCAAGTTTTCTATTGGAACACATATATTGATTGATGTCGTCGAATGAATACATTAATTAATTGATGTCAGTGAATTAATCTTATTGATAGCAACAACAAACCACCAAACAATGACTACGTAAAGTGACTAAATCCATAAATGAACTTTGGTTTTTAATGACGCATCTTACAGACTGTGATATCTTCATTCAGTTGTTGTTGTCAGATAGACTATGATCACTGTTGTAACCTTAATTATTTACTCCAAAGGGGAAAGGTGGAATAAAAAATATAACGGTCATTTCCCGCTTTGAAATCCGTACTGCACTATTTCTTCTCTAAGCTGAAAGCTCGGGTTCGGTCGGACCTGACGCACCGGCCACATTTCCTGTTTTGATTCTAGTTGGCGCCTGTCTCGATAGACCAGGTGTGCTAAATCCCTGCCTGCATACCGTATTAACCCTAAACGTGGGACCAACGCTCAAGTACGAATTATTTTGTGTATTAGTATGTATTAAAATTTGACATAATAAAATGATATGATATAATTACATAGGCCTAAGTGTTTTCTGTTGGTTGAGTTTTTGTATTCGTCATAAAACCACAAACGATCTGATTACTAACCCCCGAAAGCAAAATGCCAAAAACTGTTGTTTGTTCTTCGTCCAAATAAAGCGATACTAACTGTTGATTTATTGTTGAGGTAAAACCACAAGGGCCCGATCGCGTTGGCGTTATTATGAAATAAGCTTATTCATACTTCACGGCTACTTTTAAACTAGCCATGTTTAAAATAATGCAGAAATTGTTATTCTGGTTTTAAAGTAAGATATTCTATCTGAACAGGGGCGGAAAACGCACTGCTGGAATTACCTTTACCATGAAAATTGTATTGGCTATTTAAAGTTACATTCAACCAATGTGGTTGCGAGAAAAAACGGTTCGGGAGAGGTAGCCCGAAATTTTGCTCTTGGGGCTATTTGTATTAAACGGACCTAAGTCACGCTCAGTTTATAGACCGACACAAAGTTAACTGCTACCTCAAGGCGCAAATATCTGTTTGAGAAATGAGTGTGATATTTAACTATTTATTTTTATGTTTATATAGTAGTAGTTTTATATTAAGTTAAAATACTCTTTTCACGCAGTACACCAATGTTATCGTATGTCTTCTGTGAAATCACGCGATTCTAACGGCCTACATTAAGTAAAACTTTAGTAATTGTAGAATTACTAGATTGTAGATACTACCTGAATCAATAGCCTATAGATTATACAATTTTGTATAGACTTACGGGGATATATGGAACAAAGAAAATGACAACAAAAAATAAAATAAAATAAAGTTGTGTAATCAGAACACGAACTCAACAAATTACACGGAATCTTAAAAAACGTTATTGCTCTTTAGTAGCGGTTTGGTGAATTATGTGGGATATATTTCTTCGAGCAACTGGTGAATGCTTATACTATCATATGAAACACCGATACCAGTACTGCTAGTGAAATAGCCTTAGAATTCCTCGTTCACGGTATTTCAAAACACGGACACAGACCTTCGACAGGTGCACTGAATACCCGTTTATTCTGACCTTCATCTGATCTCTGCGCAAGCTTCGGAATCACACTTGAAATGGAAATTGTGATTACGGTATATTCTGTTTGACTTTTTTTCGTACTTATAAATTACCAACTTAATGGCAGTTCGGTTGAATTTAAAAATAACCTCGAAAAGGACAACGTGCATAAAATGTGGTGGTCAGGTCACTATTTATCAGTGATTTATCGTTTCCTTGTAACACAAATAAGCCTTTTAAAAGTAAATGTATGTATTTATTTTATTCTTTGTGACTCACAAAGAAGAATATAATCACTTAACCTATCCAATTCTACATGGAATCTTCCATTGAATAACGAGGAAAGGTTTTTTAATGATAAAAAAAAATTATAAATCATTTTTAAAAATTTTGTTTTATTTATTTATTTCTGCACAGCTGAATACCATAAAAATTCAATTACATTATATAGTTTATCTACCATTTATTTATTGCTAAACGTCTGTAAAATCCTTGTGATATAATTATATCCTATTGTTAAAATGTATTTTTACGTATAATTTGATATGATTCTCATTTTATCTAAATTTAAGGTAGATGCTAGCAAAATAATCATCTGTGAGCTTCTGTTTTGAACCAACAAGAAAGACAATAAAATGACTGAGACCGTGCTGAATGAGAAACCATTTTGTTTTATCCGTATCGACGGCCCAAGAGTACATAAAACCATTTTATAAATGTATATTTTATTGCATATATCCCACTATTCCAGCAACGGGTAATATTCCGAATGTTTTTTAGACGTTACATAATACCAAAATAATACAGACTACAGAGGCGAAAAGGTTTATGATAGAAATGCTTGTACCGTTACATTTTTAACCTTCTAATAACCCTTTCACGTGCTAATCACAAGCACTTCAACATCAACATCAACATAATATATAAACATGAAAACATTTTATAGTCTCTTGCCCTCTATACACACCCACCTTCGCACTTCACTCCACCCCAAGCACAAGCACGCACAGTCTTCCCCACCTCTCTTGACTAAATATGTATATGTGTTTAAACAAGTGTCCTTTTATAGCCATGGATATCTGCTGGAATAAATAGGCTTGCACTGGGCATAATCCTGTTTTGATACTACGCTCTGTCAGCATACGTTACGCATGGCTTGTTCAATAAAATCCATATCAAAAGACATCATTTATCATTTCAGTTTCCCAGTTAAATCCAGTTGTTGATACGATTTAAATTGCGCTCCTTCGCGGTATCCTTTCAAATACCTTATATCTTTTTCACTCTAAATTACAAATGAGTGATATCCGACAACTTCAACCAAATAAATAAATAAACAGTATTTAAAAATATTTTTAAAATAAAGAATTCCCAGTTTCAGTACTGTATTTGTTTTATAAATATATAAGATCACAGGGACATTTTGGTATTTTTACGGCATGAAACCATACAATTATTTGCGTATGTGTACACATACCTATCTTGAATATGTTGTTTATGTTTTACTAAAATCTTCATATAATTATCGACAGATGCTTTGACGTTATAGTTTGACCTTGGTTTATATCGTTTCAGTGTAGTTTACAACCCCCACTCACTCGCCCATTCCCGACTGCAAAGTGCTCTTAAGGTTTTTTTTTTAATACGTCGAATATGATTAGGCGCGTACCTTAGTATAAGCAGAAATCTTGATTTGATGTTTATCAAATCAAAGGGAAGCGGATTTATTTGGAAAAAGTTTGCACAACATAAAAAAAATATCAATTACAAAAAGTGTCATATGCTGCTGCTGGTTTTTGATTTTTTAAGATCAGATTGTTTCCTGGATAGGATTAGGGTCTGAAATGGACAATGAAGTGGTGACATAGGCTTTACATTTTTCTAGGTCCGCAGCCTTAGGAATTTTCCAGATATCATTACGATTTTACAAATCTTTAGGAGAAATAGGTCAGATGTTAATTAAGACTTAAGATCAATTAACAGATAATAAATCAAATGTTGTCAAAGGAACCTGCAACAATAATTTAGCTTACATATTGCGTGACTGAGACTGTCGGGACCGAAGCGGCGTGCTCCGTATATAAAATTCTATCCTATCTAAATATTTGCCCAAATCCTTGAATAAGACAGGGCGGAAGTTAACAGTTGATCGCTGACAGTTGAGTCGGTGAATGGCTGCCCAAGATGTCCCATGCCTCTGCTCTCGATTTGAAGTAATAAACAATGAACTGTTATATGTACAACTCAGAAAAAAATTACTTATTAAGAAGTAATAAACTGTATTAACAAGCAATGAATCACGGGAATCACAGATTAGATTAACGCTGCTTAAATTTAGTGAAGGCGTGTTCTGTTAATCAGTGCCGCCAAAAATGAAAAACGTACTGCTGAATATTACCCCATTCATAATATTTGAAGAATTTTAAAGAAAATTGCAGTCCTGAAGTCAATGAACGAAGAAGCGTAAAGCCAGGGGTATTCCGTGATTTCTTAAATTACATTTGAATTCCTACCAGGAGTCCTTAAGTTTAGAGTTTTAATTCTGTAATTATGTTGCAGCAATCCACCCATTATACAATATACTCAAAGCATTATGTTACCAACCCGTTACTCATAACGCACCAAACGCACCCACACAGCACTCGTCCATAGAGAAACGCTAAATGTAATCTTTATTAGTAATACATTCTTCAAAATAAACAATGCACTAAGAAAATTGTGATTAAATATTGTTTCCCTGTACATAATTTAACATCGCTTCAGTGAAAGTGCTTATTCCGTTACCATCGGAATCGGCATTATTATTATTATTATTCCTATTATTATTTTGATTATTATTATTATGGTTGGAGGTTTATTTATTTATTTTTTAACTACAAAAATAAAACCAACAAAATCACGACGACAGCTTCCACAATCTTGTCAGTTAATACATGGAAAAATTCAAATATTTACTTTTAACAAAACAAATTCCACTTCTCACTATAACTCATTGGCAAATTAAAGATGTGTTTTGTGCCCGATAATGCGATCAAACAAAAGCCTAAATATCTTAGTGTATAGCTTAGAAATATATGAGTTGAAAATACAGACCGGCATAACATTGTTAGAGATCTGATATAGCTCACAACTACAAAAAATGTTGCATTATCACGAGTTTTAAAGCATTCTGTCAAATCATTTCAATTTAATTTAAAACAATCGGAAATCATAGTGTCATGCTGCGGTTTCAAACGAGAGCAAACGACGAGAGTAAAGATAAACGTAGGGTTACGATTTTTAATTAAACGATTTTAGATTAAGCTTATTATATACAGTATTTATTAATAATGTCTTTTTCTTTTTTGATTCTCCTTTAAAAAATTTCGCCTACACAATGCACACCTGACCAATTCAAATAAAGACCTAATATCATATATTTGCTTTAGTTTGATGTATATACCGATAAAACTAAATCAATACCGGTAATTATTTCATTATCACTAATTACCAGCTTGTACAAAGCTTAATTGAATAAAAAAGTAACTGAAGACGCCTTGATTAACTTTATAATAGGAGAAAAGATTAATTGATGCTCTTCTTTAAATTTTTAAATCAATTTTTATAAATGAAAGCTGGAATCGAAGAAAACATTTTTCTACTAATGAAATTGGTGCATGGTCCATTTGAAATTAAAAATGTGTAGATAAATGAATAAGTTAAAGACAAAAAAACGATTACATGCCAAGGCGAAACAGGAGTTTTAAAATAATATATCTATATTTAATCGATAATATAAACTGTGCAATGATAAAAAAAAATACATTTACTGTAAGCAACATACGATCATTCATTAACTAACATAAATATTTTGTAATCTTTAATTATTTAAAAATTCTTGATTACATGCAAATTGTGCATGCGTCAAACCCTTATAATTACTCTCAAAATGCAGAGGGGTCCATCATTTTATGAAGCTCTATAGCTTTCAAAGGCTTTTTAAGTCATGTTCCTTTAAAATATCAAGTAAAAAACATGAAGAAAAAAAAGCGAATTGTCTGTACTTTTAAGTATTTGAAGATGGAACTAACTTCAGTTTTTAGAACAAATCGGTGAAAGGGGAGACAATAACAGAAAATATAGAAGTGGTGGTGTTTGGAAACTTTACAGTAAACACACTTCCTTTTTGGCGAGAAAAATCTTGCTTTCCTGTTTAACTGTGTTAAATTTTTATTTTTGGTCGTTTTTGAGTAAGGACATGCTCATAAAAACACAATAGACTTGAATACAATGGAATGCGTGTGTCTGAGTGACCATTTATCCCCAAGTGTCCAAAGAAATCTTTCGTCTAACATCATAACTCTACAGATGTTGTCACGCACACAGAGAAGTCCTGGGAAATAAATTTCAGTTTTGTTCCGTAATTTCTCTAGAGCGAACAATTTAAATTGGATCTTCGTCACCTTCTCAGCAGCAGAAACAACGAAACACTCCAATTAACCAAATAAACAACCACATATCTTATTAAATATCTCTCTCTCTCTCTCTCTCTCTCTCTCTCTCTCTCTCTCTCTCTCTCTCTCTCTCTCTCTCTCTCTATGTGTATATATGTACATACATATATGATGATTATGATATATATATATATATATATATATATATATATATATTATAGAAATTGAAATTTAGTTTAACAGCTATACAATAATCACCCAAACTTCACTGCACAAAAACACATACATCTATTAATTTGTTCAGCCTGGTTCTTGAATTGTTTTCATCAGGAGAAATTCATGGTGTGGCAGTTATGTTTGGTAATTAAGTTCCCTGTTCTTCTATAATATGATCCCGCCAGGATGTTTTAGGGTTTTGTTGATGGAACTTAAGAATAACACATGAAATCCTTTATTATACAGAAGAATATATTATCAGGGAAGAAATGCAACGGGCAGTATCCTCACATCCTTGTGTATTCAGCAAGATCATTTGGAACTATTGTTTTAAATTAAGAAAACAATGTCAAGCCTAATGTACCCTCACCTTCGCCTGCCTTGAGAAATGAACCTCACAGCAACCCAATAAAGTCATAAAGACTGTGTGTCTTCCCCTAACCAGGAACCCATGGATGATGTGTGTGACCACTGTTTGTTTATTTGGGAAGGAAGTTCCTCTCTCCACAGGTCTTCACAGAGCTAACAAATAGAGGCCTGACAGCTGCCAACTGTGCCCTTCAACACATCCCCACAGACTGCTCGAACCTCAGACCAGCTCGAAACTCAGACCTGCCAACAAAGTACAGAGAAAAAGAGAAAAAGAGGAATTGTGGTTTTCTGAGGAGTTAGTGTCTTTACCAGTCCCTCCACAGTTTGAGTTAGGGTTAAAGCTAAATGGTTGTACTGGGTTTGGGTTAAATAGGTGTACTGGCAGTGGTTTGTTGCAGGTTTTATAGATTTTATATGGGACCGCTAGTAGACACACACGCACACACACACACACGCACACGCACACACACATGCGCGATTGTTCGAGTCATCGTATCTATTATAAGATAGATACAGACGATTGTCCCATCTTGATTTCAGAATAAATCAAGTTAATTAAGAAAATTCAGTGATCTGCCGAGCAAAAAAACGGACTGGAATTCTTGGAGCCCAGATAGAAGATTTCTTTTCAAAGTCTGCTCTTTTCTCTCCCCCACCTTTTTTTTTTTGTTTTAAATGGGAAGCTTTTAGCTTTTGAAAAGTATCCTTTTCCTATCTCTGCTGAAGCTCCCTGGACATCATCACCTCTGCTTTCCCTGCATCCGATTGGACCACCGGTAAATAGCTTGCATTCCTGCCACAAAGAGCTGATGATATGGAATTGGCTCTCAGTGATCTCCGAAATTAATGAATGCTCTCCGCTTCTGAGGTAGATCTATAGCCGCTGTGTTTTCTAAAACATCTTGAGAAAGACAAATTCATTTACTGAACGTTTTTCTTCTCTTGACTGGATTCATGAGTGTAAACAGGCTTCAATGCTCCACTCCTCCCTACGCTTCTTGATGCAGTATTTATTTAAATGTGCTGTTTCTGGCAAAGACGCCAGGAGCCCATCCCCTCCCTGCTGCTACTGTGGCCCATTAAGTTCTCACTTAATCACACCCTTTACCTCCATGGACTTGGACTGGAGACTAATCTCTTCAGGTCACATCCAAAGCTATCAGATGTGTTGGGCTGATGGGCTGAAATCCATAAATAATCCTGTTTTCGGTGGTGTTATACCAGAGATAGAGTGGTCGCAGAAGTGTTTATGTTTCCCATGGCTTCTGGGTGATTCGTTCTTTTTCCGAATGATTCTGCTGGGCAAGTGTTCCTCAGCTGAGTAAGTGTTCCTCTTCTGAGTAAGTGTTCCTCTGCTGAGTAAGTGTTCATCTGCTAAGTACGTGTTCATCTGCTAAGTACGAGTTCCCCTGTTAAGTAAGTGTTCATCTGCTGGGCAAGGGTTCCTCTGCTGAGTAAATGTTACTCTGTTGAGTAAGTTCCTCTCAGATGCTGAAAGCTTGATTTCTCTGGTTGATGTGTCAGTTTTCCAGGGGACAGGAACCTGATCACTGCTCAAACCCCCAAAAGTATGAAGGGTAAGAATGTATAGGGCAGTACGGTGAGAGGCAATGGAACTTCAGACATGTTTATTACAGCATGGAGGTGTAGAGAACTGATTTTGGACCCAGAATTGACCCCATTTTGAGCAGAAGATATTTTAGAGAGAGGAATGTCACCACCAAGCCCCACCCACAACTCCTACTATAACTGTGATAGAGACAGAAGAAAATAGTGTAGTGAAAGCTATTGTTTTTAGCTGTAGATAACTGGGGAAAATAGAAATATTGTGCCTTCCTTCACAAATTCCTCATAACCAAAGTGAAGATCAGGAAGTCACAATTGTGATGAATGATGTGGGGGAATGGGCTCGGTGTGAACCTATGGAATTCAACCCGCTGCATTGGTGTGGTTCAGGGCTTAATGATGACAGACATTCTGCTCACTAAAATGCACACTGCTTGTGTTATTTTTATGGCAAAAGCTATTTACATTTAAAGGGTTCTCTGCACATACCTGATCTGAGCCCCCACTGCTTCCATTCAGGTCACAGATTGCATTTTGTATGAGCTGTCACTTTGTGGCAGCCAATGGGAGGGAGCCTGTGATGGCTGATACTGATTCATCAAGTCAATTCATCACTCTATTTTTGTTTTCATCTCTTCTTTGGGAGCATAGTGACAGTGAAAGATGAGGGACCATGTGGCTGGTCCTGGGCGGCTTGGCACACCACCCCCTGTCGCCCTGAGCCCCCTGCCTCTCGGTGGAGGGTGTAGCTCAGGTCGGTGGTGTAACATTAGGTGAAAGCTGGATTATGGCGTGTTGACTTGTGTTCACTAGGGGGCTAAACTGACACTGTATCACCCCTGACCGGACAGCTATGGAAACCCCACTTATGGCAGCAAGAGATTAGGGGGTTATGTGGCAGTGTTAGGCAGGCCTCTCGGCTGTCTCCAGAAAAACAAGCAGGATTGTCTCCATAATGTCAAGCACTTCCTCCATTTGCATCTATTTGCAATGTGTTGCGGTTGCGGAAAAAGGTTTGAAACAGAAAGAAAAATAAAGGATCCAGATTGCATGCTCTAATTCTAATGAAAAGGTTCCTTCTACTGTTACATTTGCAGATTAAAAAAATACAAACTGTCATTGCCAATATAGAAATGATTGATGGACATTTCAATTTTGTAAGAATATATATCAGAAAAGCTCAAAGACTTTATATTTTCTTTGTAACAGTAAAGCACTTTGGTGTATTCATCTGGTATGCATGTGTAAATGAAGGTACTGGTTTTTAAAGTTCTGAGGCAAAGTAATACTTACAATCTTGAAGGGATTAAGCGTTCAAAGTAGATCATCTTGACAGACCCATTTCATGCAAATGATAATAGAAGTTTTGTATGACCCCCCCTCAGTTTGATTTTTTCAGAGACCCAATGTGAATGACCCATTTAAATTTTTTTTACGTAGGAATGTAAAAGGAATAATAATAAAGGAAACTAATCATGAAAAGAAAACAGTCTAATGGACATTGATTTAGATACTATCAATTGCGCAAATTTTACTGTGCAATATTTATTATCAATAAGTGAAATATCTTTTAGAGTGCATGGGTGTCAGTAATTTTGTGCCAGAGGATAGGAAGCCTAACGTGACCCCTTTCTTAAAGCGAGGTCACAACTAAATGTTCCAGCCCTACTGCTGCCTGTGTTAGCACAGCAGTTAGCAGTTACCTTTTTGTTGCTGACTGATAGCTGCTTACAGTTAGCTGCTAACTGTTAGCTGCTTACTGTTAGCTGCTAACTGTTAGCTGCTTACTGTTAGCGCACGTGGAACTGGCAGCGGGCTCCAATGCGATCCGCTTTTCACAGATCTGCTCTCAAGCCTGACGGCCATGCTTGTGGCAGGCTGTCATCTGCTTTTTACTGCTTGTCTGCCAATATGAAGGGAAGTGGTAAGTTCTTCACTGCAGCCCCGTGGCAGGTGTGCCCTGGGATCCATTGGTCCTGTTATCACCGTCTTTGTATCAGATGACACCTTCCCAGAAAGGATGGGCTAAAGAATTCAATACATTTAATGCTGTGTCTTGAACTAAGAGTACCACACGATTTGTGAACTTCTGAAGATTCTGTTTCATTTGAAGGATGATCACTGACAGTTTCCATGACCAGGACAGCAAAAGCGCTTTTGAGAACTGCATTTTATTCCATAAAACCACTGATTTGAACAGATTCATCTACATGTTGATGTTTATGTATTTATGAGTCAAAAATGTATTCATTATACTTACCGTGTAAGAGTGCTCAAAAAAATAAATCAAAACGAATATGAGTTAGAATGCACAATATTTATCCCCCCAAGAATTGCACAGTGAGTCCCTACGGTTTCTCTTTGTTCTTTCACTGCAGACGTACGACAAGGTCTTAGTACTGACAGGACAAGTGGAGAACTAGTAATAAAGCCTACATTTTTGGTTTGGAAATATGAAGGGAATACATTCGAATGTTTCCCACTCTGTGTAGTATTGTCTCTGAAAAGGCATTAGTAAGCAAGTCTCATTTTCAGTCCAACGTGTTTTAGCAGGATTCTTGTTTTTCTAGTTATTATAGACGGCTTCCTTTATAGCCATTTACACTGTATGGCTTGTATAGTTCTTAATAAGGAAACCCAAAAAATGAAAATGGCTAAACATTTTAGATTAATAAAATGTAATTTGCAAATGCCTGTGCTGGAGGTATTAGAAACAGCAGTAGCTCCCTCATGTGGTATGTGAGTGTAAAAACGCTTGGCACTGTTGGTGGGGCAGAAGCGGGCAGATGAGGAGGACGGACCCACCCTTAGTATGGGCTCCCAGTGGATGCTGGGATTCAGGTTAGGGTATGGTGGGGAGTAGGGCAGGGTAGAAGATCTGGCAGCCAAAAAAACTTTCACGTCTCTCGGCTTTGGGATCTGCAGTGTATGCCTGAAAAGAATATCATTTTTTCTCTTCATTTCTTCAGTTTCAGTCAAGACGTGACTGATGTAGTTTTGATTGTTTGCCATTGTACTGTGTTCTAAATTAAAGACGAAACCCACCCAGTGAGGTATGTCAATGACCACCAAAGTGTTGTGATTAGTTTTCCTCTGTTGTAGTAACTAGGAAAGTCGTAGTCACTCATTGCTGCACATCCAAACTTAACATCACTCAACACAACCTCAACACATCTCTCTAGCGGACATGGAAAGTGAAGATACACACAAACAGATGTACTCTCACACATACACTGATGTACAAACACTCACACACACACACACAGATGTACTCTCACACATACACTGATGTACACATACTCACACACACACACACAGATGAACTCTCACACATACACTGATGTACAAACACTCACACACACACACACAGATGTACTCTCACACATACACTGATGTACA
>JAOYSI010000024.1:376465-406298 GCA_025775065.1 Hiodon alosoides | reverse complement strand
TTGTGCTGAGGGGAGATGGGCTGTAGAAGAGGTTCATTAGATCCTTGGCTAACGAAGGATCTCTCTCCGCTCGCGGGACGCACGCGGCTCCGTCTCTCTGCGCTCGCGGGACGCACGCGGCTCCGTCTCTCTGCGCACGCGGGGCGCACGCGGCTCCGTCTCTCTGCGCACGCGGGACGCACGCGGCTCCGTCTCTCTGCGCACGCGGGGCGCACGCGGCTCCGTCTCTCTGCGCTCGCGGGGCGCACGCGGCTCCGTCTCTCTGCGCTCACGGGGCGCACGCGGCTCCGTCTCTCTCGGCGCTCGCGGGACGCACGATGAGGCTTGGCTTTGGTAGTCATGCAAGCTGACTATAGGGGCAGTGTATTGTAGACACGTCAGTTGGGTGCATTCACCTTCATTGACTGTGTCAACTATACATCAGTGTTTCAGATGCATTTTACTGACATGTTAAAACCTCTGTCCAGTCACTGGTTACGTTTATAAATGTTTGGAAACGCTGGCCACCGTAAGTGAATCCGCCCATATCCTGGAGCACATGGTGGTGGACTGGCCTTGAAGTGATTGAAGGGTTGGCGGCTGCAAGCTGTGAGACCTAGCTAACGCTTACCCTAACCCTATCGTTTTTGATGTACTTCTTCAAAGTGACCAGACGATTGCCGTTTCTGTACTGGTTTCCTTTACAGCCTGGTCTGAAATAGGGTGGGGAGGCTTGGTGTTGGACCAGGTGCCTATAACGTAGGGTCTGCTTACTCTTGGGGTGACAATATACGCTCTGCCTAGGTTTACTGCGCTATAGGGCCTTTGATACACTAAAACTGTGTGAGCAATGAAGTTGGTTTCGACGTGTGTGTGTCCGCCCGCCCGCCACGAAGATGCCGTTTGTTAAAAAGTTAGTGGCACGCTCAAATGAAGGGCTCAGTCAAGTTAACGGTTAGCTGTTTTCAATTGTTTGTGTGACTTGCGTGTGGACAGCAGTCCCTGGAAGACTGGGTTGTGATCTTTTAATAAATACATTTCTGCACTGAATGTGGCCCCTGACCCGATCATGTTTATCCACAGCATCTGTTTGGATCGGTTTTGGATTTCTGTTTGTGAATGCAAGTTTTTTAACAGCATATACATGTATTATGGTCCACAAATAGGATTTATTTGAAAAGATGTGTTGATTGTAATAATTTAACTTATAACTCTAAAGGCGGTCATTTTAACTGCATATAATCCGGATGGTTTCAACCTTTAAAACTGGCTTAAGCACCCACTAGTTAAATTTAGTAAAAACCTTGTTACACTTTGTGATGAAACGGCAATGTCTCTATTTTGATGTACGCAAGTTTTGTTTTTTTTGTCATTTTTTCCCCTTCATTCGTAAATTCAAACTAAGTAATGCCACTGCAGAGCCCTAAATGACCCATGTTGTTTTACCTGTTTGAAACCTGGCCGAACGCCTCTCTGTGTCCCCACAGCCCGTCTGTGACCGCCTCTCTGTGTCCCCACAGCCCGTGGCTGAGCCCATTCCCATCTGTAGCTTCTGTCTGGGGACAAAGGAGCAGAACCGGGAGCAGAAACCGGAGGAGCTCATCTCGTGCGCCGACTGTGGGAACAGTGGTGAGATGTGACCGGTCTCTGAACGGGTGGCCGCTGCCGCCCCATTACCAAAATCAGATTTGTCGTCTCCGTTTCCTCAGGACGACATCATCTATAAAATGGCCTGGCTTTCGAAAGTCTTGTCATTTAGTCGAGTTCTTCTTGTTGTGCAGAATAGTGCATGTGTTTTCTGCCGCGGAGGACAGATGGGTGAGTGCGCGTCTGATCTCTCCTCCAGGGCACCCGTCCTGTCTGAAGTTCTCTCCAGAGCTCACCCTGCGAGTAAAAGCACTGTGGTGGCAGTGCATCGAGTGTAAGACGTGCAGCTCCTGCCAGGACCAGGGCAAAAATGCGGTAAGCATGGCAGCTGTTCTCCTGTCTATCAAAACCAGCCCTGAACTTTTACATCTCTACAGCCACAGAGTTGTCAGTCGTTCTGGAAAGACTAGGCAAACTGTGGCGGGGATGCTGAGAGGGGGCGGGGTGCGGCGGGTGGAACGCGTTGGCTGACACCTCTGTCTGTGCAGGAAAACATGCTGTTCTGTGATTCGTGCGACCGGGGATTTCACATGGAGTGCTGCGACCCTCCGCTGATGCGCATGCCCAAAGGTTTGAACCTGTCCCCCGTTTACGTGCTTAGTCAAAGTATTCGACTGGGATATAAAGTCTGGGAGTAACGGTTATGGTTGTGGTTCTTAGACCCCATTTGAACAGTGGGAATAAGCCCCAGACAATAAGTACTGCTTGTAAAGTTTTTAAATGTGTACCTGTGGGATAAAAAGGGCATGTCATGTTGGGGTGGTATCTAAACCTTAAGGTTTTTATTTGCTCTGCGTTTAAAGGTATGTGGATATGTCAGATCTGTCGGCCCAGAAAAAAAGGAAGAAAGCTTTTACATGAAAAAGCGGCACAAATCAAACGGCGCTACACCGCCCCGCTGGGACGTCCTAAAAACAGGTAACGGGAAAACACGGCGAGTGTTTTTTTTCAGGTCACCTCCACTTACCATTACAAATGTAGGCTTTACATCTGTTGGTTAATGTGTGTGTGCGTGTGCGCATGCGTGCGCGCAACAAGGATAAAGCCATCAAGCCTTCCTCTATTATTTTATGTTTTTATTCATTTCTAATTGTCAATTGCTAAACATTTCTAGGCTGAAAGTTTCCATTTTCTGTGGTCCTGTTGGATTCATTTAACGGTTATTCTTCAAATAATTTCTTACTTTGGTGTACATCTAATTCTACAAGATTTATTGGTAATTTAAATATAAACATGCCCTTTATTTTGTAATCGCTTCTTTATGATAAAATATGTTTAGACATCATACTGGCCATATGAACTATAGGGACGCGATCTGCGCAAACTAGGGCTTGTGCTTCTGATGTGATGAAAATCTAGCGGCTAGACAATATAAGAACTTATATTTTATTTATATATAGATTTGAAGTAACCAAATCGCAATTGTAAAGAATTCTACGCGTGTTTTATATTAATTTTAAAGCTTTCATACTAATTGCAAAACTATTAAATTCAATACTTTAAAAACTATTTCGTGAGCTGCATATTTTTAGTTGGGCTTCCTGGACTTCTGAGCAGCGAAAGACCGTAATATTGTTAGTCTTTTACTATTTTTCCTACATCCCGACGGGTTATTGTTTTGAGAAAGCCAAAGGAAGCCTTCAACCTGCTTGTTCTACTCTGCCTGTTCCTAAGTGTTAAACATGCTGCTGGATCTGTTATGACATGAGCTGCCATCTTGTGGGAGTCACTGGGTCTGATTTTTACTCTGCATGTTAGAATTCCAGCCAAGGAATATGAAGCCATTTTCGGTAACAAGGTGCAGCCTATGTTACACCTAGTCTCCTCCTGATGTTCCCGTTTTCCAAGACGATGGCGCCCTCATAGATTTAAACCTCCTTTGCGTCACTTCTTCTTGACAAATTTCAGTTGGTCAATCCATTTCAGTATCGACCAATGCCCTTGCACCTGCAGGTCAAAGCGGCCCTTCAAGAAACTGCGTGGCCCAGGAGGGCGGGGCCGGCGGCGACGCACCGGGGGAGGACCCGACCGACGGTCACAGGGCTCGTCCTCGCCCGCCTCCTCCTCGGGCTCGTCCTGCGAGGGTTACCCCGGAGACGACCGCCTGCTGTTTTCCCTGCGAAGTGAGGACTCAACAGAGGGAGGGCTGCGCTTCAACAAGAAAACCAAGGGCCTGATCGACGCCCTCACCAAGTTCTTCACTCCGTCCCCCGACGGCCGGAAAGCTCGCACAGAGGTGGTGGACTACTCCCAGCAATACCGCATCCGCAAAAAGGCTAACCGCAAGGGCGAGCCCGACGACAGAGCGGGAGGTGAGAGCACAGCCTGTCCTTCGCTGTGTCGGTCGGTCTGTCTGTGGCTCTACACTCACCGACACTCTACTCTGGCTCTTTAACAGACAATCAGGAGTGTGGAGAGGAGTGGCGGGAGGATGATGACCGGCTGCCCGGGCACGACAACCTGAGTGAGAAAGATGTGGAACTCTTCCGACACATCCAGGAGCTAGCACTACAGGTAATGAGCGCGAGAGAGAGCGCGAGAGAGAGCGCGAGAGAGAAAGAAAGAGAGAGGGGTGTGACTCCCGGCTGCCCGGGCATGACAACCTGAGTGAGAAAGATGTGGAACTCTTCCGACACATCCAGGAGCTAGCACTAAAGGTAATGAGAGAGAGCGAGAGAGAGCGAGAGAGAGCGAGCGAGAGAGAGCGAGCGAGAGCGAGAGGGAGGTGACTCCCGGCTGTAGTTGTGGTAGGCTGACGGCTGCAGTAGACCTTGCGTTCCAGGTCAGTCAGCCAGATTACAACGCAGTTGGAAACTGCTTAATAGTATGCTCCGTCTCTCTTTAAACATTTCTGTTCTGGCGTCACGCCTGCAGAGTGGGGTTGCTTTTGAAGCGCACTGAAGCTCGGGGACTTGTGCGCTCGCTGCAACGTGTCATGCGCTGGGGCAGCAGTAGCCCACCGGAAGGGGGGAGGTGGAGCTCAGTGGAAAGAGCCCAGCGCGGGTGGTTCAGACGGTGGCTGCGAGTGTGAGTGAGAGAGAGTTCTGGCTGGATGTATCAGCAGCTGTACTGGAGCGCTCACCGGGCCCTGCCCGAGGGCATTTGCCTGGTGGACTGCCAATAGTCCGGGGAAGAGCAGGTATCCGCACACCTTCGCTTTATGCACCACAGCGTACCGTGCCTGTTGTTGGGTTTCTGTTTACTGTACCGGTCTATTTGTAGCTACACGTGTTCACATACGTGCACACGCACTCGCATACTGTGTGTGTGTGTGTGTGTGTGTGTGTGTGTGTGTGTGTGTGTGTGTGTTAGACATGCGCGCGCACACACACACACAAATGTACACTTATAGCCCTGCTGCAGAAGAATAAGTAAGATTAAGGGTAGAGAGTGCATTTTAATTGCAGTCAGTGGTTCAATAGTCTATTGCAAAATCCTCTTTTAAGCAGTAAAGATAGTTTCTTTGTTTATGCACAGTACTATGTGTGTGTGTGTTTGTGGCTGAATGCCGTTTTAAAAAATGGTATTTCACATCGATCCATTACCAAAATATAAGGTTTGATATTGTTTTTTAGGTTGTTGGAGTGAAAAGTTAAGAGATGCAGACAGTTAGCCTTTTCACTTTGTTTTCCACTTGATGTGTAGGCTGAGAAGTTTCCTGTGAGGGAAACAAAGCCAGCTTGCTGTTCAGGCATGTGTGAGAGACACCACCACGGGTGTGTGGTTAACGTCACGTCTGCAGAAGAGTGCTGGATGCTTAGTTTCCACTCAAGAATGCTAATAATAAACTCTTTAAAGACTAACCAAGAGGCGTGGCCCATGTGTGCCGGGCTCTGGTGGCTGAATGAAGGGCCCCACGTGTGCCAGGGTTTGCTGACCTCTGGTGGCTGAAGAGACCCATTCCCCAAACCAGGGTTTCCAAGGCACACTAATCCTTTGTTCAAAAATCTATCTGCCCGCACCACATTTTCTTAATCCCCCATGAAAAATCTGTCCGTGGTCTGATAGCCGTCTTTCTTTCGCTCTTACAGAAAGTGGGGGTGACGGGACCCCCAGACCCCCAGATGCGTTGCCCATCTGTCATTGAATTTGGGAAGTATGAGATCCAGACGTGGTACTCCTCTCCCTACCCCCAGGAGTACAGCAGGTGAGCGTCCGTGAATCCCAGCAGTCAGGCTCCAGTACAGCCTTGCACAGTGAACTCAGTTAGACGTTCCCGGTGGCACGGAACCACCGGTGAAGCCTACTAACCACTCTACACGTGCTCCGTCATTAGGCTGCCCAAGCTGTACCTGTGCGAGTTCTGCCTGCGCTACATGAAGAGCAGAAGCATCCTGTTCCAGCACATGCGCCGGTGCGGCTGGTTCCACCCCCCAGCCAACGAGATCTACAGGAAGGACAATGTTTCTGTGTTTGAGGTAAGAGGGGTGGAAGCCGTCCACTCCACCTTTAAAACGTACAAAATCTACTGGAGACTGGTATTGTTGGGGGTAGAAGAACTGAATTACTAAATATTCAGTATTTCAGCACTGAAGATTTAAGAAATTTGACGGAACAAGATTATATTTATCTTGTTATGTATATGGCTGTTGTGAAAGGTATAACTTTTCAGCCTAATGAAGATTACTGTTCCGAGATCATAGTCTGGCTCGCTTGCTGATTTGTGTGTGTTTTCAGGTGGATGGGAATGTCAGTACAATCTACTGTCAGAACCTATGTTTGCTGGCCAAGCTGTTTCTGGACCACAAGACCCTTTACTACGACGTGGAGCCCTTTCTCTTCTACGTGCTAACGCAAAATGACAACAAGGGTTGCCACCTGGTGGGATACTTCTCCAAGGTAGGCATAGATGCAATTCACAGCACACATCCCTAGCCTTTCTCAGGGTGAACATTAGACCCATCGACCTGGAGTGAAAGCTTTTGTTAAAGGAGCAAGGCCTCCGAACCGGTTCAAAGGTGTCCCTTTCGCTCTCCACTCAGAACAGGAATGGCGTCAGTGAAGATGCAGTGTTTACAGGTGCATTGCACAGTGGATGTGAGCTAAGTGAAAAGGAATACAGAAAAAAACCTGAGACTACATTTTTCTCTTGCATGTTCGTGCTGCTTAAATGTCCATTTTGGTTCTTTGAAAATCAAATTTGATCAAATTGAAATCCAATGGGAATGTATTGCTACTGAAGCAGCGCTCGTTCCTCTTGGGTCCTTAAACAGCGACTCCTGTCGACTTAGCAGCAATGCTAGGAGGAGCGTGCCTCTCCTCCGATTGGCTTGCATAGTATTAAATTACGAGTGGCAGAACACAGTCCTGCTACGTTTAGCGATTCCCAATAAGAAAAATGAACACTAACTACACCAGATTTTAATCTTAAAAATAACTGCTACCAAGGAAATCATTAAATATATCTTCTGAGTATTACAGCAGCAGAGTTGCTACGTCGTCAAAGTTGATGTGCGCATTGCTCTTTGTGTGATTGGCGTGTTTGTCTGCCGTTCTACAGGAGAAGCACTGTCAACAGAAGTACAATGTCTCCTGCATCATGATTCTTCCTCAGTACCAACGCAAGGGCTATGGCCGGTTCCTCATTGACTTCAGTAAGACTTTGTCCTGTTATCTTTTGAAAGAGTGCAAAAACCAACGAGAAAGTGCTAACCACCCGCCCCCTCTCGCAGGTTACCTGTTGTCCAAGCAGGAGGGTCAGCCGGGCTCTCCGGAGAAGCCCCTGTCGGACCTGGGCCGGCTCTCCTACATGGCGTACTGGCGCAGCGTGGTGCTGGAGTGTCTGCACCAGGTGCGCGATCGGCAGCTCACCATCCGTCGCCTCAGCAAGATTACAGGGATCTGTCCGCAGGACGTCACAGTCACCCTGCACCACCTCAACATGCTGGAGCACCGTGGGGACAGGTGGGGGATAGGCACTCTTAACAATGTCCATTTTAATGTAAAAAAAAAATCTGATTTGAATTGAAGTTTTTACGGTTCTTGCCATAAGAAGCTGGTTTCCTAACTCACACGCTGATTATCCCCCCTACAGGTTGGTCCTAGTGCGCAGGGAGAAGCTGGTTTCCACCCACATGGCTCGGTTGCAGAGCAAACCACGGCAGCTGGAGGTGGACCCTGACTGCCTGCGTTGGACCCCTGTCATCGTCACAAACACCGTAGTGTCAGAGGGCGAAGGGGAGGAAGATGACGATGAGGAGAAGGATGAGGATGATGACGAAGAGGAGGAAGGGAAAGGGGATGATTGCAAGGTGAGACAGTGAGTCACTGTGGAGGGAACGTCCCTGTAGGTGTGGGAATGTCACTAGATAGGTGGTGAGAACGTGGTGGGAACATCAGTTTGTAGTAGTAGGTGTAAATCACAATACACGGCTAAATGATGCATAATTTACAAACGGTATACTGCTTTTGCTGCCTTGGCATGTGTCGGTGTGAGGTGGGTTTAAACGGTGTCCTCTTGTGCATGACAGAGCAAGCCCGGTCAGACTGCCTCTTCATTGTCATGGCATGTGCGGGGAGAGAAGGTGGAGAACACGGTGAGGAAGTGCTTCTCGGTGTTCCCGGGCAGCCAGAGCTCACCAGGATCCTCTCCAGCGCGCCCCACCCAGCTTACCACTGACATCCCCGCTCTACCCGCTAACGGCGAGCGGCGGGGCAGGGGGCGGCCTCCCAAGGCCTGGTTGTGGGGAAAGGTGAAGGACGGGCAGCGGGCAGAGAGAGGGCGCCCCAGGAAAGTGAGAGCGGGAGAGGACGAACAGGAGGACAATGGAGTTGAAACACTAGAAACCCCTGCTCCCTCCCTGTCCCCAGTTCTCCTAACTCCGGAGAAGGAGTCGGAGCACAACCCCAGCCGACCCAAGGAGATCCCCAGGCACCCTTTGGTGTCCGCTCCGCGCTGCAGAGGGCGTCCGCCCCGCAAGAAGAGGGGACCGAAACGGAGGCTGAGCGAAGGGCCAGGGGAACCACCCCCCCAACTCCCCCCAGTGCCCAGGCTGAGCGAGCCCCCGCCTATTCGCCGGGGCTGTTTCACTGATAGTAGCGAAGACGAGGAGGAAGACGAGGAGGAAGAGCAGCCCTGCTCGCCACCAATTCTTACCAAGCCCACACTGGGGCTTAAAAGCAAGGTTTGTGAGCCAGCATTTCCTAAAGTCTGTTCCTGTAAGTCTTCAATGTTCATTAATCACATTTTCCCTTATTGTTTCTTTCTGTCCTTCCCAGAAGCCTTTGCGGAAGTGGCGCATGCACCAGCGCAGCCAGCCCCACAGCAGCGTTGTTACAGAGACCATCTCGGAGACCACAGAGGTCCTGGACGAGCCCTTTGTGGACTCGGACACAGAGCGGCCCATGCCCAGACTTGAGGAGGAGAGTCGCATGTCCTGCCTGCTTCGCTGTTACCCACCGGCCCGAGCTGCACATACAGCCCCACCCCCCAAAAGGGGTCGCCGTGCTCACCTCACAGAGTCTGACGAAGAGGGTATGCGTCAAATGGCTTTAAGTAGGCCTCATTAATGGAGAATAGTTTGTGAATGAAAATTGTGGACGTAAGTGGCGATTATAATCTGTTTTTGTTCTGTCTGCTGTAATGTCTGTTTTAGACTGCACCCCAGTTTTGAAGCCCATCACCACACTACACAAGTCTGAACCGACATCCACAGGAGAGCTTGGGCAGGTTCCTGCGGAGATGGCTCCAGCCCCTGTGAAGAAGAAGGGCTGGCCCAAGGGCAAGAGTCGCAAACCCCTGCACTGGAAGAAGCGGCCAGGAAGAAAACCGGGCAGTGGGGCCTGCCAGGGTGTTGGGGAGATGGGAGGAGATGACCAGACGGTCCTGTCTCCAGAAGACCCACCGCCACCCAAGATTAAGATGAAACCAGGACGCAAGCCCCGGAGCTACTACCTGCAGCGGGCCCAGGAGGAGGCAGCTAGGCAGGAGCTGGAGACCAAGAGGCTTCTTCAGCAGCAACTGGAGAAGCAGCTACTTGAGGAGAGACCAAGCATGAGATCCGTGGCTTCTGACTGTGATGGTGATAAGCGCAAAGACTCAGACGAAGAGGAGGAGGATGACGATTACGTGGATAAGCGCAGAGACGAGAAGCCCAAGCGCCGAGGACGTCCACCAAAGAATATGTCCTTGGCAGTGCCTGTTAGCAAACCACCAATCTCAGAAGCAGAGGAGGAAGACGACGATGAGGAGGAAGAGGAAATGTCCTGGATGGAAGAAAAGCCAAGCCGTCCATCCTCCCGCTCTTTGTCTACAGGCCCCCTGGTTCCCCCGCCTAGACCTCCAGTTGGCGCGGCAGAAGGGATGGAGGGGCGTGAGGAGGA
Organism: Hiodon alosoides; assembly: GCA_025775065.1. Classification (NCBI taxonomy): domain Eukaryota; kingdom Metazoa; phylum Chordata; class Actinopteri; order Hiodontiformes; family Hiodontidae; genus Hiodon; species Hiodon alosoides. The sequence continues at coordinate 396,350 of JAOYSI010000024.1, read as the reverse complement.
AGACTGTGCACGCATAGGCATTAAGAGAACGGCTGTGGCGGCAGGCACAGTGGGAAGACGCAGTGAGGACCATGATGCTGACGATGAAGGTGACGGCCACCTTGAGGACAAGGATGGCAGAAATGGCAAGAGGAAGAACCAGGATTCTGAAGAGGAAGATGAGGAGGATGACGAAGAGGAGGAAGATGAGGAACCAGCATCACCCACACTCTCACCGCCTGTTAAAGAAGAGCCCCAAGGGGGTGAAAGTTTTTTAGATACAGAGGGGGGTGTGGTGAGAGACTATGTCAGCAAAGAGGAAGATGAGGAGGAGGAAGAGGAGGAGGAGGCCGAAGATGAGCTCCAGGAGGTGAAAACTGGAATGGATGCCCAGGATGAGAGACGACGACGGGAGCAGGAGGTATCTGCTGCAGCAGCGGCCATCTCTGTGCCCCAGGAGCCCATGGGCCTTCCGCCGCTGCACCCAGAGGACAAAGCCATGCTTCTGATGGGACCGGAGCTTCCGCACGCCCACCACCACACCAGCGAGCTGGACCTGGAGACCGTGCAAGCGGTGCAGTCGCTGACCCAGGGCGAGGCCCAGGGCGAGGCCCAGGATGAGGAGGCCGAGCCACACGGGGCCTACCAGGACTGCGAGGAGACGCTGGCCGCCTGCCGCACCCTGCAGAGCTACAGTCACGGAGAGGGGGAAGACCAAGCCCTCGGCCTGGTGGAGGAGTGCGATGCCTCACAACACAGCAGCCCTCTGCCCAGTGCGCCCCTGTCTGCTTTGCCTGGTCAGTCTGTGCGCTCAGTCAACAGCCCTGGACTGACGCCTGGAACCCTGGAATCGGGGCCAGGGGCAGCAGTAGGCCCGACGGGAAACGGTAGCAATGGAGGATACACCCAGATAACCCCAGAACACCCTGGCTCACTGTCGGCCCCCTCGCTGCAGAACATGGAGACCTCCCCCATGATGGACGTGCCGTCTGTGTCAGACCACTCGCAGCAGGTGGTGGACAGTGGCTTCAGTGACCTGGGCAGCATCGAGAGCACGACGGAGAACTACGACAATCCTAGCAGCTATGACTCCACCATGGGTGGCGGGGGCAACGGGGGTGGGAATGGAGGCACAGGGACCACCATGTCCGTCGCTGTGGCAGCAGCAGGGGTGGTTGTTTCAGCCTCTGCCTCTGTGTCCTCTGCGGCTTCTTCATCATCAAGCTCTGCAGCCCCCTCCTCCTCCTCTTCATCGCAGGCCAACAGCTGCTCCTTCGTCTCGGCCCCTGGCCTCACGTCACCCAGCGCGGCACTCAGCTCCCAGCTGGGACTGGGCCGATGCAGTCTGACCCAGCAAGCCGGGCCAGGATCAAATAATGGGGGAAGCAACAATAGTGGCAACGGTGTCCCACAGCCTCCAGCGCCACCTCCACCTTCATCTTCTAACACACCTGGCTGTGGCATCAAGTCTCCCCAGAGCTGTGTGATTGAGAGGCCACCCAGTGTCAGCCAACAGTCCCACAAAAAGGTCCCTCAAGCGCCCCAGCAGCAGCAGCAGCAGGCTCCTACCCCACAGCCTCAGCCCCCTCCTTCTGGCCCACTCCCCCCATCGCAGCAGCAACAGGCGTTGTCCCAGTGCAGCATGGGCAACGGCTTTCCCTCTACACCGAGGGTCATGGAGATCCCCGAGTCGGGGGGAGGTGGAGGCGGCGGGCGCATTCTGTATGAGCGCATGGGCCAGGACTTTGGGGCTGGAGCTTACTCCCAGCCCTCTGCCACCTTCAGCCTGGCCAAGCTACAGCAGCTCACCAACACCATCATGGACCCCCACAGCATGCCCTATTCACACTCCGCTGCCGTCACATCTTATGCCCAGAGCGTTTCCCTGTCCAATCCTGGCCTGGCACAGCTGGCTCCACCTCCACACCCCTCCCTGCCACAGGCCCAGCCCACTATGACCCCTCCTCCCAACCTGAGCTCTAGCGCTATGAACCTCAGCTCCCCTCTGCTTCAGTGCAACATGCCGGGGGCCAACATCGGCCTGCCGCCCCCGCCACACACTCAGCGCCTGCAGGGTCAGATGAAGAGCCACATCTCTATCCGCTCCAAGGCCACACAGCTGCCTGCCGGCTCACCACACCAGCAGCCGCTGTACGGGCGCAGTTCCGGAGCAGTGGCCATGCAGGGCTCCCCACGCACGCTGACGGTGCAGCGAGGCATGATGTCTAACCTCATGCCCACTCCGGCCGCGTACAACTCCATGAACATGAATCCCCTCAACGCCATGCCGGCTGGCTACCGCATGCCCCAGCCTATGATGAACAGCGGTTACCACGGGAACCCCCCTTACATGAACCAGCCTGCTCAGTACCCCATGCAGATGCAGATGGGCATGATGGGGGGACAGGCCTACCCGCAACAGCCTATGCAGCCCAACCACCACAGCAACATGATGTACACGGGCCCCTCGCACCACAGCTACATGAACGCTGGTGTCCCCAAACAGTCGCCTTACATGAGCAGATGAGCGCCATTGAACAAGCAGAGATGACGCAATAGTCAAGCACCTCTACTGGATACGTGCGTATTAGTCCTCTCCGCTGTGAGAGGGCGAGAAAGGGACTTTGGTTTCGTTTTGTTTGTTTTTGTTTGTTCCCTCAAAATCCTTTTCTAAGTAGGAAGAGAGCTGACAAGATTGGGATGATGTGTAAATGGACCTTTTTAGTGGCAGGCTGCTGACTGTAACTCCAGTACCACTCCTGCCTCACTTTCCTTGTCAGTACTGGACTGGACTGGACTGGCCTGGACTGGGGGTCTCTATGTTCAGTGCACCACCACTCTGGTGCAGGAGAAGAGGATCTGACCAGTAAAACTGAGATCAAACAAACGTGGTTAACGAGATATACTAAACCATGCACACAATCTTTTGACATAGGAAGCCTTACCTAAAAAAAAGACAAATTGTAGATGGACTTTTTGTTTTTTATATTTTTAAAATTTTGTTTTGTTTTTGACCGTTGAAATGCTTGTGCGCAGTCCAACATCGTTTTTATGTTTTGTGTGTGTGCGTGTGTCTCGTTCTGGAAAGGTGATTTGCAGCTGTAACTCTCTCCAACACACCTGTGCATGCATGCATACATACAAACACACACACATGGCACACCCTTATATTGCCACTTTGTGAGTCAAGGTGGAGGCACTTCTGTGTTTGATGTGAGTGGAGGTGTGGGTTTGGTGGAGTAGTGGTTAATTGTTGGGAGTCTGGGGTACTTGTCTTCCTGGTAAAGGGTGGAGTGAAAGGTGGATGTCCACAGCCTTAGGTGTCGGTTGGATGTTCATGATGAACAAGTAGCCTTTGCAAAAAAAAAAAAAAAATACAGATTTTGCTGTATTTTCTGGTTTGCATTAATCGGTCTCCTTCTGAATGCAGATGAAGGAAACTATGCACACTCTTGCAACACACTCCAGAGATGGCTTGGAGATTGCTTGTGTGGTATAAACCAGCCATGATGCGGACAGGGACCTGGAGAAAGAGTGTTGTACCTTTAAGAATGGCAGATTGAGCTGAGGCTACACTAAATTAAATCCTTATAGAATGAGTCCTTCTAGAACCAAGGGGTACATGGGTTGTCTTCTAAGTAATGCCTTTAAACAGCAGCTGTTAATGGGAAAGTTTAAATGTCAACCTGCTTTAAAGCTGGTGGTTCCCTCTAATTACCCCATCCACCCCTGCTCCTGGGCACACACCACACGCACATGGGCACACACTAGGATGTCGGTGTAAGAATAGATGTCGTTCCGGACGGTTACTGCATTAAGAGATGAGGGGTGGAGACATTGTTCCAAATGTTCAGTGTTTCAGTATTCAGATTATAACGAGGAAGGATGTCTTTCATATTCTTTGTGTTTTTAATTTTGTTTTTTGTTTATTCTCCTCCGAATTTGATCAGACTGGGCAGCTTTCTTTTATGACCCGAGCTGACTTTTTGACTTTAGAAAACCTATTGTAGAGAAATGTTTTTTCTATAATATAAAAAAATCTGACATTGATATTGGTACTGTCATTTTTTTCACTTCTGTTTCAGGAAAAAAAAGGTATTTTTTAGCTTGACTCTTGGGTAATATTAAGAAATTCAAAACTTAAAAAAAAAAAAAAACGACTCACTTTTAGTGAATTTAAGATGCCTTTAACCTCTCCATTCCATCTCATCTCTAGAGTTTTCTATCTTTGTGTAGTATATTAATGCTATTTTAAAACAAAAGGAAAAAACAGATATCTAATGCTCACTTAGCGTTCTTTTCTTTTGTTTTGATTTGTTCGTGTGTGTATAGGACGACTTCCTTGCGTCTAAGAGGCATGTAAAAACGAGCTCAGTATATTTCTGTCTGTTTATATCGCTTCTTTTTTGTACCCTTTGTAATTGTACATGGTGAGTCGTAAGCTAAGAGAGAGAGCGCGAGAAACGGGTCGAGGACTGGTTCGCGCGGTATCGGTTGACTGCCGCCAGTCTCCCCTCGGCTGTTTTGTCCCTGTATGTATTTCCATGTTTTATTTTTTGTTTTTGTTTTTTTTTTCTTTCTTTCTTAGCAAGTACTTTCAAAGAACTCTGTACATTTTAACATAAAACGAAAATAAATTATGTTGAGCCATTACAACTATGATTGCACTTTTTGAGTAATTGTTTTGTCTATTTTGTTCTGTATTTAAATACTTTGGTAAATCGCCCTACCACAAGGTTTTCAGTTCTCCTAACCAGATTTGTTAATGTGTTTCCACTCCTACATATTAAGTTAGTAATATTGGAGAACTGTTTCGAAAGAAATACAATTATTTCTTTGCCCTAGAGAGAATTCAGTTTGTTTAAACCATTGCGTGTATACCTTTTTTAATTGTGTAGTAACAAACTTCATTCAATATTTAAACAATAAAAGTAATTTTAATTAACATGATTACTTTTTATACTTTAAAGATTTCTCCCATTGAAGTGCTGTTTTAAAGTTTTCCGTGTATTTATACCTTGGATCTCTTATGGCAGTCTGCATACTTAACTGAAATCTCGTCACTTCTCGAGAACGATCGTGAGCATGTGTACATTATTTTCGCCCCCATATTAATGGCGGAAACTTAACTTTTTGTTTAATGGTATGATTATTAGAGTAATTGTATACAGAGTGGAGTCAAAAACTTCAGTTAAATTTAAATAGGCTTTAAACCGTGGGGGGGAGGGGAATGCTAGTGTGGAATATTTACGAATTGGTTTCTAACGCTTGCAAAACGACTGAATGAGTAAAACATTTAATACAATTTAGCAACAATATAGCTGAATTTTGAACAATATACTAACTTGCCTATGAAACTGGTAAATGATTTGTATGAGGGTTTTTTTCACGGGGACAATGTCAGGAGTTTGACACCATAAAAAGCATAGATGTGTTATCTGACTTTGTTAAACAAACGGAAACCCGCGTTCGTCTTAACAGTTAGCAGGCACCAACCTCTTCGGCGAACTCAAATCTTAAAGCAATTACTGCATCGATTTAAATGTATTGCATTAAATACTACAGCGTGGTTACTAGGGTTTCGTTTTTTCATACGACTTTGGGATATGTTGGAGCCCGCAGCTTTCCACAACCCGTTACCGGGATTTAAAAACACTCACAGCCGCAAAATCCCACCCGTCGCATAAACAACGTTGTTAGTTGTAAAACCTTACCGAGTCAGAAATTCACCAAGACTACTGTTAACTATGTTCCTGTAACTAAAATATGTCAAATTACCACGTTGAAATGGCGAGTTCACATATTACATCACTCCGCCTGCTCAATAGTCACATTAGGGTATGCAAAGGTGTAACGGTTTTAATTCTGTTATTTAGCAAATTGCTCTAATGAATCGCATAGAAACAAAAAGTTCGTAATTAACATTAATGCATAGTACTAGTAGCGTATGAAAGTCCAATAATTATCGAACAAATATTGCTACAATTAAAATGTTTCAGAATAAAAATCCATCTAATTAATGCGTAATTAGGTCCATTGTTAAACATGTCACATTTCTCTCATTTGGTCTCAATCATTTTGAACGGCTTTACCAGATAATTGCGACAGACATCGCTTGCGTTAAAGCAAAGGGTTCTAGGATGTCCGCGAAGTGTACATATTCATGTAAACATCACCAAAGGGGGCAGTGGAGGGCAGGTAAAACTTCCCTAGCCCATTTCTAAGAACCGAATCACCCTTAAGATGGCTGTCGTAGATATTTCAGACCAAAATGAGGAAAAGCGTACGGAGAAGCCATCGGGAGAACGGGCTGAGACGCACGTCCGCAATGGTGGCGGGATTTTAATAGAGCATTGGGGGGGAAATACCGCGTGGTTTATTACCAAGCTTGTATATTTTTCCTCGAATCGTTATAAATATGTTTTAATAAATTCGTATAGTGACCTAATTTGTGGCAGAGGTTCTCAAAATGGCAGTAGATTAACCACCGAGAAGCCAATTCGAAAAGAAATTCTCCCAGCAGTTTTAAAACTATTAGGACGTTGAGACTTAATGAAACACACAATGCCCTTGTGTTGGAGATTGTCTCGGATCTGTATCACGTTTTCAAATTTTCACATAATTTATAGGCCCACTTGGTTTAAAAAAATAAACAATTTATCGATAAATGATCTGACCCGTTTATACATGAAACGTTAATTAAGTATGTAAAAATGATTTACCAAAAACATTTAGGAAAATAAATATGAATAAATGCAATGTATTAACAACACCGTCTGGCATTTTTGTACGAATCGCAGAAGAGAATTTCTCAACATATTAATACATTCAGTGTGATAAAAACGTTTTATTTTGTATGTTTTAACACTCTTTTTTCTTTAATTAGATTTTGAAAACCACAAATTATGTAGGTAGCAATGCAAGATATCGTAATTCAAGGTGAAACGGTGCTTCGTGCAACAAACTATTCCATTATGGCTGCACTGTTAAGCTTCTTCGGGTAATCCAGTCGATATAGTTAAACTGTCGTATCTGGTGCACTCGTAAATTTCCTTCAAGAATAACCAACCAATTTATAAACATGCGAAGACATCTATTTAGTCTACAACGTGTTATTGCACGTTAACCCCAAACTATGGCACTATTTTTACGTCTCTCCAGATAACAGCGTCTGGTAAATGACTAAAATCTAAATTGTTTTATTGTCTGTGCTATCCAATAGAAATGTTCTAGCTATGTACATACCAACATTGTGGGATGTGAACGTATTCGTTATTATTAAAATGTTCGGACAAGGAACATACGAATATGATGGCATAAGAACGTAGTCGTCACTGTTTCACCTAAACAAAAACGTCCACTCTGTACTAGCCAATCCGAAATCATAAAGAGTCCTATGTTTACTGATATTTGCCCAATAATGGGTGAGTACAGACAAATGTCATTTCCGCATCCTGCACCAATAACAACTTGGATAATGTAGACGTTTCTGCCAGCTGAGTACTCTGATTGGTTATGTTGGATATCAGCCGTCCAATCGATGTTTGAGGCCAGGTAACGGAGAAGGAAGCATCGGTTTGTTTTAATCTTTCGTTAACAGGGGAAAAAGGAAAAAACATTGGAAAGCCGGATAGGGTGAGTACGTAGCATGATTTTTTTTTAAATAAATGAATTATAAAATAGTATAGCGCCTAGCAAGTAGTTAATTAAGGGACCAGTTGGTAAATGTTTAATTAATAGTGAAAACGGAGGACTGATGGCGATCGAGAGATCCCTGTCACAAGACAACCGTGTGAGGATAAGGGGAGAAAACTAGGGCGCATTTCCACGAGACACAAGAAAAATTCGGAGCCCTTTTCATGCGAGTAGAATATTCTAAAAAGAGACTAAAATAAAACTTGGTACTTAGTGTTTTCCTTTTGAGTGTATTGCCAATCTGTGACACTATTCATATTTGCGAACTTGATAGTACTGCGAATATTTAATGAGCTAATGTCAACGATACCTTAACCCCCCCCCAACACACACACACACACACACACACTTCAGTGTATTCCTGTGCGTGCGCTCCTTGAGTGTCTTTGACTGTCCCCGTCAGCTGTGCTTCTCCGTTTAAGACAGACTGGCTGCAGGACTGTTGTGCATGCAACAGTCACCTGATATTTGTCAAATCAAGAGCAAGCACATTGTGTCAGACACTTGGTTAAAATTTCCAGCTCTGTTGCCCTCAGCCTCAATCAGGATGATACACAGCCTGTTCCTGGTAAACTCTTCGGGGGACATCTTCCTGGAGAAGCACTGGAAGAGCGTGGTTAGCCGCTCGGTGTGTGACTACTTCTTTGAGGCACAGGAGCGAGCCAGCGAACCTGAGAATGTCCCCCCTGTTATTCCGACTCCGCACCATTACCTCATCAGTGTGCTCAGACACCGCATCTACTTTGTGGCGGTCATCCAGACTGAAGTGCCCCCGCTCTTCGTCATCGAATTTCTGCATAGGGTAGTAGACACATTCCAGGTGCGTGTGTGGCTATATGCACTTTTGTATCCTTTAGTAGATCAATGCTTATATTGCATTGCATGCATGCGTTGGTGTAGTCTTGTGCAGACTTTAATTGTTATTCATATTTACTCATTACTCATTGCCATGAAGCAGGAGTGCTGAACTTGTCCCTCACCCTCTCTTCTTCACCCTCTATTCCTCACCCTCTCTGCCCCCCCCTGCTGGTCAGGATTATTTTGGGGTGTGCACCGAAGCTGCTATCAAGGACAACGTGGTGGTGGTGTATGAGCTGCTGGAGGAGATGCTGGACAATGGTTTCCCTCTGGCCACTGAGTCCAATATTCTGAAGGAGCTCATCAAGCCGCCTACCATCCTGCGGACAGTGGTCAACACCATAACAGGTGCTCATGCCATGCTTTAATAACACCATAACACAGTCTTGCTGACCTGACTTTGGTCAACCCCATAACATCATACTTCTGACCTGACTGTGGTCAATGCCATAACTGGTTCCCATGCCATGATATAAAAACCCCATAACATCATACTTCTGACCTGACTGTGGTCAACGCCATAACAGGTTCCCATGCCATGATATAAAAACCCCATAACACCATCCTGCTGATCTGATTGTGGTCCACACCATAACAGGTGCCTATGCCATGATTTTAAAACACTATAACACTATTCTACTGACTTAGCTGTGGTCAACCCATGAGTTAACAGCATCACACAAGTGCTCCACCTGGGCATCTTGAGTTGTGATGTTGAGGCCTGTCCGGATTTCACCCAGTCTTTAAACTGGGCATAGCTAATAATGCACAGTTTAATGCAGAGGCTGTGGTTTTGTGTGGGAGCTCAATATTAATGGCAGTCTATTCAGGTCCACTATACCTGGATTTGACCCGAGTACTCCGAATGAGACCTGAAACTCAAACCAGGTTGGGTAGTGGTCACTAGCCGTACTTGAATGCACAGTGTAGTTATTCAAATTGTATACGATGTCAGTGGCTGTCTGCATAATTACCGAGTCACAAATCGCTACCCCATCTTAAGGCGTGTTGTTGAACTCAAAAAGCCTTTGAAAGTCTTTGATGTAGTAGATGTTTGACGTAGTGTTGGTGAGTGGCCCATGAGTGACTCGGCAGATCCTGTCTTTTTGGGTGAGAAATACTTTAGACCCAAGATAACTTGTGCTGTGTTTAAATGTGGAGCATTTCTTTTCTTGGCTGTGGGTGCAGGCAGCACTAATGTGGGGGAGCAGCTTCCGACCGGCCAGCTGTCAGTGGTGCCGTGGAGACGCACTGGTGTCAAATATACTAACAACGAGGCCTACTTTGATGTGGTCGAGGAGATTGATGCCATCATAGACAAGTCAGGTACTGTCTGGATCACGTGCTCTGTTTGTCTACCATGCTTACTGTCTGGGTCACATACTATTTGTCTACCATGCTGAGACACCAGTCTGTTGAAGTCTCTGTCCCTTTAAGACAACTTAAGTGGTAATGCATTTTTATATGTTGTAACATTCACGGTGTGCCCTTCATTACCCGGAGAAGAGCCAGACCCGCACAAAACGCTGTTAAAAACATGTCTTGTAAGTGCATTGAACACCAGCGGAGTTTCTGAGACACCGACTAAAGGGGTATGAATAAATACAAGCTTTTTATTACTTAGAATGAAATCTGTTATTTGTGAAATAAGTGTAATGCTATAACGTTAAAGTAACCAAAACATCTTAAGAAGAATGATCCAGTACATATCTTTTTGATTTTATGTCGTATTTGTCCCTGTTTAAGGGACATGTATAAAGCTTTAACTAATTGTAATTACTACAGCCAACTATCCTGCTTATTCACGGTGGTCTCTTAAGCCATGAATTACACATTATCTCATTAAAGTCTTCAACCGTAATGCATGACCAATTAGGCTAAATTAAATTTTCCAGGATCATGCGTGACATAATGTTTGTCAACTAAGTTCTTTGGCAGAACTTAAGTTAACCGATGAAGCAGTTGAAACGTGAAGCTTAGCTCCGGCTGGGTGAAAAGTCAAGGCTGCCCCACGGCCCCACTCCCCAATGGCTCACCGTGCCCACTCTCCAACGCCCCCATGGTCAGGAACAGTGGTGTGAAAACGCTCTCCTCCCTCACAGGCTCCACCATCACAGCCGAGATCCAGGGAGTGATCGACGCCTGTGTGAAGCTGACAGGCATGCCCGACCTCACTCTCTCATTCATGGTAAGTCTACTCGCTGTGCGCTGGTACAACCTGAATGGCTCATGGGACCTGCGTGAAGAGGGTCTGAAATTATGAAGAGCGGAAAGCAGTCTACTCCTTTGTTAACTCTTGTGTTTTCATTCAAATTCATTTATTTTTCTGTGACAGATTTTAAAATCCAAAACCAAACTAAAGTGCCATCCTGGAATAATGTGTGTAATTAGCAAGTTAAGACTACTAGCAGAAAAGCAGCATCACTAGTAGCATAAAAGCTACCGGCATCGCTACTAGCATAACCGCTAATGGCATCGCTAGTAGCATAACAGCTAATGGCATCGCTAGTAGCATAACAGCTAATGGCATCGCTAGTAGCATAACAGCTAACGGCATCGCTAGTAGCATAACAGCTAACGGCATAAGAAGTATATACTGTGATGGTAGAAATCGGGAAATATCTGGACCATGAAGCAAATGTACCACACATCTATCTATAGTTCTCTCCCCCCTCCCCCCCTCTCTCCTCAGAACCCGCGACTCCTGGATGATGTCAGCTTCCATCCCTGTGTCAGGTTTAAGCGCTGGGAAGCAGAGCGGATCCTGTCTTTCATTCCTCCAGACGGAAACTTCCGCCTGCTGTCCTATCATGTTAGCTCCCAGAAGTGAGTAGAGCCCAGTGGAAGTCTCTTTCACACACCTGTGAGAGAGAGACAGACCGAGAGAAAGACTAATTTGTTAAAACTGAGTAGGAAGTATTAAAAGCAAACCATTGACAGTTCTACTGTCGCGCCAAAGCCATTGATTAAAGCGCTGTTATGATAGTATGATGTGTTGTGACTGCAGCATTATCCACCCTTTCTTCCCTGCAGCTTGGTGGCAATCCCTGTGTACGTCAAGCACAACATCACCTTCCGGGAGGGCAGCTCACAGGGCCGATTTGAGCTGACACTGGGACCCAAGCAGACTATGGGCAAGGCAGTGGAATCTGTGCTTGTGAGCAGTCAGCTGCCTCGTGGGGTCCTCAACACCAATCTCAATCCCTCCCAGGGTGCATACACCTTTGATCCTGTCACCAAGGTACAAGCGTATGCCTGTTTCTCCTTTATTTATTTTTTGGAACCTGCAACTGAGCTAATGCATGCAAGTGGGGGGGATGGGGTTGAATGAGTGGCAAAGTGATACTCAAATCAGGTCTGCATTCCTTACTTTGGTTTGTGAAGATGATGTTATCCTGTGTGCGCGTGTGTGAATGCATGTGTACTCCACTGTGAACGTACCCCTGTGTGCTGGACATTCAATACTGTGTGTGGAAGCAGCTGTGATATTGTGGACTGTTTTGAATAGTTGCTGTCGTGGGATGTGGGGAAGATCAATCCTCAGAAGCTGCCCAGTCTGAAGGGCTCCATGAGCCTGCAGGCTGGGGCCTCCAAACCTGATGAGAACCCCACCATAAACATTCAGTTCAAAATCCAGCAGATGGCCATTTCAGGTACCCTAAAAATGTAGACACTAATTCTATGCCCATTCTCTCATCACACAGAATCCTCTCAGTAAAAGACCAACTCTTTACTAGGAGCGTATAAACACCGTCATTCTTACAACATAAGAAATTCCATGTGTAAAATGGCTGTTCAATATACATTTAAAAGATGGATTACAAACTTAAATATAAAGTATTTGTGTGCACAGGTGGGAAATGTCAGTAATTTCAAGCATCATTAATAAATAGAAAAGCCCGTCCCACAAAGGTCCCGGTGTTCTATAAATCATTAAAGTAACTATTCATTTCCAGCATTATTAACAATCGTCCAGATGTCCTATAACTCATTAAATTCCATTTCAGGTCTAAAGGTGAATAGGTTGGATATGTATGGTGAGAAGTACAAACCTTTCAAAGGCATCAAGTACATGACGAAGGCTGGGAAATTTCAGGTCCGGACATAGAGGCTGAACACAACTTCAAAGCCACTGAACCACAAGCACTGAGAAAGAGACTGGGTGAAGGAAATGCAGTGGTGCATCCCTTGGCTATTTGTCTCAGGTTTAATTCACACAACCTTTGAATGTTCACTGATGGAATTGGTGACACTACCCATTCACTACTTTATTTGCACAGCTGATGTGTAAAGATAAGAATGTTTGAGTGTCAGTATTCTCTGCGACTGAGCTAAAGCTTACAGCGAATCTCCCTCCACTGTATTTAGCGTATCGGTTCTGTACTTTTTATGACTGACTCCATCCCCTGTTCTGTCTACTTCCTCCAGCACCCCTGTGCAGTGTGATATCTCCATTCACCCTTTTGTCTATGAAGCCGTTACTGACTCTTTCTTCAACTCCCTGACTCTTCCGTCATCTCACTGACCATTTAACTCTCTGACTCTTTTGTCAACTCACAAAAAGAGTGAGACTTGGGACCACTCCAGCTCCTTATTCCATATGAACTGCACTCCTTTTTTCTGTACATTCCTTTGTCCAACCTTGACAGCATCCTTTTGTTATGATTGTTTGTTTTTTAACCCCAGTGGTTGCAGTAACCATAAGGAAATAATAAACCTGCCCGGGCTGGTTAGCAATCCACTAAGTACAGCTACAACCAATTGTATCCAATGAATTACAATATTATGTTTAAAATCAGTGATTTAAATACCTTTGACAAGAATGGGGACTGATCACCTGTACTGTAGTTGATGCATGAGGCAGTGCTGTTGTGGTTGGTCTGAAGCTGTTTTTGTGTGTTACATAGCTGAGCACTGAAGTGACACTGCAGGCCTTTATTTATTACGTACATTTGGTTTAAACTGGATGGCAGGCTTGCTGTCTAGAACGGTCCTTGTTTGTATTGCTTTTTATTGTTTTTGTGTGTTTGTGACAACGATCCCGATGAAGGTTTACAGTGCTATTAAAATAAAGACGTGGAAACTGACATTTTGGCACTCTGGTGTGTTACTGTTCTTGAATTGAACTTCTAGTTGGAAGCGGGTTTAACGGGTCCGTTAGTAAACGGCACATGGCAATCCCTATGTGCGTTTGTCTAGTTTTATTTAAACAGAATAAGAGGGGAAGCAGCCACAAACACTGAGCCTACCAAAAACTTGGATGCAGAATTAAAATGATACAATTAGAAGTTCATTTTTTGGTAGTAATTGAGGCGTGTCTATTAAATAAAATAATGGCCATTACTTTTGGAATATAATGCCATTTTTAATACCTGCTGTGGACAGTATATTTTGTCGTCACATGACCAAATCTTGCTGTATGTAGTTATCTGTGTGGTAGATGTGTGTGAAAGTGTCTTTAGACCTGTCTGGAACCCGTTTGCTTTTGCATACTTCAGTCAAATTGTGAGTTTATGCTTTAAAATGTAATGCATACAAGCAATATGAATTAACTACTTATTTTGCCAGTACCCGATTGCCAGTATTGATGCCTGATTATGGACACCAGATCAGAACTAGTTGTCAACATCAGTTATGACTTATGGGATATTTTTCTATTCGGCAAAGATTATCATGCTTTTAAAAGATAATGACTAATGAGGATGTCCTTTCCATATCTAAACAGTAAAAAGTATCTCCCCCCTTCAATTAACACATCTAACAACACCTCACTCTGTAAAACCCACACTGTAGGATAACCAAATGCAGTTCTTTCCCAGATAACTCTATAATGTCAAATATACTTTTTAAGTTAAACATACACTTTTTAATTTTATTTATTTATTTATTTTTCTTACGGCATGCACTGTATTCGACGCGTTGTTTTTGGAACGCCCCGTGGTAATGTTTACTCAAAGTAAAAAGGGGGTTTTGCTGATTTTATTTCTTTAGCAAAAAGAAAAAAAAAACTGAATACTTATTAATAACCAGTTAATTCCCAAGGAATGATAAGAGACGGATTTCCTGCTTATAATATCAAATCATTTAAAATAGAAATGACTAATTAATGTTTTACAAGGGAAAATGAATACTGATAATCATATTAATATTACACTTTACCCCTACAATTTTAGGATGGAATTTTGGGATGGGACATATCATGGTTTTCAATCGATGCGTTAATTTTATATTGTTTTTATGTGAATGTTTTCTGTATATAATAATTTATGTATGTATTATATCGCTATACAACGTCAAAAGCAACCTTTTTTGGTATTAGCTGACAGCTGTCATACCACGGTTCATGACGTAATGCCACGAGGTAAATTTAACCCCCTCGCTCCAGCGCACTGATCGAACTCCATTCCGCAATTTACTGATCACTTCGACTTATGTTCAACGTTTTTCTTCCGTCTATTCTTCCTCTTCCTCCTCTTCTTTTAACTCTACGGAGACCTCAAACCTTTGGCGAGACAAGAAGTAGAACTGGAAAAAAGTGTGCTTATCAAGAATTTCGTTCATACTTCTTCGTTTGTACTCTTTATTTTATTTACATTTTTTTTGCAAAATGTTCCGATTTGTCCGTGGCACACTATACGCATAAGGTGCCTTTGGAAGTGTCCATAGTAAACTTTTAAAAATAATTATTTTAAAAAACGTATTTATATATTTAGTGTGAGGGAGAGTTTGTTTTTTTTATCTTAAAATTTTAAGAATATCTGTATTTCCATATTTAATTTAAATTTCAAAGAAAAAGGAAGCCTTACATTTAAAGAGCCACCCGTTAAACTTGGTACGTATGCACTTTTCTACATGGGGTATTTAACTTTCGTTGTCTTTTCTGTGACAGTTAGCCTCAGACCCTGCGGCTAGTTGCCAAAAGAAATCTTGTATATTGCCCTAAGAGAAAGTGAATTGTTTCTCACCAGTAAAGTAATTAGTGGAATACACATACTGACTTTTGGCTTCAACGTACACAATGAAGCGTGTTGAATTTAACACCAGTGCTACCTAATGTGTATATTATTTATGGATACGTAAAGGTCTTGATTTTTAAAGAAAACTGTTTGCTATTAATATTCGTATATTGTTAATTACATTGTTTCTTACGGCATGCACTGCAGTGGACGCATTGTTTTTTGAACCCCCCGGGGTAATGTTTTCTCAAAGTAAAAGGGGGGTCTTGCTGATGTGTCGATTTTCTTTCTTTGGCAAGAAAAACTGTCACTTGTGAATAAACAGTTAATTCCCAAGGAGTGATAAGCGACGGGTTTCCTTCTTGGCCCCACGTCCCTCTGTACCGGTTTCTGGCTGAACCGCCGCCAGGCCGGACACCTTGCACAAATTGCTGAATAAGCCACGTGCAAGTCACTGGGCGCGTGTTACTACTCTGTCCTGTAGACCAACTTTGCGTTTCCTTCATCCTGAAGACTGTATACGTGATGTAGCCCGTCGTACTGCTCTTTGGCTACCGTTCCAATTCAAAATCGTGTAATTGAGTTGGTTGTATTTTAAAAGTTTACTCTGAAATATAGGCAAAGTGTAGTTCAAAACACGAGCTTAGAATAATTCGCCTGACGAGTTCATAGTATTGTACTCATACAATTTGTTTGGACTCGTGCAAATAACTTTAGAATTGTAACCGTGAGCACTGCTTTGAGACTGTTACTACAGCCGCTGGGAAATTTATATTTAAATACCCCTTGCCGGAAAGCTAACTACTGAAACCTTGTTTGCTATAATCTTTTTCGGTCATGCTGTGCCCCGTGTAGGGTTCATTGAAATATAATGATTTAGTATTTACGTATGGACTTGATAATTGGTTGGCATTTATTAATGGACGCTAAATTGCGCTAATGTAACTTAAGAGTCAAAAGTGAAAACAACACTATCACGGTTTTATTGTCGGAGTTAAATATTTCAGTTTATTGACGGTTGACTGCAGCCCCCATCCGCAGAACAAAGACCGCTGTCGCTGGCATGAACGAACCCTCTTTTCTCATGCAAACATGCGCAAACAAAGACCTTCTCCTCGCGGGGACACGCCATTATATTGTAACATATTTCGCCACTTTGTAGTACTGTATTAATTTCGCATGTGATATTTGTGCATGGATTGTTTTGTCGTTATTTATCACGCTTCGATTAGAAATTAAACGTTTTTCTTATAGTGTTTGATTGGTGATAAATAGTTTAATCATTTACTTAAATTTTTAAATAAATATATTAATATTAAGTTGGTATAACCGAACGCAGAGGCATTCGGGTGTTTGTTTAACATTGACAATCAGGTCAGGAAACTTGCTGAAAATGTTTGTGATGACTATATGGTCTGTGTTACTGGATAATATATTTAGTGACATGAAAACGTGGTTGTTAAGCTCCATTCAGAATTCTCTTTGCAGAATACTGCATCCATCTTATGCTTCTATTTCTCTCTCCAGCTGAAGAGGTGGCAGATTTGGTTCCTCTTCTCTGCAGCCACAACCATGCCTCTTCTGCCCCCATTACTCCCTATGGTGCCAAGGTGGACCCACACGCCTCCCTCCAGCCTACAGTGCCTGGGAACTCACTGACTGCGTAGAATGATGCTCAAAGGTTGCCATAACAACATCCACTGCAGTCTTCCCTGGATTTCAGGCTGGCAACAGTATGGGCATGAGTGTTATCCATGAGTAGAGCAAAACTTCTAAACACTCTTTTATTTTCACACTTGTCTGACACATGCTCACGGGCAGCCTTTCTTCCACAGACAGAGTCACTAATGGACTAGGCTGTGTTGCATAATAGCAAAAGGCCCAAACGCTCTTCTTCCTCCCAGTGTCCAAATTCCTTGCCGGAGAGTAAGGGAACTCTCAGCATGCCCAAACCTAAGGGAGGCCTAGGCCCCCCTCAACAGGACATCTATGAATTCTCTTTAGAAGGTGAAGACCCCAAGATCTTTCTGAGGGGCGGAGTCATGGGAAGGGTATCTCCACTGGCAGATTACATCAGAGAGGAGCATCATCAGGGTGGCCTTTTTTCCCTCCCAACCCTCGGGCCCCAGGGGCCAACAGGGACCACAGCCATACAGAAGACAAAGCGCAAAAGATGCGGCGTGTGTGGCCCCTGTCTGCGCAGGGAGAACTGCGGGAACTGCACCAACTGCTTTAACCGCAAAGTTGGACACCAGATCTGCAAGCTGCGCAAGTGTGACCAGTTAAAAAAGAAGCTGAGCGCCTGGGAGGTGAGCTAGCCCTGCACTTCTCTGCTCACACATGACCACTTAGGATAGATCTTATGAATGGTTTCTGTATCTTATCAAATAAGACCCCACTCCCCGCCTCAGCAGTAATTGATTCAGAGCTTCTCATTATCTCTTCCTAAAGTTATTTTGTCTACCGAAAGTTGCTGATTGTAACTGGGAGAGCGGAGCAATGGCATAAAATTGGTAGAGCACCACTCCCAGGTTGGGGCAGTGGGCAAGGTTTGTCTCAGCTCATCGCTGACACATGTCTTTCTGTGCGTTCTCCTATTAGTAGGGACAGGCTCTGGTGGTTTACCTGTCTTTGGACTGTCTGGATATGCCTTAGAGTGGGTTTAACCCAATTACAGCAGTGTTGTTGATTTGACTCTCTTTACTTAATAAACTTTCACAAATTCAACTAATAATCAGAAAGCTCCAAATCATACAAACCCTCTCACACACTAAATAAATAAATAGATGAGTTAATTCCTCTAGTATAAACCATTGGCACTTATATAAGTTACAATTTCACAAAACCAATTACTACGTTTTAAGTACGTTTGACAAAAGTACATACAATCAAAAAGCAGGAATGTAACTTAAAGCAATGTAAAATCTTTGTATGCTTTTATCAATGATGCAATTAATTCAAAATATGAACACCATATTGTTTAATCGACTCAGAACATATGTTGTGGTAACAGCATGAATTTGTAGTGAGGGAATTGGGACTTGAGACCAGAAGGAAAGAGATTCTGTTTCCCGGTGAGGCACTGTTTTATTACTGAATAGCAGTGAATACCCGGTTGAATAGCCAGTGCTTTGAGCAAGGGCATCTACAAAGCATATGGGTAACAAATAATTATTAATAAAATAACTATCAATAAAGTATTGTGAATATTATTTTCCAGTTCAATTTAATGGCCGTTGATTTCAGCCAAGCCACATATTGTCACTAACGTCTGAGAAATGCTAGGAAGTGGGCAGATTTACAGACTCATCTCCTGTCTTGTCTTAGCATGTCTCAGTCTTGGCCTGGACACGCTTTGTAGAATGATGGTTTAAGATAAGTTGCCATGCCACGGTGGCCATAGATACTTCAGAAAAGTTTAGATACTTCAGAAAAGCAAACAGTGCTGAAAACCGAACCAAAAAAATGCTTCACTCAAGTTTTTCAGCTCTTGTCTTCTGGGACCACCTCTTCTGGTGGGAAAGTAGAGGAGCGTATTACCTTATAATAAGGTTATACAAAAGTGTGGAGGCTATTCACTCACATCATCTCACAACACAATCTTTGTGTCTATGCAACTTGTACTCCAGCAGGTTGATGGTATTATATCACAACAGCTTTGTCTGAATTGTTCTACAATGCTTCTGAAATTCTATGTTTTTATGTTATAGCAATCATGAATATTCCTCTGAAAGTGGGTGTGCGTGATTGTGTGTGTGTGTGTGTGTGTGTGTGTGTGTGTGTGTTAAAGTGGATGTGTGTGAAAGTAGGTGTGTGTGTGTGTGTGTGTGTGTGTGTGTGTGTGTGTGACAGCGGACGTGTGTGAGAGTGGGTGCGCGCATGTGAGAGTGGATGCTTGTGAGAGTGGGTGTGTGGGCATGTGTACTGTTCTTGTGTTTGCTTGTGTTGAGTGTGTGTGTGTGTGTGCAACTGTGTGTTCGCACGTTAGCAATGTGGGGCAGCGGGGGAGGGGACTTGCGCGTGTCGGCGGTTTTGCCAGGTCGCTTGAAGTGGCTGTGTGAAATCTGTGAGATATTGTGAGGCCTGCTTAGCCCATTGAGGAGCATCGCTTTCCGCCCCACATCACACTATATCCTGCCACACAGAATTCCTCCAGAAGGCCTGACCGTCTCTCTTTCTCTGCCCTTTGTCCCCTGACCTCTTTAGCCCTACCTCATTGACAGCCAGGGCTGGGGAGTGACCTGGGGCGGTTGTGGGAGGACACAGGGAATGGGGGAATGTAAATAATTAGTCAGTGATGCAAAGGGGGGGGGGGGGGGGGGGGGGGGCCAGAAAAGTATGTCTCTGGCTCTGGCTCGAGCTGGATAGAGGTGTCAGGCGGGATGACTGTGTCTGTG
>JAOYSI010000024.1:355729-368849 GCA_025775065.1 Hiodon alosoides | reverse complement strand
CTCCGGTCACACCTGTGACAGTTCTAGGGTGCCGAGGTTTCAGTCTTATATATATATATATATATATATATATATATATATATATAAAAATAATAAAAAAAATCGACATCCTTTTCCCAAGTGGGCATCTTGCCGGAATTATTTCTTAAGTTAAAAAGCCATACAAAAAAGAACATACGACAACCGGTAAATACAACATTCAATATTTAATTTACAGCAGTTCAAAGTTCTCACTGAAGACGTGATACAAGCTTAGTAATGTAATATAATATTAATTTTAGTGTCTGTCTTAAGAAAATGCAATAAGATATCAGCTTATATTGAATTAAGGTGGCCCGTTTCCTACAGACAGCAAATTGCATTGACCGTGTATCCCTTAGGTGGGAAACACGACGCAACTTCAATATTTTTATTTGAATCAATAGACATCCGCTTTAACTTGACTATTGCTACTTGTATCACCTTCGGATGAAACCTATTCTGGTCGATATTACATTCAGATTTTTAATATAAGATGTGAAACTAATGTCACCCACAACAAACAGGAAAACGAGACTACCAGACAGCTTCCAACCGAATAAGTAACGGCCGTGATTGTGCCAGTTATCCTATCTGTTAGGTGGCAACTGTCTCGGTAAAAATGAATGCGGATTTGTACTTGTACCAAAAAATGTTGCTGGTGCGTAAATAATGCCGTAACGACACACGGGTATTCAATAAGCTTTGCCCCTTCAAAACAAGATCGCATACATCCAGAAATAACACGTTGCATAAATCTTTGGGCGCATGTCTCTATTGGTGGAGTACCCGAGCTAACCAATGCCCTTTCATTATTGCACTGCTAGCTTCAGCTCCCACAGTAGTGCAACAGGGAAAGAGTTCCGGTTAACAGGCGTCACACATCTGGGCGATGCCATGGCATTAGAACGCACAAACAATAGCATTCGAAGTCATGAAAGTGAATACTTAACAGCGGTACAACGGCAACGAAAATGAAATAACAATAACGCATAGCTGTAATAAATGTGTGACCGGTGAGAAATAATGATAAACGTGACATTTTACTGACAGCAATTCCACGCGGAGTAATACTACTATATTCTTCGCTCTGAAGCAGGAACCTGGTTACAGATCCATAATTACCCGGGTCAATTTTAAGTTATTGATTTAAAGCAGAACAGCCTTTCAACATATGAGTGATTTTTTAAAATTATATTCTACTACCATGTTTTTTTAAATAATTTTGAACAAGAGTATATCATGCCGTTTCCCAGGTAAACCAACCCACACAGTATGTTCTTTGGTTTTGAAGAATAATATACATCTATTCCCATGTACTTAGTAGCCCCACAGCCTTCCTCTTCCACGCGAGCAGCATGCCTTTCGGTGTAAAATTAAATTAAAATGAAATTCAAAATGTAAAATAGCTTTAGCTTGGGAATAGCGCTTTAAAGCTTCCCGTCATACCACCTTTTCCTTTCAAACGCGTTTCTGTAGACCGTGGTTCAGAAGTGCTGGGACTCAGCGAATGGAATGACAACACGCCTCCAACAGAAGCAACCAATGGCTACCGTTGAAAAAAACGGGGAACAGTGAAAACAAGCCTGAAGAGAAGTGGTTGAAAATTCCTGAGAGAAAAGACCCTATAAGCAATATTGCACTACTGATATGCACAAAAAAGCAGAGGCAATATCGATAGGGTCTTACCTATGAGGTAATGCTATCCTTATGTTAAGAAAACATTCAAAAACACTTACCTGCATGGTTCCAAGTACCGACAAAATTCCTACATCATACACATCTCAGGACAGGTTGCAGCATAACACTCCTACATACTGCTGGTGCAGCAAGAGGGGCCGGCGTGCGCCCGACATTAGCCGCTACAGTTGGTTGCAGGTATTCCTCACGTGTGTTGTTTTTAACAATGTTGCGTTTAATAGCAAAACAACCTGTGTAATGTATACCGATTATTGTATTAGTTTAATTATCTTAGTGTTCTTATCTATGACAAGAATCTGAGCCAAAAGCTTGAATTGAGGAAAATGTTGAAAAAAACAACAAAACAACAAACTACTGGGAACTTGGAAGTCCCCAGGGTGCCTTAATAAGCACAATTTATTTGATCCTTTTTAACTGGGGTCAATGTTCACAGTTTTCAAAGTTCATAGTAAACTCCTTCAACTTGTAATGATAGTAGTCACAACACAACTTACCTGAAAAAAAATCTGTTTCAGCCATTACAAGGGATTAAAAAACTAACTATAACCCAACAACATACATGCATAGCAGAGTGATGGCCTCGAAACACAGAAGTTCTTCTCCGTACACTACGGTGCAGCTATTAAAAGCAACCAGCTTCAAAATAAAATAGAAAAACAAAAAAAACGTTTTGTTTTTTTCTAGACTTTTCCTGCTCAGTAGAGCGTGGAACGTTTTTAAGAGATAGAACAAAATGCTTGAGGGGAAATAGCCATTGTCAGGAACTAGACTGGAGGATGAGAATTATATGGAACTAGGAACTTAAAAACACCTGAACCGATTACATCTCTCACTGATCAATTTTAAAAACCACAACCACTTCAAATAACACACTTGTTTACTTATCATCCATTTAATGATCCTAACTGCCACTGTACTTGTCCTAATCACAAACTTTTCCTCATACAGAATATCTTTTTTTGTATGAATGATATCCTCTGTGTAACAAAATATACATAATTCACATGATGTTAGGGCATGTCTGTAGCAGCAATATCAAAAGTAAAAAGAACCATTTACTTCGTAAAAGAACATGAAACCATTATCTTTAAATAATAAAGATTTATCTAAATAAATGAAGATAATTATAACATACAAACTTCTGTTAAGTGCTATACATCAACTAAGAGAAGGACAGAAATAGGAAGTCAAGCTTTTAATTTGTTCCCTTTGTAAGAACACAAGCAAAAATACAAGTACAGAAATATTAATTGTCCATTACAGCTTATCTAACTGGTGGCTGCCCTAGCCATGCTCCATTTAAGATCATCTAACTTTGCCAAAACTACAAGCAGAAATTTAAATATACACGTGAAGCTAACGGCAACCGCTAACAATGGCTGTCCAGAGCTTTATTTGCTTAGCAACTCCAGTTTTGTAGAGTTACATATTTTATAAGGCTGGATATTTACGGAACCAATTAAGGTTAAGTATCAAGCTTCAGTAAAGAACAGCAACAACCTACAATGAAACCTGAGGCCTTCCTCTGACTTGTTCAGTTCCACGACCACTACTCCACACTGCTTTCTTACGCAGCAATAAAACATAATTCGGAGGAGATGCACACTTCTGGAAATAAATTATAGCACCATTAAATCCATGCCAAACATTAAACATTAAAACTGACTTTTCTCGTGTTAAAACTTTTGCCTTTGTAAGATTCAATTTAAGGTCAGAAACAGCAAGCCAGTGTCTTTGTGACATGTAAACCGTTTGCTTGCACAGTAGCCGTTAACGACAAAGTCCATAACTTGACTTTAGTTAAGATGATTCCGAAGGATTTTTTTGGACTGAAATTTTTCAAAGGACCTGGCTGAAAGGGGCGTTGCAATTTTTCATGCAAGAATAAACTGGGACAAAAAAATAAGCGCTTCTGGTATCTAGTGCTGCCACTCAGATTTTCACTTCCAACTGAAGCTCTACATTGCCTGGCTGACACAGCTAACAAAAAAGTGCTGCATTTGATTTTGTACATTCCGTTACAAGGAGATTGCAGCAAGCTCAAACAAGTTTGTTTCTTTACCTGGGGATTCTTCCGTCAACCAGGATGCCTTCTATTGTCTATGCATTTCTCTACCACACAAAAGAACAGTATTACAGTCTTGGGTTTTAATGAGTCTTAACGAAGGCAGAATCTTAAAAAATAAAAAAAATAAATGGTGTTTTTGTGCAAGAACCCAGGTGTGCAAGACAGTACCAGCAGTTATCTATTTTTTTGTTGTTGTTTAAGCATAATGAACAAGATGACAAACAGTATCAGTTATTTTTCTGGGCTGGTATCTGGTGCATTGTGCAAGAATCCTTGCACAATGCAAGGATGGAAGGGTTTCACAGCCCTTTAATCACACCGGCCTACATGGTGGCGAGACCCAAAAACTGAGTGAGTGGGTGATGGCTTCGGGCGTCTCTGTAATCACCTTGTCACATTCATCCTTCAAGGCCGCTCAGCCTGCCTTCAGTGAAAACACCAGCTGAGCGCACCCATATGTGAAAACGTGACAGAAGAGACCAGTCGCACACCACTTTAAACCGCGTCGCCTCCAAGCAGCAAAACGCGCGTCTTTCAGGGGATACCCAGGCAGTTCTCTAAAAACGTTGAGGGGAAACCGCAAGTACTGACGTCGGCAAGAGGGGTTCGCTTTTCAACAGCTAAAAGCGTACCCCCACCCCAGGCGTTCCCTTCCCCCTCCTACACTCCTCCCCTCTGGTCCGCTCGCGGCGATAGCCCAGCCTTCCAACATTCCACCAAAAAAAAAAAAAAAAAAAACAAGGCACAAAAACAGCCCCCTCCCCCATCGACCTGCCACCTGGCAGATGCCCTTCTTCATTACTGACAGACTTGCAAGCCTTTTTGTGTCACGTTAGCTTTGTTCTAATG
The DNA here is from genome assembly GCA_025775065.1 of Hiodon alosoides. NCBI lineage: Eukaryota > Metazoa > Chordata > Actinopteri > Hiodontiformes > Hiodontidae > Hiodon > Hiodon alosoides. Next base: position 364,213 of record JAOYSI010000024.1, on the reverse strand, counting down.
CTGCTACATTGCATTTCGAGAGCTTGCAATGTTTCACCAAGCTGCTCCCCCTGCCTGTAACATGAGCAGAGAGTCCCATCCACAAAGCCAATCGTTTTCCTTGAAGGATTCGATTCAAAGGCGACATTTTTTTGTGCAAGCAAACCGGATGCAGTGAACTAATTTTACAGACACTAATTACCCAAGACCGATTTAATTTCCTATTAAGAGGTTTAGTTGACGGTGAGTAAGAACAATTAGGGGACGAGTGATTAATTTCTTAGAACTAAAATGCAGTACACAATCCATGTGAAAACATCACAAAAGAGGTCAATCATTACACCCAGATTTATTATACTGAAGATTCAAATCGGGACAACAGCGTACCTTAATCTCTCAGGCCAAAAGAGGAGATCTGTGAAAGTAGCTCATTTATTTTAAAAACTACCAAGAAACGCAAGATACGGCAGAACTTCGATAAATCAAGTGCTATGTAAAGTGTTTAAAATGTAAAGTGCTTTTACACCTCTTATTGTTAAAACAAAAAATAATGTATATCATTATTTTATTACCAATATTTACAGTAATAATATAAATATATCATTTTTGTGCTTTAAAAAGAGCTGCCAAAGCTATCTATTCCTTTTATTGGAGATTTTAAACAGTTCTATGGGCAAATATTTTACCAACATTACAGAGTAGTTGATATTATAACTGTAACCTACATTCAAGAAAAACATTAAATGTTACTTAACTGCAATGCCTGCTGTGATAACAGAAATGTTAACTTCCTTTATCAACAGAGACTTGTAATACTGTGCCCATTAAAAGCTAAAGGTAAACAAACCCTTTTTTTAAGGAACAGGAAGACTGTTAACAGTGTAGTTATTCAATCCAGTGTTGTCCACTTGTGTCACTCTCAAACCTGGGTTAATAATGTTTTATTAAAGTATAACAATAAGGGGGAATTAAGCCAAATATCCTGCGTAACAGTGCAGCTTCCGATGACGGTCACCACAAAGAACCTCAAACATTTAGCATTACCGATTGCCAAATAAAACCACAAGTACTACCTTATTAAACACCATTGACTATTCCCAAAAGACTGCTAATGCATTAACAGCACTGACTATTCCCAATAAGTTGCCTTATTTCCCTCCAGCTGAGCCTCTTGGATCAGTTCTGGTGTGAAAACGCGAAGGCCCAATGCTGTGACAATACAGTCGCACTGCTTGAGTCGGTGGAACAGTAGTGCAACATTGTCAGAGCAGCCGACCTCAGCTTACGCCCATGACGACACAACAGAACCAGAATGGGGAACCACAACTAATGGCTTAAACGGAAACCTCTGTGCCCCACATTTTTATTGGTAAATTCAACAAGAAACTGACATTTCGACCACGGGACCCTACAAAGAACATGCAGAGAAAGCCTAATTATTTCTAAATTTATTAAACTATGATTACAGGAACCTCCGATGTTTGCCAAAACAAAGGCTAACGATTTTGACTGCGCATGTCAACATATTTCTGAACAGACACATCCTTCTAACACAATTATAGTACGAAAAAGCATTTGAAACATGCCACAGCTTGGTAGCCAACTCAGCTTCTGATGGAAATGTTCACGTTCACCTATGTTGGAATTCCCTATGGTTAGTCTTCCCTCATCCTGGACCGCATCAAAGGCTGTATACTGCAATTCAGGTTGACACACCCAAAACGCACTCTCTCAGTCATCTTTAGCAGAAAGTCAACATTTTGGTTCTTAATCCTTTGCATATACTGTGCTCAGTTAATGAAAAAAATAACCAAAACACAGAAACGTGATCAAGACAAGACAAAAAAATAAAACAAATTATTCTGAATTGAAACCGATATTTTCCTTCAAACAAAACGGCAAATTGCTTAAATAAAGCAATTGCTTTCATAAAGACAACCATTATTTATGCATAATTTATAGCCATCCAATATTTTTTTATTTTCAACTCTTATCTAGGCTCATATTCAGGCTAATACAAATTGTTTATAAAAAAAATTAAAAAATATTTTTAAAAAACGATTTTTACAATTCAGTTACTTTAAACACTGCCCCACAGTCAATCCTCCTAATATGGAAGGGCATGTTCCCGTCAGCCAATGCCCTTTTAATATTGCACTGCTCATTTGAATGTCCAGTAGTACAACAGAAAAAGGGCTTTGGACAACATTATCAAAGCCTCTCCTTAACCACCCTGGTCACCAAGTACATTTAAATTTTTTATAGTAATCACATCGTCACAGTGTTTGCATGCAAGTTTTCCTCAGTAGAGATTTAAAAAATAAAAATAAATAACCCAGAGCTAAATGGAGAAAACTGGAACAAACGTGTGCTCATAACACCTAAACCATGTTAATTTCCTGTCTATACGCAACAATATAGACAACTATCCCAAACCAACAATAATTTCTCATCTCCAGCACAAGCCCTGAGAAAATTAAAATCAAGATCCACATTTCACACTGACTCACAAAGCCAGAAAAGAGCAAGTAGGTACTCTATACACAACATACTCATGAGTAAACAAAAAACAAAATGTTTTTCACTTTCTTTTAATTATCAGAGGATCCTTTAATGATCCATTAGGTTTGGGATAATAAATCTCATTAAATATTTTTTTTTGTCCTTAACAAAACACCTTTTTTTGCCAAAATAGATTTAATGAATCTCAAAGTTATTTAAAATAATTGATTAAATATACATCGAAATAGCTGCAATTAATTGAATTGTATTTAAGGCGTCGTTCTAAACAACTTTTTTAACTGTCTAAAACATTTAACATTTAAGCAACTTCAAAAACTTTAATACTAAAGACTGACGTTTGGCATTTATCAGTCATATAGTGTTATAGTCACCATTTGATCATAAGATTATAAAATCATCTCTGACGAAAAAAAATTAAGAGAAGTAAATAAATAGTCAATATGCGCATTCCAATATAGAAACCCCGACGCCTTTATTTAATATGCAGTAGGCCTATTATTTTGCCGAAGTGGCAATTTGACACCCTCCTTCTAGGCAAAGGTGGGGAGGGGGGCTTAGGGCGGGGGCATGAAGGCGGCTGTTCGCAATGCTATGTAGATTCAACCCTTATAGAAAAGGCCAGTACGACGATTAAATCCGCATATTTCAAATACAAACTAATATGCGGCTTTTTTTTTTTTCACTCAACGACTTAACCTCCCATCCCTAATAAAATATGACCGTAAGACAACTGTATGGAAACATCCGGATAACGTAGTAAAATAACCAAACATGCAGCCATCTTTTTACACGTGTTTGAAGTGAAAATCTATTAACCCAAATAGACGGTTAGTTGTGTCACCGAAACCGGCCTGTAGATAGGGTTTTCTGCCCGTATACATTGATGGTCCATTAATGTGTACGTGTGAAAGACATTGCAACAGATATTTTAACCAAAAAAATAAACTCCAACGTCACACTCCACATGTACTGAATCCTAAGATAATGGTGGGAAAATTAACACACTTAAATTGCATAAATAAACATGTATGACAGTACAATTTACCTGCGGGAAAAAACAAAACATAAAGGGCTATACAACAAAACGCCTCATATCTGTGGAATGAAATGTTCCAAACGTGGTAAATCATATGCGTCTCCTAGCCCGTATCCACTCGCTTACCACCACTCAACTAGGTAATGGTTTGAAAATACCGGAAAAAATTCGTCTCTCGTCTTAATGTCAGTACCGTACATTCGCACGCAGTACTAAGGGGATTAAGCATGAAAATAGGACCAATTGGCATATCTTCTATCAAGGAGAAAATTGAACACAATCTCAGCTCGGTGGTCCATGCCTCCGAAGGCTCCTCTTTCTGCTTCGCATAATACAGTGAATTGTAGTGGCCCTTAGAGCTAGTCTACACCCCAATACCTTTAAATGACCCCTGTTACCTCTCATTCCTCTCCACCCCAACTTCCCCGTTTTGCCCTGAGCTCCCGCCATTTCCGCTCAATCACCCGGATGCTACTCACAAACAGAGCGAGGACCCCCAAATTTCATGAATGGTACCTAGCCAAGGGAGGGACAATCCGTAAGACAAACGAGAAACGAAGAAAAGTTGATAAAAAAGATACAAAAACGTGTGTCGTGAAATACTTAAAATTCCTTTTCCTCGCCTTTCCTGGTGTTCACCCCGTCTTGTCTAAAAGATAATGCAGACTTTCACTTCGTTTAGTCCTAGGGAAAAAAAAATAGCCAATCGACCATGGCCAGCCTCACGGCCTCTCAGCTCCAGACTCCATCTTTGACTAGTTGACATTCAGATCCTGCTGTAGCAAATTCCTTATTTGCATGCCTTTTCCCGATTGGTCGCTTCCTGCGCTAGTCTTTGCCACGTGATACGTCATTGGTTGAATTTTTGGATATTTAACCAATTTCTTGGTTTCAGGATTGGTCACATCTCAAGAGCGTCACAACATATATTTATTTCAACAATGAGTACACGATTATTGTGTCCCATTCACAAATTCTCTTGTCTGTTATTTTCAGAAGCACTTTCCCACTAACTGTTTTTATGTAACGGTCCTTCCAGCTGCTATGTGTTCAGGAGATCAGTTACGTTTGGCAGATGTGTTTGCCAGTTGGTGGCTTCACTGACATAATTTTAGTCAACTATATGTTTCAGCTTTGTAACACAATCGTCTATTCGAATGAATATTTTTAATAAGATTTATCATTCAAGCGTTATTTAAGTCATCCAAAGCACATTGCCATGATGCGAGTAAAAAAATGTGTATCAGCTACAAGTCTTAGTAGGTTTGTGTTTAATTATAGTGAGTTAAACCTCATGTACTTACAGCTCAAATCCGTCTTGTAGGCTGCTACAAAATTTTTTTAAATATAAATAATATTGATTTAAAAATCAAAGTGTAATCTTTGTCTTTTAAAATAGTTTTACATTTTTATTTTATTAATTTAAAACCATTATTGTTGATTCTTCAATTAATATTTGAATGGATCAATTTTAAATTAAGTGCAATAAAACTGCATCTAGTATTACCTTAGATTAATTGGTAAATGATTGCCCTATAAATGTCTTCTTACTTCTGGGCATCTTCTTGCTTTTGTATGTAAATATTTAAAAAGATTAAAGGTAAAAAGTGAACAATTTAATTTATTTTTTTTAGAGAGAATAGCTCGTAAATTTAGGTTGTTGGGATTTGAAACGGGCATCTTTTGGTTTATAATTTTAACGTTTTCGTTTGTTTCAAGTGACTTGGTTGTTCATGCAGGGGTGCGAACCAATCATTCTACGGATGGATTCGGACGGCAGCTAGTTTGCCTATTAAACCATACTTAAACATGCTGGTAAAGTTGTCCGATGAACTCTCTGTAGAATAACTCTCGTTACGTTGTTTTTATCTGCACCACGAGCGTCGCAGACAGCACTTAAACTTTTGTTCTATTGATTTCATACGCACTTCTGTATGACCTTGTAAACGCTCGCGATGTTTTCTAGATGGCATCATAAAGTGTAAGAATAGTTTGCAACAGGTAAATAATAACATGACCTTATTTGTTAATATTCGAAAACCATAGTGCAGTAAAGGTGCTTGTTTATTTTTTTCCCCGATTGCTGTTTAGTTATTCCGCAGTTACGTCGGCCGCGTGGGCTATTTCATGGGATTTTGGCGCAAAACAAAATCGTTTGATCAAATAATATGTATTACGGCTTAAACACAGGGCGCTCCACCGAAAAAGCGCAATATCTTAAAATGCGGCCTCAAAAAATCGGTTACCAGATTTGTGGGGTTATACTGTTGTCCATCACAATCTATTTTTAACCATAACCATAATTTGGTTGCTATAATACAGCGAAAATACGTTCCGCTCTTCAATGTACGCATGCGCGCCAATGCTAACCAGTTTTACATTTAACTGTACATCTTTCATTTTGTGACATCATAACTACCGAATCGGACCCACTAATGGTAATGGTTTTGTAACAAGTATGTTACAACAACAATGTCGTTACGATAATAACGCAACGCAAAGATTGTTTCATTCGATTGGATTATTGGATGAATTTATAAAGGGGGGTGGGGGCAATCGAAAGTGGTCGTACTCTGGTACTCAGGCGGATGCCCGGCGGAGGTGCAATGGGCTGTGAAATCTGGCATTCCAAGCCAAGGGAGCTGAAATAATGGTATTGTCCAGCGGTAAAGATCCCGCCTTCTGCTACCCCCCTTTGCCACTCTACTGACATGCGGGGACTAGACTGCGCAGTTGGTCGGTAAAAAAAAATCATTTGATGTAAAGCAGGGCGTGAATTCAAAAGGAACCAGACACTCGGGAAGTATGCTATCGTGATATCTCCCCGTTTTTAAGGGACAAAAACATGTATTTACTGTGAAATAGCCTGTAAGCCACACATTGAAACAATACATAACTTTTGGTTCAGACTTGACACACACTAACACTTTGCATGAACTACTATATCCGAACTATGGTTCAATGTAGAGGCAACCTCACTTAATACAGGTAAGGGAAGTTTTACATTTTTTTTCCTGAAATTTTATTTTTAAATGGTGTGTATATGTGGGGGGAGACAAAGAAAGACAGGAGTGAGGGGGCGAATTAATAAAAGGGAATAAATGTCTATTAAAGTACATTTAAAAAGTCAGCGTGATCATAAAGCTTTGGATTTCCAATCATCGTTTACTGCACAACGCCGGTTTACGCCAGGTTTGTTTCTGTCCCAGAATTCAAATGTATGAATGAGCCCAGCGCATGTTATGTTTTGTCCCTGTGGTTTGTTTTTTAATCACTGAACTGTTGCTGGTAGTAGTACCGTGCTCTGTTTATTTAAACACACTAGAATGCAAAATTCACACACCGTTGTTTATCGTCACAGTCTTTTTCGGAACAACTGTCTTTAGAGGTAAATGTAGCATTGTTATTGAAATGGACGAGAATGGTGCTAATAAATAAAATAGAAAATTCGAAAATTCTGTATAGTAAGATATACGTTTAAATGAAATAATGTGCTTTTGAGTCGCGACGTATAATATTTCCCCGAATATCACCGAACATGGAATTATAAGTACTGGCGGAGTACAGAATTTATGCAGCGGTTGGTGGGTCGGAGACTTTTGGGGTGGGGAAGCGTGGATAGTTAAGAGTTATGTGAAAGCAGGATTTAATAAGAAAAGAGATCTAGCATCAAAATATCCTAAAATGTTAATTTAAAAGGTCAGAATTATAACTTGCTAAAATAAGACATAATCGATTGCAAAGCAGTGATAATTAATATTCACAATTTAGTTTTATTTAAACTTGGGTTCACATTAACTTTTTTAACTGACACTAACATTTCCAGAACGTCATATGCATTTCTCACGTTGTAGATGCGGGTGTGTCTCCGCACACTTCTGTGTTAATTGATACACAGGCTGCTGTTAAACAGTTAGACCCCACCAAACAACAATCGGAAGACGTCGATTACAATTTCACCCTAACGCACCACAGCCTTTTGTGTTTTACCACATTCATAGTAGGCTACTCGTTGTAATCGTTATCGACTACAAAAGGAACACAGGGAGCGTCCAGCGTTTTGAATCCTATATTTAGAGTATAGTCTGTTGAGGATGACAAAACAGTCAATGTTTAAATCTTGAATTAATATTTCAAAAAGGAACAATATGTCAGTATTAAAGATATTGAACTTCTACGCAAATTGCCTCAGATTACATGGTTTGGAATTGTTGTAATGTATGTTCAATTTTAAATTAAAAAGGTTAGATAATATCCTTTTTATATAAGCTACTTCTGACGTTAAATCGTAAGATATCTCTACATGTTGGTATGCGATTGTGTAAACGGTTGAACAAGTCCAAAACGCTTGAAAAACGAAAAGAAAAAAATTTGAGTGTGTCCTGTAGGGTCTGTGAAAGAGTCTTTGTTGTGCTCCGCCCTTTTCCACGCCGCCCACGACTGCTGTCTCGGCTTCAAGCAAGACGTCCAAATTTCACACCTTCATAGACCAGTAGCGAAGAAACGGCGAACGCAAATGAAATGTTATTTATTTGCATGCTAACAGTGCATACGCAAAGTGGAAGGTAATATAAGTATTAATTTATTTAGAATGAATAAATTGTTCATTTATAAAAAATATATATATAAATAAATGCATACAATGCATATATCCTGAATTTAGATTCATGTTATTATGAAACGTTAAGGTGACTATTGATTTTAGGCTTTAACGTCCTCTAATTGAACTCTTTATATTAATTTAGGGTTTTAAAAAATTGTTATTCAGTAAGTAACACGTTTAAAGTGGAAGTTGGAAAAATTAGGCAATCCTACAAAACTTTGAAGAAAATATATAAATTAAAATTACTCAGTCAAGGAAAAAAAAAGTAATAAACACGGACGAACCAAAAAAGAATTGCATAAATTGTTATAAAGACGAAAATGTCTTAAATTAGCCATATATA
>JAOYSI010000024.1:345161-355629 GCA_025775065.1 Hiodon alosoides | reverse complement strand
TTTATTTGCTTTCTTTCACAATTTTATGTATATGTGTGTGTGTTTATATATATATATATATATATATATATATATATATATATATATATATGTATATGTGTACGATATACATATGCACATTAGAAATGACATACTTGAATGCAGTTACGTTACTTAGTTTGCACTTCGCTGAGGCCTTGAGTTCATGAGCGTTTAGAGGCAAAAGTCAGTCTTGTCTGTCTCTGTGTCTTTAATGGCCTTTTCATTGACAATTGAACGATTGTATAAGATTATATATATATAGTGAAATGAAATGCAGGGTTGAGTGGTTGCTGGCAAAATCATCTCCCTATAGTTTACTAGTTTGCTGTTTACATTTGTAAAGGTAGCATGACTGCATACTTCAGCACGGATTTTGCTTCTTTAACAGTTGAATTCAGACCTGTCTGTGAGACACTATTAGCTTCCTTGTTTGGGTAGGTCCGGGTATAAAAATTCAGATTTTTGAAGAAGGAAAAAAAAATGTCCGTAACACTTTGCTGCTATTAGAAAATGCAATCCAGTGCTTTGACTTTATTCTTCTGCACTTTACCGCTGTTTGAGAGTGTTTTGAATGGTTTCTTTCTCATTAGATGTTTCCCAGCTCTTTGCCTCTAAGCAGCATGAATCTTGTGCCTCTTCAAAAGAAACTTTCTCCTCTGTTGTGCAGTGCATAACCTGTGAACCCAGTGCATCAAATGATGCTCCCGGGCAAGTTTCCTTGAATCTCCTTTACCAAAACCTCGTAGTTCTATGTGGATATATACAAATGTGTTCAACCAATATTTTCTTAGTTTTGTCAGAATTGGAAAGAGTTACCGTTATTGGGTAGTTATATTTCTCATGAACGTGGGCGGGGGGTGGGGGGGTGGTGTTATAGGGCAGTTTATGCAGTTTTTAATTGAGATTATTTCAAATCCCCATTTTGAAAATAATTGGAAGTATTAAGGGGTAAGAGACTGAAAGAACCAGATATTACTGGTGAATGTTAGAATACAAAGTGTATATTGCAGAGGTCAGTCTGGTCACATGACCTTTAAACCAGCCAGATAAAGAAAATACGAATGAAATAGCTATAGAAATATCCTACTTGAAAATAAAAATGCAGATGGAGCGGGGGAAAACAAATAAGAAAATTTCCCTGTTACAGTTTTGTACATAAAATAACATATTTAAGGTTTTATACATATTTCTACTGGGTTGGTTCCTTTACTTCCGTGACTTGAAGCACTTTTGTTAACTGTACCTCTGGCTTTTTTGTGTGCGCTTGTCTTTTTCTTGTTTTTCTACATTATATTTATTTAAATGTTTTGCTATCGCCGTGATCTCATCTTTCTGAGTTGATGGTGAATACAAAGAGGTTTGGGGCTTTTAATGGTGATTTTTCCTTCGTTTCTCTGTGAGGTCGGATAGCAAATGCCGTCAGCTAATACTGTTTGGTGAACCACGTGGATGTAGAGTTGGGACGAGCTGGATTCTCCCGCACGTTTTGTTCAGAGCTGACCGGGCCGTTCATCCAAATTAACTTTCCAGTAAACCTTAAGAACCTTGAGGCCAGTGTCGCCATTAGTGCAAACCAAATAAATTCCAAGTTAATTAATTAATTAAATAATTAAATAAATAAAATAGTCAAACTCTTTTCATAATGCTATCGCAACTAAAACATTTTAACTAAACGATCGAACGGCTGTCGCAGAACCAATCGCTTCGTTAACTCAAAGCCAAGGTTGTATTGGACAACATTCTCAAGTTAGGTGTAAGAATTCTCCTCTGTTTTTGTTTTATTCACTTTTTTCCACCTAAACAGAATGTTGGCTGTTGGGTGATACTGGCTTCAAATTTTTTAAACTGTTGATCTATAGGAAATGTTACTCCTCAAATGTTAGCGTATGGTATCTTAGGTATGCAAAGGAAACGATTGTAAGTTTGAAAAGTTGTTTTCATAGGACTGTTAAAATTTAAGGTCTAAAGCATGTTGTATTTTATGGTTATATTGAGTCGTGCCTAATTTTCTTTTACTTTTCTTCTTCAAAGCAAAAAATATATATGCTTTTTTTCTTTTTACCTGACTACATTGCTTTGCATTCTGTCCTAGTGATAAAAAGATGTATGTCACATTTGTCTGTTTTTCACCGTATTGTATCTATCAGATATCACAATAAACTTTCAATGATAATTTATTGTTATGATTATATAATTTACAGCAAAGGTAGACACCTTTTGTCCTATGTATTCTGAAGACTGTTTTCACTGTTCATCTTTTCTACAGCAGGTCAATTTTAGAGTATCGAATGATTGATTTGAGTGCAAACGATCATCTAGATTGATGGAATTTACTAAAACCTTGCTGTAGGTTCCATTCTAGAATGTTGGACATAAGAATATGCAAAATACATTTTTAATCCTAACACAATTAATCCTCAGTCTTAGCCACCCATTAATAATTTGACTTTAAGGATTACCTTTTCCTCTTTTTCACAAAATACTGATGACTTAATCTACTTCCAGTGAATTTTAAGGAAAAATGGTTTATTGGAGTCTAATGCAATTTTTTGTCTTGGCTATGGACTAAAACACAACTGGAATTTTATTAGCTATGTAGCACAAACCTGTCAACATTTCGCCATTAACTTGTTTAGTTTTCTGGTCTTCCATTCATGGTGGTTTGAGAAACACTTGTTAGTAACCCACGTAAAGGAGTAACTGAGTTAGTTGAACAATGAAGTCAACCCAAATCCAGGGCCTTGGAAAAGTATTCACCCCTTTCCAGCAATGCCCCATTTTATTGCAACAGAAATATGTTTGATGGAATATTTTGGATGGTCATCCAGGTTGGTAGGTTCACATTTGGACAGCAATTTACTCATATCTTAGCCATTAAACTAAGAAGCGCTTTCAATGTCTCAGTTTGCTTCACTGAGTTATTATGAACCAGTTTCCTCCTTACACAATGGCTCAGTTTGGAAAAATAGCCTGATCTAGGCTCCTAATCTCCCCAAATTATGATACGCAGCCAGTGGCCAGTTTATTAGGTACACATCTAGTACCGGGTCAGAGCCCCCTTTGCCTCCAGATTGACCTGAATTCTTTGCAGAATGGATTCTACAACCTGTTGGAAACGTTCCACGGGGATATAAGTCGATGCAATGGCATTACAGAGTTACTGCAGATTGGATGGCATTAAATTCATGCTGCGAACAGCCCTTTTCATCTCATACCAAAGATGTTTTGTTGGGTTAAGATCTGGGGACTGTGTAGGCCATGCTAGCGAACTGAACTCACCGTCATGTTCCTGGAACAATTCTAAGGAAATACGTGCTTTGTGACATGGCACATTATCCTGCTGGAAGTATCCATGCGACAAAGAATAACCTGTAGCCATGAAGGGAGAAACCTGGTCAGGAATAATGTTTAGACACACTGTGGTGTTCAAACGTTTAATTGGTATCAAGGGACCTAACGTGTTCGAGGAGAACATGCCTTACACCATTACACCAATGCCACCAGCCTATACCGTTGACACCAGGCAGGATGGGTCCATGGACTTGTGCTGTTCACACCAAATTCCGACTCTGCCATCGGCATGATGGCAACAGGAACCAAGATTTGTCAAACACAACTGAACACAACTGTCTGCCCCAGCGGACCTGAAGTCACTGCCTTATGTGAAGTCTGACAGCGAACACTGCTTGTGGATTGCGAAGGGATTTCAAATGTTGCTCATAAACCAGTGGCTACACTTAACATTTGGAACAGTGGAACCCTCTTCCCCCTCTCCACATATAACAAAGGAGCTCTGTTCGGTAGATGAATTACAGCTGCATTTATTGATTCGTTGGGGAGGGAGCTGGCACGTGCAAAGAAAAGCTTCTTCTTTCAGGCTAACTGTAAAGCCTGGCCTGTGACCTGTTGAACAATACAGTCTCACCGTAGAGTTGCAATAAAATCAGACTGCTTTCTGCATCATTTGGCAAAAGGGTGTTATTCACTTTGACAAAAAGCTCACTTAAACAGATTAAAAAATTGATTTGAAAAGAGTTATACAATTTAGATAAAGTAGTGTAAATGCCATTTATCATCTGCTGCTTCTTTCATGTAGATATTGCAACCTTGAGTAAGAAAATCAACCAAAAGGTATTCAGTAAATTCCCAGCATTATAAATAAAAGGTGAACAATTTAATAACACGCATACATTTTTCAGAAAAGTAATAACTTATTGTGCCCCCGAGAATAGTCTTGAAATACTGTTTCCAGCTGTGCCTGTTTGTACCTATTCATCATTTCTCCTCCTTTAGAGTTCCCCAGTGCTTCACCTCAATCATCCTGCCGCTTGGCTCAAATCTAGGCTATAAACGGAGACAAGCGATTGTTGGCTTGATAAAGCCTCCGGGTCTTTGAGATAAGAGGTAGCTTTCTCTATTGTTTCCCTTTTCTCACTCTTTGCACTCTGCTTCTTTATTTGTTCCGGGAATGTTCCGCTGTCTGTTAGTCACTGGAGCAGTGCGATGTGGGGTTGCAGTTACAGGCATACCTACAAGAGTTCCCCTTCCTGAGAGCCTGTTTCCTAATATCACTAGTGGAAAGGAAACGGTGTGGCTGGGCTGAGGTCAATCACATCAGCGCTGGCTGCACACATGCCCTCGGGGCGCCTAACAAAAAGTTAACTTCTGCAGGGATGTGCGTATATAGGGGGCTGCTAGTGGGCTACATATTTTTATAAGCTGGTGCAAACATCTCTGCAAAACCCCTCACCTTGCTCTGCTATCCAGCATGTTGCCCAGGTTTAAAATATCTAACTTTCTATTTCCAGTTTGAAAATGCGTGCCTTAACATACAGCTGGATTTCCAGTGACTTTTCCCCTTGTATTGCGAGACCTTTAAAACTGGTAATGATAATAAGAGTGGCCTTTAACCAAAAATGGCAAACAGAAACAAACTTGTCATCATATGCCTTGTGCTCCTTAACCTGATTAAGCCCTGTTAAGGACTACAGCTCCAAGGAGGGTTTCTTCAAGAAAGTGGCACTGAAAGCAAAACTTCACAGCCTTTAATTTTATTCTCGTAATTTTAAAATGAAACACATTTTTCTAAATGGCTGAAAGTTCGAGTCAACCACATTTTTAGAATCACCAGCTATGGTTATGATTTGATCAATGACATTAATCAAGGTTTCTTGGTTAATTTTGCTGAAAAAGACCAAAAACCTTGACGACTCTGTTTGCTGTGTAGCTTCTTGGTGTCTGGTCACGTTTCCATGGTAACTCATAAAGCCAACGTTATATCAGAGCCTTGTGTGTTCTAAACAGAATTCAGTTTTTTCCACATTGGTTGTTGCCTCTTTTACTTACAAAACCAAACAGGTTTAAGCCAAATCAGACACATTACATAACCAGTAACAAGGCATTACAGTACTAGAAAATGGTGCGTTATAGATTAAAGGAAAATATATTTTTCTGGATGCTACTTCTGTACCAGGAATCATGGACACTCCTCTTAAGATTATAAATATGTTCTTTTCCCTCTGTTGATAAGGGAACAGATTTTTAAAAATTTATATAAGTGTTCGAAAACGATAAGCGTAACATTGTGCACCCCAGGGCAAATATAACCCCGGCATTAAAACTTGTTAAAAGTTGTTATTATGATGACTAAGACTGAGGGCTGAGTTGCAATATAGAGGCACAGCAGTTCAGGTTATGTAACGACCCATAGTGTGCTCTATGACACCCACTTTCAGACCAATTCAAAAGTTGGGTTTCACATTTTTTGCAAAGGTGGTGTGCAGTGCGCAGTTTGGTGTAAAAATAGATCTCTTTTTTATGTTTCATGTCTTGTTTACGGGGCTTAAGTGCCTTGACTAGGTGACCCATCCCTGGCCTCTGGAAGCAATGCTAGATTAGCACGCTTTGTACTGGGAACGTGTGTCAGTCAACACTTTTCAGCGTCTGCACAGCGTCTGTGGTGCAAAGACGAATTGACGTGGGTGGTGTGTGCTGGAAATGCATTTCTGCAGATGAACAATGGAGTCGTCTGTGTTCACCATTCCTTTGCAGAAAGCAAGAGCAACAGAGCTGACTTTACATGACTCTAACTGTGGGTTTTTAAAAATTCTTCTCCAAACTCCCAGTCTGCAGGATCTCAATGCACCCACAGACACTCAAAGGATTAACCAGCCAGCCCGAGTTCTTCCCAGTATACAGTGTCTAACTTGGCTCGGAACTGAGGGCCATATTCCTACTTAAAGTACAGCCATAGTATTAAAAAAAAAAAAAAGTGTTTAAATAGCAGCAACGTGAACAATTCATAATTTAAAACAGTGCAATAAACTGATCCTCAGAGTATCATCTGGTTGCCAAGAAATGGACTTTGAATTACTTTGGATCTATTCCTAGGCTTTTGAAATAATAAAGTTTAAGGGTATCCCAGAATTGTGCTGCTTCCTAATCCTTTTAGCCTTGCTTGCAATAGGCGTGACGTGCATGTAATCCAATCATACATTGAAATGCGCAATATGGCATTTCTGATAATGTGTCTGCAAGACTTAAACTGTAATGTTACTAACTGAATCATCAATTTGCAGCCTATATTAACAACAGAAAGGAGGCCTGTGCCTGTGACACAATACCATCAGATTACCAACGTCAATAAAGATGGGCTTACTAGTTATACCAAGGCTTCCACCGGGTGCAGTGATGGCAGTGAGACAACGTGAAGAGCAAGGTGATTGACTTTATGGCAATAACACTCAGTGGTATTAATAGTGGAAGCCAAAGAGTAAAAAAGTGTAGGGATCAGCATGGCCAATGTCATAATCTGTCCAGCTCAGCTACTGAGGTGTCTTCAGTTCACCGATAAAACAATCTGATTAAACTGGCCACGACGCCATGCAATACGGCCCACCACATCGCTGGACAACTCGAAATCCTGATAGATTTGAACTGGATTAAAAAAAAATATATATATATAAAAGATTATCCATAATGCATAGGATCATTAGAGACGTGACTACAGAATTGTAACATTGACTGAAAATGTAATTATATATTCCACAATACATGCATTTTCTTAGTCGTAGCAGAGTGATCTGAGAAAGAATATCTGAACAGGATGTAGAGAAGCATCTTTCAATTCTCAGCCTTTGACATTAAAGAGGGATTAGTCTGTGATTACAGCTGTAAGTAAATCTTAAAGGGGGCACCAGTAATCTCTTCCACAGAAAGTAGGCCACATTTAATAAGAGGCTCAGGTGCATTTTGAGACAACTGTTGATATCCTGGCCAAACAGTGTGACGAAACGCAGAAGCAGATAACGTGTAAAGCCTGCTTTTTACCAGGACTATACAGGACTATTTACCATGCCCTTACAATAGTCACTTGCTTATGACAATTACATTTAAGTTGGCAGTGATCGTGAATTATTTTCACTCATGTCAGTGATAACAATCAAAGGCCCATCTTCATGATACAAATGTGTCTCAAATACATTTCTTTTGACTTTTCATAGTTCTTTTAGGCTAAAAAACGGAGGAGGGAAGGATAAGACTTATGGTATCAGATCCTCGTTCTGATTATCGTCCCAGGACACACAAGCAGCCACTGTTTTTCCCACTACACATTCACTCTGGCGTTCTGCGTGAATAAGCGCCGTGGTTTCTCGAGAGGCTCCCCCCATAGATTCAGATAAATGAATGTTTTAATTAATGCACTGTGTCAGTGTTGCTGTCTCCAGGAGGGATGGTAGTGAGCCAGTTGTGTATCCAGAATGAGGGAAGGCTCTAAAAGGCATCTAAAATCAAGTTAAAAAGGTTTAGAAGGGCCATGTATGGCTTTCTGTCACTGACAGTTGCTGTTTTCTACTAAATTCTGGTTGATGTTGCTTCTTTCCCTTAGCAAACGTAAAATAAATTGAATAAAACTAAACACATCCCACAGTCTCTCCAAATAGCATATTTCCACAAAGTCCTGAGCTATGACGCAACAATCATAAACGTTCCGGCTGGAAAAGAAACTGACGTATTGTGTTCATAACTTTCAAATGCAATCCCATCAACAATTGCTTTCTATGCAGTGTTCACCTCAAGTCCCAGTAAGTCACACAAGATATCTGCATATAGCCCAGTCAAATACCCTGTTTTTACTTCTACTGGGATAGTTTTGGCCAACTCTAATTTAACATTTTCGGGTATAAGCAGTAAGGGTGTTTTTTAGATGTCCCATCACAAAGCTAGTATAAGAAAGAAATATGGCCGGGTAGTTTACTAACATATATAATTCCTTTTCAGGAATTTTTCATATTATTTAGAGATTGATTTGATCATCTTTATTAATTGTTACTGGGAAGAACACTCATTTGTCTTACAAAAACTAAATGTCAATTGAAATAATTGTGCAAAACTATGTGAGCTTAGAATTTTCTGCTAGCACCTATAACTAATATGGGTCCCAGTATATTTTTTTTTTCAGTTTTCAACAGAAGGTAAACAAAAGCATTTCCTGCAGCAGTTAATACTGAAACCCCAATAAAGTTAACTCCCTTTATATTTCAATAATAATGCGCCTTGTTTGTATTCTGAATGCTATTATCCGTGAAACCTAATTAAAAGAAATTCTCCAAAGACGCAATACTAAGTATTCATCAGGGGTTTGTCAATTAAACGTGGCAGAAAACTGGCCCCCTCATTTTTCACTCTGGTGCTGTGGAACAGCCTTTCCATATGGATAAAAAGTGATGCAGAGTTTCAGTTCCCCAGGTTTCCGCCCCGTTCACCATTGGGCCTCCCGTATGCTGTGCTTCCTGTCATTCTGTTGACAGAGTCTCGGCAGCGCCAACGCGCTTCCAAACAAGCACACTCCGCAAAGAACCAGTAGCTCTGAGGGATAACAGAGCCAGTGGTCGGAGCCCGTTCCGTTCCAGATTTGAAAGACGCTATGAATCCCTAATTCCTGTCAGAAGATACAGCGAAAAAACTCTACATGGGGAGAAACCTGAATGGCATCCTATAGGGATGCTATAAATACGTGTGAGTGAGCTGCGGAGAGTCTGGGGGTTGTGGGTCACATTCGCCGCACATCTCTCAATGTTTTCCTGACCTACTTTTGTTTAAAATCCTGCCATGCCAGAGCGGGGGGGCTGGGGGGCTTCTGCTTGTTTAGGACATGGCTCTCCTGTCTGGGAAAAAAACTCAGCTCCATGCAAACAAAAATGCACATATGATTTACAGTTCCGTTTAATTTGGATTTACCAAAGCCAATATCCTCCTAAAAGAGCCCCCCCCCCCCCAAAAAAGGACATGAAATTAATGGCTTTTGAAATTATACTTGGCTTGTCAGAAGACATTTTTTGTGGGAAATGAAATGTCCGGTGCGATTAAATCCCAGTGACCTGCACACCAGTCCTACATTTACAAGTGAAAGTCATGAATAACACGAAAAAAGTTAGTATTACAACAGAATACCTCACAAAGCAATACAGATTTAAAAAATAATAATGCTTTCTGTCAAATAGACCATCTAAATTCAAACAATTCCCCACAAGTCATAATTTCACCACTGCTGTGGCCAATATTACTGTAAATTGTCCTGAAAAGGTGGTTCATATGTAAAAGGCCTGCACACACACACACTGGTCATGTTACTGTTGAGTCAAAAAGTGTCCAGGTGTTGCATGAAGGCCACACCCGCGGCCTCAAACACAGCTTGTACCAGAGACTTAGACACTCAGACACTTAGACACTCACACATTGACCCAAGTTACATTTTAGCCAGGTTCAATTCTTTTTATCTTGTTCCGGTGAATTGAAGTGGTGGTGGGTCGTTCACTGAAGAACCTCATACGATGACTTCCAACCCAGGTGAGTAATCCATCGGAGGTGAGTAATGCAGTGAAATCTGCTTTCTTTGTCTGCATTTTCTCACTGGTGTTAAAGTGTAAAAGTAAAAGTAATTTACCAAATCCCAACCTAATGAATGACTTTCTAAAACACCCTTAGCTGTAAGAGTCATTTTAAGCAATGGGCAGCTAGTGCTGCAGCGATCAATAACAGCCCTCTTGTGATTTTCGAAAAGGTTTAGAAAATCCGTACACTAGGCAGAAGGTGAGGTCAGGACTGGACAATGAAAACCACAGGAACCAATCAGATCAATGTAATATATTCACCATTTTTAGACACATAGTACACATTTCAACTTTAATTGGGTGTAACCCATGGCAATGAGTATGGGAGTTAACTAGATGATTTGTATTTGATCTGGGTGTCCAGAGTCCAGAGGAAGCCAGAACAGAATAAATATAAAGATGAAATAAGTGAGATTTAGGTATATTTTGTGTAGCCAGGTGACCACATATCGCTGTTTTTAATACAGGGTACGTAGTATTAAAAGCCCACAGGTGAGGAGGGGTATGACGGGGTGGTGGGGTAAAGATTGTATGTGTGAGGGGGGGGTAAAGAT
>JAOYSI010000024.1:322862-345061 GCA_025775065.1 Hiodon alosoides | reverse complement strand
CCCCCCCCCCCCCCCCCCCCCCCCCCCCCCCCCCACCCCACCCCCCCCCCCCCCCGCCCCCCCCCGCCCCCCCCCCCCCCCCCCCGCGCCCCGCGCCCTCCGTGCGAGCCATGTGGTCAGCAGTATGACGAATAGGATTGGAGGGGGCTGGTCGTACTTCCTGAACCTTTGTGTGGTGGTGGGATTCATAGCGATGATCCAAGATGGGAGAAAAATGGGGGGAAAACTACTAGAAATTCCAAACTATTTCATTAGGTAATTTTGATGTAAGAGTTGGAGCGTACTAGAAATGTTTAAAAGTGTGTAGCTTCTGTCAGTTTTGTAAACTCAAAGTGCTTCCTATTCAAGGTTCATTCAAGGAAACAATGACATCTTGCCCTATGCAGCTCAAACCACTTAAAAAGTAATAATAAAATAAATTCATATTAAGTCCATCATAAACATTTTCAAAATTACTTGTTTTAAGCCTTACAGTTTTAAGCATTGTTGAGCTGATATATGTACTGTATGGTTGTGATCATATGTTGAATCTATTCCTATTTAGGGTAGGTTGTAATAACTGGTATCCTTACTAATTACCATCGAAAATATGCGCAAAAACAAACATTAAAAAAAAAAAAAAAATTCTCAAAACATTCCAGAGACTGGACTAAAACATTCTAGAACTATGGTGTTCAAAAGAGGAAACTGTCATGTCACACAGACATATTATACATGTAGGAATACCATGTTTTACTGGGGAGTGGACATTGGCAGTAAGCGCTGCCCGCTCAGTCGCTCAAAAGCAGAAAGAGGTAGCAGCCTATCCCGGTAAGGAATTTGATCAGTGCTACCACCTGTGCCTTATGTTGTCTCACCATGGGAAAGCAGTACAATAACGCTGTCAGAGATGATTGGTCAGGAAGTTATCACTTCCAACCATCTGCTAGTTTCTGTTGTAATGCAGACCTTACATGATTGGGACATTCTTATATAAGAAACGCTTGATTCCCCATCATCCATACCCATTTAACATTAACCTGCAGAGAGCATAAAAAATGTCTGGACCAAATAATGCAGTTTTAAAAACCCTGTATTATACTTACTCAATATCTGCCAACTTGATTAGCAAGCCCATTCGAATAGATGGTGGGAAGTCCACTGTTACATGGTGGGGGGAAAAAGTGAATGAATTCAGACACAACTGCATTTAAAACGCAACTCATATTCAATGCAGATCATTTTCAGAATTCCCCATTTCCAGCATTAACCAGTAAATGACCCTTTAATGCTTTACCGATTGCCCAGGGATAGTATGTGTGATGCAAAGGAGCTTAGTGTTGGCAAAACATCTCACATCAACACAACAATGAATGGCTGGAAACTGTTGATCAATCACCATTTACTACAACATAGTACTAAAATTCACTAGTAGTATAAATATACATTTTTATAATTCATTGTAAATCAACATGTGTCTGTTTAAAATAGAAATTACTCCTGCAAAACATGGACCTCAGCTTCCTTTGAAAATTATTTTTTTGTTGGTGAAAACAAAGTATAATAGCAAAAGTACGTAATCCTTGCAAATGTCAGAAGCAGAGCTAGGTATTTAAGTCTTGGATTATATACAATAAATAAAAAAGGACTGAAAAACAAATCCTCTTTTCCCATCCCAACTTAGCCGTAGTAAAGCATGATGCACTCTAATGCTGGTAAATGGCTACTCCTACCATAAGAACATCCAATTGTCATGGAAACCAAAAGGGTCCCCAGGGAAACCAGAGCACGAGAAAAAACCCAGCATCACAATGCAGATGGTGTGAAATTCAGGCCTAGGGTATAATACTTCTGGGTATTACCGCTTCGTGCAAATTGTGCAAACTACAATTTCAATGTACGTACACACACAGACACACACACTTCCTTACATAATTGAATACTGCAGAAAAAGATGTTTAAAAATACCATATAGCAAAACAGGAAAACGCTTGCGTTGTGTGGATTTCACTCATGGTTTCTGTTGATTAGCTAGTAAACACTTACCTCTGTGTATGAGAAGATGGACTTCTGTCAAAATGTCATGTAGTGCCAAGCCTTTCAGAGTTTTCAGCTGCAGGATTTCTGTGAGGAAGAAGCTAAGGAAGTTTTCCCAAGTGAATACCTTTAGAAATCCCCTGTACATTCAAGTACAATTCACATTGAATCAGTGTTCATTGATATACATCGTAATCGTATCAAGCACCGAGTGCCAACAGGCACCAGGATATTTTGTACTTTCTGCATGTGCCGTGTCAGACAAAACTAACCTTTATATACTATTTTGACAAGTCAATTGCAAACGGAAAACGAAAAAAGCATACAAAAGCAGACTTCTTAAGCCTCTGAACATAAAAGTTAGCTTCTACTAAAAAAAACTCCCCCCTGAAAGCC
The DNA here is from genome assembly GCA_025775065.1 of Hiodon alosoides. Classification (NCBI taxonomy): domain Eukaryota; kingdom Metazoa; phylum Chordata; class Actinopteri; order Hiodontiformes; family Hiodontidae; genus Hiodon; species Hiodon alosoides. Next base: position 342,649 of record JAOYSI010000024.1, on the reverse strand, counting down.
CCCCCTTGTCAAACCTAATGCTATTGTGTCCCTTTCTTTTTAATCCAAAACCATACTTCAAAAGACAACAAATCAAAATCAAAATCAAAAAAAATCAATGTTCTTAAGATTAATGAACTAAAGTCCCAAAATTGAACATACTAGATTCGCCATCACTTGTTAATAAAGTGCTGCAAAGTGTATTCTGTACAGTAACTGAATACACAGAGAGAGAGAGAGGGCATGTCAGAACAGTGCCGGCTATCTAACACTATTTGCCACTGAGCACTGCAGCAATGCCTACCTTGCAGGAAAACAGGCTGGATGGGTGGATTCCAATGGAGCCTTTTTCTATGTTGATTTCTCTCATCACCCACCATATTTCAAAGCTAAAGAAAACTTTTTTTAAAAGATACGTTTGTATGCCGAGGTGAAGTCCTTGTTTAAGGCCCAATCGAGGATGTTAGCAATGTCCGATTTGAGTGGGTGGCCTGTGCAGGTGTACACCGTATCTTCCGTTACCTTTCCATATGCCATACTGGTGCTCTGTTAAAGGAAAACATTGTGACAGATTTGAGTCAGCAATTACAACATATGACCACAGATCAATGAATGTTGAGGACAATGCATTGATGTACCTGTAAGATGTTCAGTGATCTTCTCATGTCTCCCATCGACAATGTAACAATAGCCTTCATTCCATCTGGCGTTATATCAATGCTGTAAACATAATACAAGGTGTGCCCGATTACCGCATTGTATTTTCAATCATTACCTATCACTCTGTATGAAAAACACACACAAAAAAATGGGCAGTCAGATTTCAAATTTGACAGCAATTGTACAGGGTTTGTGTGCCACTCTTGTGCAAAAGGTCAGGTGGACGGCTTGCAGATTGCTGAAGGTATTTCAATAACAGCTACACAGGAAGTAGTCAATGACAGTCATGCCCAATGGGTTTTATCTATGCTACAAAAAGACAAAGGTATGAGACACCTCAGCAAGAACGAATGGTATGCAAGAACAGTCATTGCGTTGAGCCAAAACCATGTAATCATACCCGTGTGTCAGGGGCTCACAGGAAGATTTTTAATTGTCACTACAAACCGTAGAAGTATCCTTTTTTACATTCAATGGTAAGACGGAGTGCTTCAACATTGTTCTGACGAATGTAAAAACCACCTCACAGAGCTTCAGAAGATTAACAGTAAAAGTGAGTCATAACTGCACTTTAATTTCATAGTTAAATTAAATTGCTAATCTAAAAGTAATTGTTTTATTTGTTGCTGCAAACAGCTTCCCACGCAGTAGAATCAAATGCACCTGCAAGTTAAAAGACACCGTCCAAAAGCTTTAGCAAACAGGATTCTCTAAGGCAGTGGCACTCACTTCTCCTGTTGGATGACATACTCCAGCCTGGGGATCATCTGATTCTTGGACAAAGGCCCAAAGCGGAACCTCGTGCATCGCGACTGCAGAGCCGGGATGATCTTGGACAGGTAGTTACAGATCAAGCAAAACCTGGTGTTTTCAGTGAACTTTTCAATGACTGCAAAAAGGAAATACAGACCAATCGCAATTGGACGGTGGTTAAAACAGAACGGATAATTACGACGAGGGTACGTGGGTATCGGTGAGAACTGTCAGCCTTCAGTGCTGCCATGAGAGACCGTGGCCATTTGGTGCACAACATGAGGTCAAGCTAAACAGATTGTTACCTCTTCTCAACGCATTCTGGGCGTCTTGTGTCATGGCATCAGCTTCATCGAGTATAACCAACTTAAAGCCCTTCCTGGAGGCCAGAAGGAAAAGAAACGGCAATGTACTTACTCAGTGGCAAGCTGAGATGTGCCTGCAAGTGAAGATGCTAAACAGAGGATTTTTATTCGTACTTGAATATGGTCCTGGTACTGGCGAAACTCAGGATTGGTCCCCGAACGACGTCAATACCTCGGTCATCCGATGCATTCAGCTTTTATGAAAATTAAACCAATAAATTATTTAATTTAGTAAGTCAAACAAAAAATGCACACATCATAAATGAACAGAATTGAAATATTTTTCTTTGGTATTCTGTACATTCTGTCAAAGGACGCTGGTTTTGGTTAAAGTGAAGAGCAGTGGAGTGGACAATCAAAATGCTTGTGAGATTCTTTTGAAATGCTTATGCAAGGTATTCCAAGTTAGCATGAGTGAGATTTAGTCTTTAGTTTATGTATATTTTCTTTACCGCAAACAAGGAGTTTAAAATAGGTTTGGAAACTGGAAGGTTTTAATTTTAATCTGGACAGCACTATAATCTGGATTATAGTTCATATAGATATTGCATGTCAGTCAATGAAACATGTTTGGTTAAGAACAATACAGTAAATTTAAATATAGTACTTTATATCAATATAAAAAAATTATAGCATCCAATTAAAGCCAGTTCAACCAACAAAAAAATTTACCTTGCAAAGTTAAACAAAATAAAATGCAATGAATTTCAATTTACAGCACAATACTATTCGGTGTTGCATGCCACACAAATGGCTTTACTAGAATGACCCTCTTTTTTGCACCGATAAGAAGCCTAATCCACGTAACATGTGTAACATTTGCAATCAGAGCACGGAATCCTGGCTATTCGGCAAAAACGCAATTAGTCTGAAATCTAAAAGGTATTTTTCCCAATTCAAAATTGGATCTTAGATTTGGTGCATCCTTAAATTCAACCCGATCTGTGGATATTTTATTTGCAAGGGACCATTTTCCAGTACGCTATAGCTAATTAGACCAGACGTAATAAATACATAAACCAGCTAGTGTAAATTTTTTATAGTTCTTATTTAAAAATAAAAAGAATACATTGCTTCAACATTGACAGTTTGGCCGGTTAAGGGGCGGAATGTTTACCTCCAGAACCATGGAATTGTATTCTTTATCCTTATACAGCTGCTTGGCACAAGCTAGAATGGTAGAGGTTTTTCCTGTTCCTGGAGGTCCATACAAGAGAAGGTGTGGCAGCCGGTCCTCACTAATAAATTTCTGAACTGAAAGAGTCATATAAGCAGGTTAAACTTTTAAAACTCGAATTAATTCAGTTGCACTTCATTTTAATAATAAAAACACATGCACTGGTTTGCGAATTAGGCGTGGGGGGGGGGGGGGGGGGCACACCTACTTGTACTGAGAATGTCTTGATGTGAGATCAAGTCATCCAAAGTTTGTGGTCTGTACTTCTCAACCCTGCAATAACAAAACAATTACACTAGTAAATAAATAAAATGAGGATACGCATCATGGAATGCTCTAGTGAAAACTTAAAACAACTAAATGTAACCACAATATACACTCACTTTAAACCCTCTTCAACTGCTCATAAACGCAAGTATCTAAATCAGCCAATCACGTGGCAGCAACTCAATGCATTTAGGCATGGTCAAGACAATCTGCTGAAGTGACTTTCAACATGGCTTGATTGTTGGTGCCAGACAGCCCCGGCTAGTATGAGTATTACAGAAACTTAAAAAAAAATAAAATTCTGAAAAGATTTTCATGCACAACCATCTCTAGGGTTTACAGACAATGTTCAGAAAACGAGAAAATATAAAGTGAGCGGCAGTTCTTTGTGCGAAAATGCCTTGTTGATGGCAGAGGTCAGAGGAGAATGGCCAGACTGGTTCGAGCTGATAGAAAGGCAGCAGTAACTGAAATAATCAATAGTTACAACCGAGGTATGCAGAAGAGCATCTCTGAATGCACAACACGTCGAACCTTAAAGCAGATGGGCTACAGCAGCAGAAGACCACTGGGTGCCACTCCTGTCAGCTAAGAACAGGAAACTGAGGCTATAATTCGCACTGGCTCACCAAAATTGGACAATATAAGATTGGAAAAATGTTGCCTGGTCTGAGGAGTCTCCATTTTCTGAAGGCAAAGGGGGGTCCAACATGGTACTAGCAAGGTTTACCTAATAAAGTGGCCGATGAGTGTATCCTCAACATACACATTGCCCATAAGAAATACAAGAGGTAGGGGACGACTTTTGCGAATATTCAGATTGACGTCTTAAAGGTTAACGAACACATTTTGCATTAATGTTCCAACTGTTGAAACAAAGCAACGTGTGTAATTGCACAGATTCAGAGACATGTCTCTCTGGGACGCTTTTTGCTCAGCTTCAGTTTTAAAGTAGATTTCTAGACATTAAAAGTATCCGGCTACTTCGTCATCCGATGCCTCTATAAACATCGCCATCATTTTATTATTTATCAGACTAGCTATTGCTTTATATACAGCGAGGTAACACTGAGTAACGACCATGAACGCTCAACCAGCTGTCAAATCTTTATTGATACCTAGGCCTGTGGTAGAGAGGGAATCGGTCATTTTAAGTGCTAACGACACGAGAAGGAACGTAGTTTGCTGGCCAATTAGTTGACCTAACGCCGCACAAAATGTAATCGCTGTACTACATAAGATGTTACTCCCGGAAACCTATTGACTTTCAATTTAATTCGGCGAGTGCTACAAATGACGTTAGCTCTTTAGCCAGATAGCTAGCTAGTCAAACAAGCGTGGAGCGTTTTGCAAAAATACTGCAATAAATATGTCACAACAACTCCCAAACTTACCATGGCAAGTTCCTTGATTGTAAAGGGACCTTACTTGTCGATGCCATATTCTCCGATCAGATTTAACTGCTAAATATTTACTTCACAAAAATAAACTTGATATGAATCCTTTCTTTGGCGCGCTTTCCTAAAAAAAAACACAACCTAATAGCTCGCCTATCCTAGAGCAGCACAACTCATGTGACTACAAGCACTCGTGATCCAATCACAACTGAACTTAAGGCGGCAGCGACGAAATAGCTCAAGTGCTAAAAACATTCGTTTCTATGCGAGCAATAAGGTGGTCTACGCTCTACAGGTATCAGTATTACGCCTCAACTGTCGTGTATTTATTGTAAGGCCTTAGGTATACGTTTTTAAACTTAAAACAAACGTGTTTTATATTAGAGGCTTATAATAAAACATAATCGTATTTTGCTTTAGAGGTACCCTGTTAATGAAAATGTCCACGCACTAAAGTAGGACGCACTGGACGTTAGTTAACTTGAAATCTACAGCGTTAATCGCATTTATATGGTTTACATAAGACTTTGCAGCTACGGAAATTAATAATTAATGTATAAATATTGTATACATTTTTCAGGTAGCAAGTTGGCACTAAATTTGCGTATTTATTATTGCTAAGTTTGGAAACAAACTATTCCCTCTCCAAGTAAAACATCAACAATGTTGGGACCACATACTACTTCAATGGAATTATCGCATATTTTATAGAGAGCCCTATTTGTAATACAATATTAGAGAATGGTTGGTAGAACCAATTGAACAGTTCGTAAAACACGACTCTGGGTGGTATCAATCAATATTTTAAAATGTAGAAGTAAAAAAAAAAAAAAAAACCTTCAAGAAGCAACCACTAACTAAAATATGAACTCGAAGAGGTCGACAGGGGATTAAATGTTCAGTTTTCAAGATATCGGACAGTGTTCAAAGTTACTAACGGCGTATGACCTGAAAATGCTGAAGTGTAATCAATTAGTGTTTTAATAGCAGAGGACTCCTTTGGTTTGAGTTGATTTGAAGTCTGCATTGCAACTGTTTCAAAACAAGAAAAATGCGAAGTACTGTAATTAATGCTGTTCTCTTAAATCACATTTGAAGCACAATTAGTTTTATTTTCGTCGATATATTTTGGGATATTTTATTATTATAAATTATTATTATTGTTAAAAATAAAAAAACCTATATTACCAGTATTTGTTTTACTCTTTTTGACGCCAGATGGCAGGATTGTGACATTTTTTAACTTTTTAGTTTAGCACCAAATTTCTAAGTAGCCCAGTATTTAGTTTAGTTGTGGAAAAGGTGTTAACTAAGCTATATATACAAGCTATATATACTGCTGCTTCACATACAAACATTGAAATGCAAACAGATGAGTATCACACCCCTTTAGAATTGACCTGCACCCAATGCACACGGCCCAATTTAATAGTTGTATATTACCGTATTCTGTCAATTTGTTCTGCAGTGATCCGTTAAACAGATATTTGTTAATTCTGTTTGAAATTAACAAACACTAGAAAGCCTAAGTGAGCGGAATAATATTTCTCCGAATTTCTTTATGCTGTTTATGGCTCAGTACAACTACACAGACTATCCCGATGAAAACGTCTGTCAGGAGATGGCTAAATTTGATCCCGTCCAAGGAAAAACCGTAAGGACTGTTAACTAGCAGAAGACGATTAAATTCTAGTGGGCCTATATGTTTTCTGGTTATAGATCTGGATATAATTTACAACTTTAAGGATATAAATATCTAGACTGTTTAACTCCAAATATAGGACATAAGTTAGGCTAAGTACATATTTTTTCACATGAGTGATTTTTATCTAAAAATGTTTAGCTGGTAAGATTGTGGATCTTATCAGTGCATTTTCGTTATAAGTGAGTGTAAAAAATGTGAGTTTTTAAAAACGGATATGTATTAAATCTGGTGAAAATGGAATGGAAAAAGTTCTGCTTGTAACTTATATATTTGGCACCCCATCAATTGGAGTACAAGTGGTAAACGTATCCTTATGTCATTATGAAATATGCTATACGAGTATTTTTAAACTATTCACCTAGTGTTTCATATTGTTTTGTTGTTTATTATAAACACTGTTCTATTGTTTAATTTGCACTTTAGTGTCACAATCCATGTCTTTTGTATTGCACCTGTTATAAACTCATTGACACAAGCACTAGCTTTGATTATAATAATAATCTCACCACCTGATTTAAAAAGTCCCAAGGTTCCAAAGCATTTTCAAACTCCCCATTTTCCAAGATTTGTAAGAAGCGCGCCCAAATCTAACAGCAGTGATGTATAGTCCTGTTATCCAATTGTACAGAAGGAGTCTAAGATGGGTTTTAATTGTCAGTACTGTAGCCTTTGAGCACATTTTACTCCCCACTCTGAGATGTCCTCCTGCTGGTCATTCAGAGTCTTTTTAATGTTTCCAACCAATAGGCTGTAGAGTAAAGAGACAATTGCAGACTGCAAGTCTGCTGCGTTATTATGGTTTTGTATTGTAAATATTTGTGGAAATGTTTCTGTGGTATGTCGAATCTGAATGAGTCATGAGACAGGCAGTAATTTTACCGATACTCTTATTGGCCTATAATTGAAAGACCAAGTACCTGGAGGAAAAAAGTCATTACGCCAGATCAAAGAAAAGCAAGGCAGCCAAGGAGCATTAACAAAGTAATTTTGTACTTCATGTCTGAGTGTTCCCCATAAAGTAAATTTCCTTAATTTTTTAATTAGAGCAGAATACAAATAACCTTTTGCAGCCATCATTTCAATGTACATTCATGGTATGTAGGATTCAGGCTAGAACCAGAAGAATGTTGAGCAGCCCAGTATTACTACTGTAGATTGGAAAGTTGTAGACCCCCAGTCAGATGGCCATAAAAAGAGTGATATTGACTGTGATATATGACCGTGTAGGACCATGCACAGTCCAAACCAACTACAATTCCCACTCTCCAGCACCAGGGAATGACATCATCCGCCGCTTGGCCGGTACTTGTCACAGAGAGCTGTTATCATAAGCCACATTATTCCTCAAAAGTACCGAAAAGACGTTTCTCCCTCTCTTCTTCCGCGGCCCCCGGGCTGCGCCTTTAGTAGAGACGGAACAACATACTCTTCTAACACGGCTACCAATGATTTGGCTCCAAGGAGAGACGTAGTTGTGACAGCGCTGAAACAATGCATTTCTTAGCCTGGCATGTGAATGTGACCACAGACAGAGCTAATAATATGCTTATGTAAAATCATTACTGAAATATCGGAAGAAGTATTAACTTCAATCCTGATGATAATCTCAATATTCGCAGACTTCTCTAGGCTCAGTTTGGGTGATATTGATACACGCATGACTACGTTGATTACCTTTCAAAACATTTGGTATGAACTTTAATCTAACAATCTCATTTACTTGTATTTAATGTGAGCTATCATTAAAATGTGCAAATCTAGTTACATTTTAATTATTAAAAAACATTAAGTATTTGACATTTTAATACTTTTTTTGTTATAACCTTAGTTTTGAACAAGAGGATCTGGTATAACATTGAGCCCATTTGACATCCCAGTAAAAGCTTAGCAAGAATTCTGCAGACTGGCTTATAAAAAAACTACATTTCCCTCTCTCCGGCACCAGGGCATGTCATCATCAGCCATTGTCCCCTTGCCGGTACTTTCCAACTCCAGCGCCCAGTCGCAGAGAGCCATTAGCAGGTCATAAAACTACAGTGTTCCTTAAAAGCAGAGAATAGACATTTTCCCTCTCTCTTCTGATGTGTCCTAAGATGGGACAGAATATTTCAGCGCTGCAACCAATTCGAACATAACTGAGATTGCGAAGTCATCTTTAACTATTATAGAGAGAACTTACGCCTTTAGAGATTATAAGAAAATAATAAAGTGCGACTGATAATAAAATGAGCTCTACAGCACCAACAATAAAGAGCTGCTACCCTGCCCAAACAAACTTTTATCTTTGTCTAGTTAACCAGTTAAATACGTCTAACTAAACTGCACTTAACAATTAAAAATAATTTAATTAATGAAACCGATTTACAAATATTTTAACAATAAAATCTATTTCAAATATATTATCATAGTGAAGGGATTCTCCTTCACAATACCCTCCAGTTCTCCAGTCTCGCAAATGCGTTTTTAAAGATGTAGGTACGGCGTGTAAAGTTGTATTTGCCCATAAAAATCCCCCACTAAACGGGGTTATCTGGCCAGTCCCCCCTTCTTCCAGCCTCAAACTCCCCGCTCAGCAATTAGGAATATTGCCAAACACGCCTAGGAAGCCCAGCCCTCCTCTAGCACATTGAAGGGTTCCCAGGCTGCTACCGCTGCTGACCCGGGGCATACCTTCGACCAGTCCTGCCGGGAGCTTTACCCCTTACTCTCCGTTGGTGCTTCTCACGCTGCAACAGGAACGGTTCCACGCCACCTCACGTCAGCAATAAGGAGAACAAACTTCTCCGATCCATGTGCTCTGGCCATAGCAGAAGCCACCACTGTCAATTTTAATATTCAGTCTATAATAAAGACATTTATCTTCCTCAGTTTGCAGCACTTATTCAAGTAAACCAATTAAGTAAATTCAACTAAAAACTCCATTGAAAAAAACTATAAAATATTTTTTACAAATATGTTTTCCTTCCCAGTACTTATCTTGCCTTTTTATTTATATTGTGGTAGCATATTGTGGTAAATCTATGATTTTTGTTTGCATAGTAAGAATTAATGTTTTCAGTTAAAATTAGAGATTTTGATTGGTGATCATTGGTATAACCAGATGTCCATTGTAAGTTTTTATTTGTGGTGAAAACGAAGCATATTATTATTAATAATCAAATGTATGTAATCCTTGCAAATGTCAGAAGCAGAGCTAGGTATTTAAGTCTTGGATTATATACAATAAATAAAAAAGGACTCCAAAACAAATCCTCTTTTCCCATCCCAACTTAGCCGTAGTGAAGCATGATGCACTCTAATGCTGGTAAATGGCTCCTCCTACCATAAGAACATCCAATTGTCATGGCAACCAAAAGGGTCTCCAGGGAAACCAGAGCAAGAAAACATCTAGCGTCACTATGCAGATGGTGTCAAATTTAGGCCTTGGTCTCTTCTGGGTATTGCACTGCATTCAGCTTCAATGAACCTACAGCATCATACTAATTGTACCATTATGATTTCAATTAATATATTGTTTTAAACTTGCTCAAACAGTACTTTTGATAATTGAACGTTTCAATTGAATACTGTAGATTAAATATGAACATGAAAGTAGATTTAAAAAAAATAAAATAATACTTTTTATTAAAACAAAACAGTAGGGAAAAAATGGTTTCCACTTTTAAAATGCATGTTATGTGGACTTTTATGTATGAGGAGTTGGAGTATAACTGTTCGTGTTAACATACGCTTTTAGTCTTCAGGATATTTTGTACTTTCTAAACATGCTCTGTCATAAAACAAAACAAACATTCGTACTCTGTTGAGACAAAATGGACAGTTTTGTGTTAGCAGTTAAGATTAGGTTTGGCTGTATAGACTCTCAAAGGAACTAAGTTATAAAAAAAGAGATTTGAAAACGTATCACCAGTGAAATATGATGATGTCTTCTAATGTGATTATTTGTGTGTTGTGGTTATGCACTAAAAAATGTGTGCACAAAACTTGTTTGACCCAACTCTGTGACACAACGATTACCTCAAAAATGCTAATACAAGCACTATCCCTTAAGTTTAGAGGTTAGGATGCAAATATAATGCTGGACAGCTGCACAAAATGTAAAGACAAAAAAGCTGACTTCTTAAGCAGACCCAAAAAATACTTCCTGTGTAAGTGCCGTATTCTATTTACTAACCACAGACTTCAGGCCTCTGATCAACATGATGGTCTTTCACTGCTGCTCAAAATTTTAAGACAACACCTGGCCACTGATAAATACGTAGATACAACCGTTTATATAAAACTATATAAATTGCTAGGGAGTATGAAACATGTAGATTATATAGAGATACATCAGGAGAGAGCGGACATCCTTTGTAAGTCATTAAGAATATGAATGATTTTGCTAAATGCCTACTTGCCCACCCGTCTTATTTCGAAGCAGAAGACAAATTGTTAGTTTTTTTTTTTTTTTTTTAATGATACGTTTAGATTCCGAGATCCTTATTCCAGGCCCAAATCTATCCATTGATAAAATTAGCCTTCATTCCTTCTGTTATGTCAATGCTTCAAACATCATTTCGGTTGTGTTTTATTAGTACTTCTTAGTTTCAGTCTTTACCTACCAATTTTTGTGTAATAGATCATGTGGTGTGTGTAGTGATTCTGTTGCATTGTGGGACCTTGAAAATACCAGCAGACAGTATTCAGAGATGAAAATGCTGTTCCTGGTTATCCTTGAACAATAGGGCAGGACAAAAAACAAATTTCAAAACCAGTCCATAAAAGGGTAATTAAGCCAGAATCTGGTTCTCTTAAAAAACAATATTCCAAAGCTACACAGCGATGGGAATTAATGTGGTTTATGTGTTAGTTAAGTCCCTTTGTTCCATTTTATTGAGAATCATAATGCCTGTACTCTTCTTCTATTTAACATTTCACAGACTTTGCAACTAGCTTTCACAAGGCTCGTAAAAGCTACGGAGAGGGGCCATAATATTGATAGAATGCCTGTTAAGTGAAGACTGCGAGGTCCAGGAACGAAATGTTAAATGGTCATGTACTATTCATCTGGTCAGGAAGGGGTGTTCAAAATGTTCCAAGCATTACGGATGTGTGCAAATTCCTTGCCTTGGCTCCAGGCAAAATGTTCCCGTGGAGGGGTATATAAAGCCTTAAGTAGAGCATCTTGGTTTTGTACTTTGGTGCTTTCTCTTTGTGGAGGATGTTTTTACTTCATAATAAATTCCTTCATCGTTACTATTTCCATTGTCCCGACAGATTATTGGCAACGAGGGTAGGATAAGAAATACCTCCTGATTGGAACAATGAGAATTAAAAGGGGTTGAGTTTCTTTAAACTTACCCTCCTCATTAGTATTTGATGACTTTGAACCAACTTGGAGAGACTCTTTCACCAAGATTAAATGTTAAAAGAATGTGGACTAGACAGTGTTTTAATCACCTGGTGTTTTTTATAGGTGCTGAAAAACATTGAGAAGGCATTATTGTGTATATGTAAGTGTTGACAGACCTTGTATGAAGACGTTGGAACGTGTAACAGTGCTGAAGACATTAAACTGTTGCACACTCAGGAAGGTACCATTGATGAAATCTGTGAACATTAGCAGCGACACTGAAGGACGCATGTGCAGGTCTCATAGCAGCTGAAGTACTAGAGGTTATGGTTGGCTTCTTTATGCCAATAAAGGGAGTGTGCAAACTGTGTTCCGTGCACCCAAAGTATGCTTCCTGCAGGATATATAGAAGTATTCGAGGGAAATGCAGTGGAATTCGGGGTGCCCCTTCTGCTACTGGCTCGACAATGCCTCTGATTTAACTATTTGCAACACATTTGGCAGTCGACCTACAGGCCTGCATAGGTTACTCATAAAACCCTAACAAAAAATATTACATTGCCAAATTAAGAAACAACCCGACCAGCCTTAATTCTCAAGCTTTCCACTATCTTAACCACCTTGAGGCATCAGGGTGCTAAATTATCTGGAGGAATGGCTTGAGGTATGTGCTGGTGAACCACTGGAAAAGCCACTTGGAGCAGGCTCAGTTGGCCCTCTACCTAGGGCTTTGGTTGGATTCCCGTATTCATCCACACACTTACACCTAGGTGTACAGCTGGGTGTGGTAACAAAGAGACAAGTGTTTATCACAGATGCCTCACCTGGCGTGTGGAGTCTACAGGGTGCTGTGCGTATGGGAGCCCTTGTGGCATGGACGCACATAAACCTCCTGGAGCAGCAGACATTCTTTTTTTAACCCTGCAGTCCCCATTCTCCTGCACCTAGTTACTAAGATCCAACTCTGGTCACAGGAGCTGGTCTACCAGTAGTATTGAATATAGCCACTTATGGCAGGGAGTTCTGGACAGCACCGAACGCCGGCTACACCCTCAGGTTGTGAGCCTCATTTTGGACAGGTTCGGGATGGCTCAGCTTGCTCTGTTCGTCTCTGGAGAGACCTGCCCCTTCATAATGCACTGTCACCACTGGTTCTCTATAAGAAGAGATACAGAGTGTCTCAGCATAGATGCGTTAACGAAACGCTGGTCAGCGAGGCCATTGTATTCATTCTTGAGATGTGGATCCCACCACTGATCTCAGTTATTCTGCAGTTTCTGCCGGACCTGCTGCTGGACAATCATCCATTCATCCACTCAAGTTTCCCCTGGAGCCCATTTTTTGGCTTTCCAGTTCCTTAAAGAAGCTTGCACACCTTAGGCCCAGTGGAGGCAATATTATGTGGAGAGATCAGGAAAGTTTACACCAGACAGAACAGTTAATCTGTTACAGATCTCAGTCCCACTGAACAAGAGGCAGTCCCAGTGGCGCACTGGGATGGTAAAGATGATATATCAGCTTAATAAGCTGCCCTTGCCTGACAAGATCACTGGCCACTCCACGAGAAGGCAGGCCACTTCTTTGGCGATGTTCTGGGAGCGTTAGTCACAGACATCTGCAATGCAGCTGTCTGGGCAACTCTGCACACATTCACCAGGTTCTTTAAGTTGAAAGGTGTGGATGCACTGTGCCCTGGTTTGGGATAAGAGCGTTGAGGGTCCGGGCCCACCGTCGCCCAGCAAGATGAGACCGATTGATTGGGCATATGCGTAGTATGAGTGAGGTCACTCCGCTCACGTAGAGCGACACAGCTGTCCTCACGACAGACTGCATATACTCACCTATTTTTTTGATGGTTCATATTTCGTACTTGAAAGGGGATGTTGGGTTATTATCATAACCATGGTTCCCTGATGTAGAAATATCAACCTTCATGCTGCAGTGGCTCTGAAGACAAAGAGGCAGATCTTAAATGGCGATTTCATCATCAAAGTGATCAAGCGTGATCTGCTCAGACTTTTGGGCGTACTTAAAGGAAAATAACCCATTAGTGATGGTAAACATTTCTATTTCGGGGAACCAAGGTTATGATAGTAATCCAACGTTCTGCAATTTCTACTTTTTTTAGAGGTACGGGTGAAGACTACAAAGACTAATGGGTGCAAAGCGCAAGGCTGTCCAGAGCTGAACAACTGAACATGTATGTTATGTGTTATTAAGAACAACTCTTAATGAATGCACTTTCAGGGCCAAAGCAAAGAGGTTTAAGTTTCTCAGCTAATTTACTAATTGCCAATAGCATTTGGGTAAAAATATTTGAGTATTAGATCCAGCTGGACCGTTGTTTTTTTTTTCTTTCTCTGGAGCTAGGAGTGCTAGAACCGTGGCCCAAAAACTCTGATGCACAAGTAACAGAGGGATAGATAGCAGTTAGTGTTTTAGTCATCTTAATATATTTATTTGTGTTTTGCTTTACTGACATAGACAACGCCAGCTTACTCAGTAGCCTTGGAGATTGAATTAGAGACATTAGGCTCTCATGCTCAGTGATTTTACATTCCAAAAGACACAGAAATGCATGAAAATAGCTCCCATAAACTCAATTTATTTCAGTATTCAATCAGTATTCAGCTAGGACTATCATCTGGCGGACTCACGGTCCCTCTGATCACCTAGCCCTGCGTATATCTGTTATAAGTGGTTTGGCCTTATGGTCTTATCTGTTTAACTCAAGTCTTGGAAACTCATAAGCTCAGCCAAACAAGAAATGTAACAAACGGACCTCGATAACTAACGATCTCATTTTGTTTTGTAAACGGCTCCGAAGCTGGAGCCAGGTAAAAGCAGCCAGAGCTGGAGCAGCAGCTCTCTGGAGTCACACTGGAGTCACTGTGGAGCAGCAGGTTTCTGGAGTCACACTGGAGTCACTGTGGAGCAGCGGCTGTCTGGAGTCACTGTGGAGCAACGGGTCTCTGGAGTCACTGTGGAGCAGTGGGTCTCTGGAGTCACTGTGGAGCAGCGCGTCTCTGGAGTCACTGTGGAGCAGCGCGTCTCTGGAGTCACTGTGGAGCAGCGGCTCTCTGGAGTCACTGTGGAGCAGCGGGTCTCTGGAGTCACTGTGGAGCAACGGCTCTCTGGAGTCACTGTGGAGCAACCCTGGAGCCACGCCAGCCTCAGCTCATGGTGAACACTCAGCATTTTCCGCTCTGCATGCAAGCGCTGGCTTTTTGTCCGTTCCTCCATATCCAGAAAGCCAATTTCGGTTTGCTTTTACTGTTGATAGGAAAATAGTATACTTTTGCTTGGCTGAGCCAAGGTTTTCACAATTCTCCCACTTTGTTTAATCGGGAGTTGGCAGATGTGTTGGCAGAGCTCCCAGAAATTGAAATTATGTGTACTATACGATTTTTACAATTTGCTTATCTCTTCTCCTGACTGGAAGACCTTTTCCAGAGACCTTGAGACTATTTTGCAGCACTTAGCACAAAGTGGTGTGAAGTTTAATGCGAGAAAGGCACAGGTTGCCAAAGAAGAAGTTGCATATCTGAGATTTGTAATTTCACAAGGTTCTAAATTGACTCACAGTCGACAGAGCCAAATCAAACAGCGAGTACCCCCTCCACACCACAGTGAGAGGGTATCCAAAGTTTCTGTCATATTCAGATATCTAACCACACTAAAATGCTTTACCAATGAACGGTCTTTTGAATGGGGCAAGCCGGCCCTCTTGACCGCCTAACTGCTTCTTGTTATTCTCTGAGCAGTCATCGATAATGCTCTGCAAAACCACAAAACTTTCTATTATAATTATAATAATATAAGTTATCACAATGTGAGAAAGAATAGTTTTCTGGCCTATCTAAATATTAGGTCCTATCTAACTGAACATCTTTTAATCACAGTTAATGAATTATTTTTTTTATAGCTTTATAGCCAGATTTTAAGTATTATAGAACCTGCACCCATTTGCTATGCTAAAGCACCATATTGGTGTAACTAAGACACAACTGTTACGTAGCCTCTGGACTTACAATGGTAGGTGTTTTAATAGTAAAGGCACTTGCATCTCTGTGCCATGTCTTCAAAACAGATATACCTGCTAAATCATTATCTCACAAAATTAATTTTACATGAAACCTTCTGTGAAGGAGAAGTCCTTCACTGGGACACTATAATGTAACTATTATGTATTTGTTTTAATTGGTAAGTGCCTGTCCTGTCCTGGGTGTATCCCTGCCTTGCACCCTATGCCTGGCGGGATTGGCTCCGGCGTCCCCGCGACCCTCACCAGGATAAGTGGTTTCGAAAATGGATGGATGGGTGGATGGTAAGTGCCTGTTTTTTTTTTTGTAAATTAACCTTTCATACTTTTAACCACTTCTGGTGTATTTTATTTTAACCTGCTGCAGTACAAACCAACTGACAACCCATTCACATGTCACACTGAAAGGATGATTGGTTGCAATACATACATTCGTCAATTGATGCATTTAAAAGCTAAAAACTATTATTTCTATACATATGATAAATCTGGTTTTCTGTAGAAAGAAAATGTATCTTATATTTATTTATCTTATGCCAAACAATCACATAATAGATTTTTTTTGGATTCAGTTTGGGGGGTAAGATGGCAAGTAAAATAAAAATTCAATGGAGCCCGTGGCCAAGCTTGGAGCCTATACACTAAAAGGACTTGGCAGAGCAAGATCTCAGTATACAAACGCACAACAGTGCATAGAATCAACAAAAAAGGCTGGCTCCTTTTTAAAATAAAGACATTTAAACACACAGTACATAAAAAGATACTCACTCCAACTACCAATTTCCTTGCCATCTTTGTCTCCTTTTCCCTCTCCAGTGGCAGCACCGATATGTTTTTTTTTTTTTGCCCTGATTTCCTACAGCAGGCTGATGAGGGGAGTGGAGCCAGCTGTGTGTAGGCAATCGGAGGCAAGCGGCGACTGTGGTGCTGTACTCCGGGCAGGTACCAGGTCCAGGGTGCGGAACCAAATACGGTTGTGTTTTCTGAGCTTGGTTGTGGCTCCACAGAGTGTGTTTTTTGCTGGGACGATGGTTGTTTCTCAGTGTTTTACATGG
Organism: Hiodon alosoides; assembly: GCA_025775065.1. Lineage (NCBI taxonomy): Eukaryota > Metazoa > Chordata > Actinopteri > Hiodontiformes > Hiodontidae > Hiodon > Hiodon alosoides. The sequence continues at coordinate 325,914 of JAOYSI010000024.1, read as the reverse complement.
AATGATGGCAAATTAAAAGTACTTAAACTACAATTGAGTTATTTTTCTACGTGCACTTTTTATACATTTTATTTGCCATCATCAACGGTCATCATCCTATACAAAACTGTTTTCCAGTTTTATATAGCAAGCTAAGGGTTATGAACTTTTTAACCTCAAATTAACATGATAATCTTCTTCTGCTCAATTTAGGCAGACGGAAGGCTTTTCGGCAAATTGCTGCCACCCGCTGGACTATGCAAAACACGGCTCCTACAACAAAAAAGGGTGTTAAAGCCTGGAGTGCAGGTTTGTAGCATGCCAAAAGTTAAGCACCACTGCCAAGACTTGGTCACAGCTTTTCATTGGGCTTAGCGTCTAAAGTGAGTAAGTGGTCATACCCAAAGCAGCCAATCTTCAATATAATTTCCTGCCTCTCTGCGGCATATGTCCTACACTGAAATAATACAAGCGGAACCGTTTCCAGAAATCCACCCCCCCAATAATCCATCTGTGTGCTTCACCGGATGATCCGTCTTGAGCCCACAGTATCCCAAATGCAACCTGGTCATCAATACCTCATCCCTCCGGTTATCCCAAAATAACCAATCTCATGTCCTTACCAAGCATTCAATCAAAGACAGGCGCCTCCCCTCGCATAAATAAATAATGAATAAATGGTGAATAAATAGTTCCCCAACACAGCCATGCTGTGTTCATGAACTATTGCAGTTTACTGAGGTGTGGTCCCACAATGGCCAAAGACTGGGAAATGGTGAGTTTATAAAACACCTTTTATTGGACATTTGGTTAACAAACTGAACAAAAAAAGAAAATTCAAAGAAAATCTGGCAAAACCAAAAAGTCTTATCTGCATGCTCCTGAGTTTGGTTCAATCAGCACAACCACAACCACATGGCTAAATGAGGTCATTTTTATCATTGGTGTTGTTTGCATATTTTATTATTAAATACCTTTGTTATTGCGTGTTGTTTTATTAATCTACCAATATTATTTTACTGGTGGTTAAGAAGTTACTGAATTTGTATTCAGTATTCTGTAGTAACATTTAGCGTCTAAGTTCTTAGTATTTAAACTGAATACTTTCGATAAATAGTATGAAAAGAGTAGAACATCGTAGCTCTTCACAATTGGAAAATACAACAATATTAGCGCGAAACAGACGTTATGTTTTCAGACATACAAAAAAATATTGACAACAGCAAACTGAGTTCAAAGAGGTTAGGGAGTTGAAACGGTGAGCTCACTGCGTTGATGACTATCTCGCGAGAACTCCCCCCCTCCACTGGATGCTGATGCTGCTGCTTCTGCCGCTGATGCTGCTATTGCTGTTTATTTGATTGACAGGAAACATGTCGGTGTGGAAGGAGAGCGCCGGGATGCTGGCACGGGAGACGGGGTGTACCTGCACCCAGTGCACACACCACCTTTAAATAATAGTATATTACCGTATCATATTCATCTGTTGAGCAGTGGTCCGTTAAACATATATTTGTTAATCTGTTTGAAATCAACAAAGACTCAACGGATCCAGCAGAAGCAAACGCTCTGATCAAATAATATTTCTCTTGAATTTTTTGTATACTGTGACTGGCTCAGCCCTCAGCTTCAGTACCACTACATTAACTACCCTGATGAAAACAATCTGTCAGGAGATACAAAAATGACTATCGAGATGGAGTCGCCTTTCAAATAGAATCGTTTTTTTAAAATACATTTTAGTAGCTGATAAACCTAGCTACATTTAATTTGTATTTGCCAACTTGTTTATATTCAGTCAATTCGCTGATTAGGAAAGTATTTTAAAAACCAAATTAAGAAAAGTAAAATACAAACGACCACTGCTTCCAAACTATGGACGAGGAGAATATGACAAAAACCGAAGAGCAGCATCTGAGTTTGCAAAAAGCCTTGCAGCAGTGCGAGCTGGTGCAAAACATGATAGACATTAGCATCTCCAGTTTGGAAGGTTTAAGGACCAAATGTGCCACATCCAACGACTTGACGCAAAAGGAAATACGAACACTGGAGGTAAGCATACATTTGCCATCGTGACATGTACGTTTTTCGATTTAGTCATAACGCAGAGACTTACTGGTATTCATATCCATTTAATTCGTTTATATTTATCTTTATTTGTTACATCTGTACTGAGAAACAGTTCCCCACGGTTAGATTAATTTAGCCGTGTTTGTATTTCAGCTATATGTAGGTTTTCGTGTCGTGTAATAAATTAAGAAGCTGCAGTGAGCTGTTGAGAGCTTGCGCATTCTGCAGGTGGTGGAAAAAGGTGGCTCGAGCTTACAATTTCCATTAGATTTTCACTGCAAACGTTAAGGCCCCAACTTGAAGGTTTTGTCAGCATTTTGTGAAATAAATATGCTATCGTATCTCCAACAAATTGTTGTGCTGTATTTTTTAATAATTTAAAATTTGTTATAAACGTGACCAGTGTCATTCTATTAACATATTTTTATATACAAAAATCGTTGTGTCATTTATGATTTAATTTGGATTTCGTTAAAAATCTAGAAGTTGTGTATTCGTGTTCACATGTTCTCATAGAAGGTTTCTCCAGCGACTCCCCCAGTGGGCAAATCTGTAGGCGGGGAATTTTTAAACTAGCTGAATAAACTGGGATTTTATTTATATTAAAACATTTGCTTTGACCAAAAGTGTGCCAATGTTATTAGTGAAAACGGCTTCGCCTTAAACATCGGCGATCGTCTACATTATAATTTATATAGTTTTTTCAGTGTTTGCAATTGAGTTTTTATTTTTATTTATTTTTTTTATTTTTTTGAGGCGTACAAAAGTAAATTGATGCAAACCGTATCATTTTAAACTAAAACAAACCTAACCCAAGCGTCATCAAAATTATGAATTTCATATGTCATATCTTACATGGATTATTATGGTGTGTGTGTGTGTGTGTGTGTGTGTATGTATATATATAATTTGCAATTGACAGATTTAGCATGGATGAATCTGATAATGTTAACACAATAGGGCTTTTCACTGTTCATAAGTTAACGAAGGAAAATAATATATA